>JAYKKT010000063.1:607500-930000 GCA_036023115.1 Brasenia schreberi
GTATGTAGATAGTATGCCCTATTTTCTTATAGTGTAACAGTAAAGCGATGATCCAAATGGATCCAATCATATTTATATGAGAGGACAAAGCATATTGATCAATTGCCATTTTATAAGAGAAAAAGTTAGAAGTCAAGAATTCAAATTGGTCTATGCTAAATCTCCAAACCAGAGGACAAATTTCCTTACAAAAGCTGTTAATAGGAACAACATCTGGATGACTCTAAGCAAGTTGGGTATAATGAATATCTTTCACCCAACTTGAGGAAGAGTATTATTGGGCCAACTGGATCTAGATCTACTGTCATTTATCTGGTTAAATTGTTAAATTATTAAATAAGGGTATATTAGTCTTTTAAATTATACGTATCTTATAAATATTCATTTGAGGTAGGGTTTAATAAGTAAAAAAAAAAGCAGCTAGCTAGGAGGGCTGCAGTCATGACAACCTCTCTCTACATGTGATTCTTAAATTCCTCTTTATTTTATCAATAAAACTGTTCAACAGTTCGAAGGAGAGGAAGTTGGTGTATGTATGGTATCCGGTTTTCATCAACTGATTTGTCGGTCATAGGATGAAGAATTTTTTTGGCAATTTTACTGTAGATCAGCTTAGCAAAACTAATCATGTTAACCAATAACATATTATAGTCTATAAGAAGATGAAAATAGAAGCTAATGCTTAAACTTGCACACTCTCAATGAGCTTGTTTTGATTGTGGGGAACGGCTTACATAGCTCTCTTTTAATTGTCAAAATTGAGACCATTCAGGAATCGATGCATTGTAATATACAGCTATTCAGAGCAGGATTGATTGTGAATAATTGTATGACATTTTCATTTTCATTTGGCTTACTTATTTTCCTACCACAGTGTCTTATGCGGCCATCTTCGTGTATTTTGAAAGTCATTGGTTCCCGATGCCGAGCTACTATTGGTCTGGTTTCAATCACAACCATGGTGCATGAAAACTGATAAAAACAGGATAAAGCCAGTGGTTAACAGAATCCAGTGGTTCATCTTCTTGGTGATAGATTCAATCAATCAGTTGGACTTTCCGGATCGTTGCCCATCTACAACTTAGGCCAACTTCTGTAGCTTTCCCTTGCTGCTGAGATGCTTTCGAATGCCAGAGTTAGTCATGCAGATTCCCACCAGAGGCAGATCTCAGTGTTGAACTCTTCACTTGCCGTTGGGTTGCCAACCCCAACTAAAAACAAATTTCCCCTCAAAGCTCTTAACCTAATCTTCTTCCCAATATTCAATAGAAGAACCTTTAAGAAGATATCAAAAACTAGATTTTGAAAGTATTAAAAGAGGTAGATGACGACTACAAAAGTGTTGGAAAGAAACAATAAAGAATGATTTAGCTTATTGTGAGTTAACTGCTAACATGCTACATGATAGGGCTATATGGAAACAAAGAATTCATGTAGCCGACTTTGTCTAATATGAGAAAAGGCTTAGTTGTCGTTGTGTTGAATTTCTGTCAAGGAGAATTTATTTGTTTATTTATTCATATATCAGAGAAACCTCCTTTTGAGAAGTTGGTGTAAACTTCGAGATTCAGAATCACGCCCCGGGAGTTAGCCTAGACCCAACTCTATGTTATCGGGTCATATCGAAACTGTTGATTAAGGGGATTCACTCCACTCCTCTGAAAAATTAAGGGTGCCAACGGTCTGACCCGTTACGGATCCAGATAAGTTCAGGTACCTTGAGATGCCATTGGTTAACTGTAACGATATCCAAATCTAAACTCTATCCAGATACAAGTCAGGACCTTCAACTTGTGAGTCGACCCAACCTTGCAATCAGCTATTTTCTTTTTGTTAAAAAGGGAAAGACAAATCAGGGTATGCATGCCCTCGGAATCGAACTCGGACAATCACAAGAGTCGAGGGCCCTGCAATATGGGCTAATGGCCTGAGTGCAGCCAGGTTAACCATTCTTTTTCTTCGTCACAAGGGAGGCAGAAAAGCCTAACACCACCCTTGGAGTCCAACACCTCACCAAGCCTTCAAGGTTGTGTTTGATTCATGGTGCCGTCAGGCCTTTGGTATTCGAATCTGAAGGCCTACAATGACAGTTTTATGATTATCATGCTTTGTACTTGATTCACGATCGAAGGTGACGCTTAAGTTTTTTTACGAAGTGAGATAACAACATGAAAGAAAAAGAGAGAAGCTCGAGTTTTCATCTGTAACCCATGAGTCCACCCATCTTTTCATGATTTTGATATTTTTTTTCTTCTCAAATTGGGCTCCTGAAATCATAGTTTCACCCAGCGATCGTTGCTCGTATGATGCACGATAAAACTTAACATTACAAACACCAAAAATAGAGGTCCAGTTCCAGTGTGCGACGAATCAAACATACCACAAAGCTCCCTGACATTGAACTGACGTTCCTTTGTGCACCTGGGTAAGCTCAGTCGGATCTTTGGAATCTAACCAGATATGACTAACAAATCTAGTTTTTCAGTTCCGTGCGAGTCAACAATGAAACCCGAACCGTCGGCACCAACCAAAAGGGCTTCGTTTGACTCTGTCAGCCTTCCTGCCTTCCTGCTTTCCGGCTCTTCGGCATTCTCACTGTCCTATCCCGAAGGTTTGTTCCCGCACAGCGATCGATCGCCAAATATCGCCAAATCGATTCGTCGTGAGGTTGATTTCTTCGTTTCCGATCCTCTCTAAACGTGTTTCTATACCGTTACTGTTGCTTTTCTGATGTTCAGTTGATCGTATTTAGGGTTCAGAGAATCCGCACCGGTGTAGTATCGCTATTTTGCTTTGCAGGGCCGTCTGCTTGATTTATTCTTTGAAATTGAGGCATATTCTGCTGTTTATTAAAGTGTTTGTGTTTCTTTATGGTTTTGATTTCTTATATGATGGCTTCCTTTGGTTTGTGGGATTTATGAAGCATGGGCCTGTGTTCTTTTTTCCCTCCATGATTGTACATGAGTCATGATTTCCTGGATCAGAGAGGGTTTCATTCTCTTCGTTTCCCTGCCGCGGACTGATTACTTCCTCATTTGTTGTTATTTTGGGCGAATATTAGATTTGATTTTGTCGGATTGAGTACTTGAATGCTGGATTTGTAAGTTTTAACCTTATTTTCCCTCTTTTTTTTTGTATCCATAGTTTTTATCATTCAAGTTTCAAAATTTTGCGGGTGACAACTTGATTGCGTTACTTTTGCCGATTAAACATAGGTTTGTCTTGGGATGCTTTTGTGATTTGCTTGGTGGACATGTGACAAGGAAATGATCATCGATGGGTATGGTTTCCAGAACCCAAACCTGGATCTGGTTGGTCGCATAATTCAATCCAATGACTATGAGCGAGTGAGCTAGCTAACTTGCCTAACAGTGATTTTATCTAAATTTACTAAAATATTTGATAAGTGCTTGAATCCATAAACTATCTTACTGTGTTTGATGTTGGGCGTTGGCTACCCAATCCAGTCTTTCTGTTTTACCTGAGCTTGACAACCACGAGGGGAGGGCAAACCCTCATCATGTACAGAGCAAAAGTAGATGATAACACATTCAGACACAGAGACATGTGCATACATAAATATGTGAGCACCAGTTGGCGATATATAGTATCATCATCCGTGCTCTATCTGCCAAGGGCTTAACTGGTTAGAACTTGTCTGGTTCATAAGTTGACACACCAAGTTCTCCAACCATGTTAGTAGGTCATACATAAAGTTGTATTTAGTGTGAGATATTGTTGAATATATTACTTTTCATAAAGGATAATAAAAGAACAGGTACATATTCCTGTTGCATTTCACATTCGTCATACCCTGTACCTATGACATGACTGAAGTGGTAATATTAACTGAGGTAGTGCATCAGGATTGTAAATCTCATTCTAAAAATGACCTAGTTGAAACCCTTGTGTAGGATCACACTGATAAGATGGTTCTTCAATTGTTAGCAAATTCCCTCCAACTCAACTTCTCCCCTCCATTCGGCATCATCGTCATTGACTATATCACACCATTCATTCTCTATGTCAAGCTTTCTCAAGAATAGGTCAGTTGTGACAACGATATTGGTTAACATCCTTTCAAAGAATGAATATCTCGAGAGTAAATAATAACCCATGTGAACGTCCGAGACTCACATGCCACTGGATCTAAACCAAGTATTTTTCTATGACTTGCTTCTCTTATGATCATATCAAGTGCGTAACGTAAATTCTTTTTCAATATCTTAACAAGCTCAAAAAGTCTACAAGATAATGGCTGCCAATGGCTCAAGATTCCTCAAATGATTTCCTTAGTTCAACAAACTTGTAATTAAATTGAATGAATAGTGTTGGATCCATACCATGTCAAACCTCAAGTTGAGTGCTCGATATATCCTTTCAATCTTGTGTACATACTCTAAACCCTATCTACTGACATAAACAATATTGTTAGGACATTCAATATATGTCTATGTGACAAGTGTGTGTATATATTATTGTGTGTCTACAAGGAATATTACATATAGTTGTTAGTTGGGTGAGTATCATAGTTCATATTCTGATGATTCCATGTTGGCACTATCTTTACCTTGTATGCACCTAAAAACTCTTGCTTTACAAAAGCACAACAGGAAAATTCTTTCACTAGGCTTCTCTTAAACCCAATTGCTCCACATAAATCCTCTTATCCACATACTTAACAATTTTTTTCCAACTTATATCAAATACAATGGCATATTATTTTTTTTTTTGAATAATGTCTCTCAATAACTTTTGCAGCATATTGCTTGTATAATAAATTTACCGACTCAGGAAACAATGCCAATTGCATTCACCATGCAAGCTTACAATCGGTTTAAGAGAACTTTTGGAGCATATAACTCTGACAAGCACCTCAACACCAAAACATATTTTTTTCCTATTACAAACTTATGCAAATTCTTGTTTTTTTGGCGCATTATGGGAAAATGCCGATGTAGATTATAAAATATGTTTTTGTTGTATGGACAATACAGAACATACACCATTGAAAAACATGCCAATGTGGTTGATGTTTGAAGACAATGTGGAGGTTTTCCATGGTCAATTAACTTACAGTTTTCTTCCCATCGAGGTTACTTACTTACTGCTGCTAACATTTTCATTTTACTCTCAAAAATTATTTCAGAGAATCTAAATTTTCAAATTTTAGCACAACATGGTGTATTTTGATAGATTTCTTAGCTAGAATGTCTCAACTTCTCAGGCTTGGAGCCTTGAACTGCACAGATGGTGACTGTGGATTGAACAAGAAGATTATATTTCCACAGTTTGATTATTTTATCATTTGATGAGCACTTTATGTTACACCGCTAACAGCATGCTCATTGATAATTTATATTGGTGAGAGCATGCGGAGATGTAGCCTACCACAGCACTGTGATGGGGATAGCAAGACTTAAATATTTGGCTTTTACTTTCTGTTTTGTTCTTTTGGCGAATAGTAGCCTTTTTTTGTTGAGTTTTTGTGCTAGTATTTGAGTTCGGGATGAATATGTTGACCTAGAATTGCGCATTATTTCTGAGATGGCAAAATTGCTCGCATTTTGACTGGAAAGAATTTTGAACCATGCTTTTAAGATGCTACGTACTTAAATGGTGGCATTCAGATTGAGAAATTTCATTACTAATGCATCTTAACACCATTGGATTTACTGGTGCAGGATGTCGGAGGCTCCATTTGTGCCGAGAGAGCAGCTCTGGAAGAAGCAACAGTATTTCCAGAGCATTCACAAGTACACCCACTTGAAAGGGCCATACGACAAGATAACCTCCGTTGCCATTCCTCTTGCCTTTGCAGTTACTTGTGGAACTATGATAGTAAGTTTGTCTTCAAAACTGATTTTGTTTTTTCAATGGCCTGATATCTCCCTTAGTGAATGTGAGTGTCTCGTTTGTGCCTGCTGCGGGGCTTATCTATGAATAATCTCTCCCTCTTGCTTATCGATTCATGATTGTGTGGATATGAACTTCATAATTACTACTAAGGCATCTTGGCATGCTCCATTGCTTTTCTTATAATCCAAATTGTGTCAAAAAGGTTTCGGGCCATTTTGAAGCCATCTTTTGCCTTTATGAATTTTATTGAACCGTCATCATCCTATAAATTCAGAGTTCTTATGTTCCACGATGGAACCATATTATACATATGAAAAGGTTGGATCCCACATTAGCTCATATGGTCCAACTAAGCTTGTCTACACACCACGGCATTCATCAGGATGATACTAGATTTTCTCTTATACTTTGTTTGATTTCTTACAAAATGAAGTTTCTATCCAGCCGCTGAAAGCCAATATACGCTTATCCTTTTTCATGCCAGGTTCGTGGGATATATAACATGGCTCTTGGAAAAGGAAAGAAGGAATGAGGCATGGGCTGCAACGAGTTAAAACTGAGTGGTTCTAGCTGTGCTATGTAGCCCCTGGATGTCGTGACTAGTTTTCTGTTCATTCTTTTGAATAATGTTGCACTCTGAATTACATAGATGGCATTTATGCTATATGACCTCTGGAATGATTCATGTTTCTTTTGTTCACAACTTGGAAATGTGAGGCCAGTGCATGCCTTTTATTTTGGTTATTCCTCTTGCATTTTCATTTTTCTTCAGGCAACAAAAATGTCCTGTTCTAGTTTCAATGGAAGTTTGCATCTTGTTTTGATCTGCTGCTACTAGTCTAAGTGTCGGATTTTAGGTTCAGGAGCTCAGCTCAGGTTGATGAATTGTGCCATAATTTGAATTGCCCTATACAGTTAATTTGGTTTAAGATCTCCTAGTTTAATCATGGATGTAGTTCGATCACTGTAGATTCGTCATATGAGCATAAACAAATCTTTGTCTACAATTCCATCATCTGTGGAGCGGATATCCGCTTTCCTTGAGGATATAAACTTTGACTAGCAGATTAAGTGGAAAAATAAGAGCAGGAAATGACATGATTTCATTGGTTTTTCGTTCTTGGAATGTAATCTTTCTGGGTGCGGATTTCGTTGTAATAGAAAGATATGAAGTTCGTGCATTAGTGAGAAAATTAGAAAGTACAAGGGACGAATAGAAGGTTGTTCGGGTTCAGAGGGACTTGGGTTGTGTAGATGAACCGAGGAATTGGATTGTAGAAGTGTTTGGAAGAGTCGGTGGAACGTCTGGAAGTGTTGGAAGGAATTTGTTCACAGTGCTAGCAGTTCATACATACTTGCATCTAAACCCGTATAAGAAATTTGAAAAAAGAGCAATAACATTATATTAATTCATAATTTCATACTATAAACTGCCAAAACTACGGTTAGCTTCATGCTGGTTGCTGGGAATCAACCTGAATCTACCTCGAATCAAATCAATGGAAAAATGTCGTCCTACGAAGGCATCTGATGGAAACTTGCCGGCATAGAACGCTGACGCCAGGACCGATCATTCGTAGGATCCACAGGGCCCTATGATGGGTCTTGTAAGCCAACATAAAAACTAGGGGTGCAAGTGAGCCAAGCAACTCGAGACCCACTAACTGGCAGCTCAAACTCGCCTTGAGCTTGAGTTATAAACGAGCTGAGCAAGAGTATACCTATACCTGACTCGAAAAGCTTGCAAGCCGAGCTCGGGCACCATGGGGTGAGAATTTTCCTAGATTCTCTTGGTTTTCACATTTGAGAGAAAGTTAAACCTAGCAAAGTATTTTATATATATAGTTTATTTGGACAATAATGTGTTTTAAAATGTTGCTCCTCGCCTAATAACCACGGTCTTTGTATCAAATGACCTAGATTTTTTGTATTCGATGGATTTTGTTATTTTCAACCATTTTATCAATACTTTACGTCTTTATTGTTACATTCCCTTTCACCAACATACTCCCAAGCAACATGTGAGAGATGTGGCATTCCCGTTATTTCTTGGCTCCAGCTGAGGGCAAAATAAGAAAGTAAGGGGAGGGGCTTCCTTGAAAGGGCAGCTTGGGGTGTCTCATTTCTCTCTCTCTCTCTCTCTCTCTCTCTCTCTCTCTCTCTCTCATGGCTTCTATGCTGGAGTCGGGATGGCAGGTAAGATTCATAACATCCTTGACTGTAGCGACTTTCTCTTTCTCTTCTTCCTTCTCCCAGTACCCCTTCCCCCCCCCCCCCCCCCCCCCCCCCCCCCACACACACACACACATATATATATATATATATATATATATATATATATATATATATATATATATATATATATATATAGGCAGGTTTAGAAACGCTTTCAAGCACATATTGTGCTCAACAGTAGGTTACAGCTTTTATGTTGATAATTTATGTGTGTGTGTGTGTGTGTGAGAGAGAGAGAGAGAGAGAGAGAGAGAGAGAGAGAGAGAGAGAGAGAGAGAGAGAGAGAGAGAGAGAGAGAGAGAGAGAGAGAGAGAGAGCATACGTACGTTCCTAACTAGTATCTGTTTATTGTCTGGTGATGCAGTATCTGATTACATATTTCAGTGATTTTCAGCTTGCTACCATCGGCAGTTTCTTGATTCAGGAGTCCGTGTTCTTTCTATCGGGCCTTTGTTTTCTGTTCCTAGACTGCACATGCTTGTTAAACAAATACAAGATTCAGGTTTTTTAATCTTTTTCCTTATTATTCCATCTTCATTACTTGTTAATTTCTCTAAGCAAATCCAACACACACAGGGGGGCAAGAACACACGCACACGCACTTGTTTCAAGTGCATTTGTGGTAATTGTTCGTCTGTTTTTAACTGTTGCAATTAAGTAGATATGTTCTTTTAGAAAATTTATTTAAACTTCTCTTGCAGAAAAAAACCAATACACCGGCTGCTCGAAAGAAGTGCCTCACAAAGCTAGTGCTGTACCATTTCTTCGTGAATCTACCACTAATAATCGTCTCTTATCCTT
The DNA here is from genome assembly GCA_036023115.1 of Brasenia schreberi. Classification (NCBI taxonomy): domain Eukaryota; kingdom Viridiplantae; phylum Streptophyta; class Magnoliopsida; order Nymphaeales; family Cabombaceae; genus Brasenia; species Brasenia schreberi. The sequence continues at coordinate 616,396 of JAYKKT010000063.1, forward strand.
CTTACAGATACATGGGGTTGAGGAGCACCCTCCCATTGCCATCCTGGTAAATTTCTTGAGGCATGCATGCAGCTCACTGTTTTCACCGTGGGCTCTGCATGGTAGCTTATGATTTTATGGTGGTCTTCTGTACTCGCCTATGATTTATACCATCGTTTTTCAGTCCCTTTTTGGGTGAGGTAAAGTATTCATAGGCTTAAAAACATAGCCTACGGTTTACACTGGTTTGTTTTTATAACATTGATTCAACCGTCGTTATATACGTACATTTGGCTTTTTCACAATTTGGGTGACATGGATTCCTCACCTACCCTTAAGTTAGACCCAGAAGTAGGGATCACATATTGACCTGACTATGGGGACCCGACTCAATCCTACCCAAACTGGGCCCAAATTATCCAATTTGACTGGGTTCAGATATGGGAAAAAACTTGTACATCTTTGACCAGTGAGACGGGTATGAGATAAGATGTACCCAACCCGCACAAGACCCGAATTATATAGATGCGTATAAATAATATGTAAATATACCATGTATTTGTATGCATATATTTTGTATTTTCTATATATTAATTATTTTCCACTATAGAGGTTTCCTAGGGGAGATTAGCAAGAATTGTCAAGTTTAAAACTCCCATTAAGAACCTTGCCTATGCGACCATGATTGAAATAACATGCATTCTCAAAGGCAAATCACTCCTTTTGCTTCAATGCTCACTTGAAGATGACATATTTTATGGTTTGTGCAGGGAAGAAGTGGTTTGCCAAATTATTTTGTACTTTGTGATGGAAGATTTCGTCTTCTATTGGGGCCACAGGATTTTACACACCAAATGGCTGTACAAACATGTCCACAGTGTTCATCACGAGTAAGTTGTCCATCACGCTCATGCACACAACCGTTCTCTACTATTACTATTAGGATGTTTTTGATACAAGGTTCTAAGTGATTTTGGTTCTCGTATTATCATTGTGCTTCAAACATGGAACTATGATTACATAGACATAATTTGAGTAAAAAGTTTTGGCAAGGAGAAAAGGTGGGCTACAAGAATTTGAACCCAAAAGCTTCAATGATAACCGAAGCATCTTATCTCATCTGGCACAAAAATCCAAGTGCCAGTACTATTAGCAAAACATACAAGTCCATAGTGGTTTAGGCATGTAATTTTAGTAACAAGAGCCTGGCATCACGGGTAAATTAACCATACACAGGCCTTTAGATCTCTTGAAATTCGAATATACTTTTCAAGATCTAATGGTTCACAACCCCCACCCACCTACACATAGAGAGAGCTACTAGACATTGCTTGATCATCACTACCATTTGTGCGATCAATTTGATATTGAGGATCGAGGCACCCATCTCACATTGTACCATGTGCATTAAATGACATCAATTCTCATGTCAATGTTGACGGGTGGTTCAATCTACATCATTCATGCAATCACATCGATGACACGTATCATTTAATAGAGTTTGACATGAGAGAGTGTCTAACAACTCTTAGTTTTCATATATATATATATATATACATTTATATATAGTAATGAGTTGAGGCTGTGGTAGATCTACAAATTTTTTTACATTGAGGCTAGCCTAAGGTTTTTAATATTTTTGTTCCCGTGGTGAATTGAAATTTGGGTGGACACAAAATAACCAACGGTTTAAATTTAGTTTAAACCGTAGATACTACCTCACTGTTATTTATATATGATTTTGATTTAAGAAAACTCAAGATTAGGTGCTTAGATCATTTTCTTAAATAGGTGAATGAGCCAAACAAAGAACTTATGTGCAGAAAATGTCATTATAGAAAAATTATTATCATAGATGTATGTGGTTTAGCTAGGGATGCAAATCCATCGGGAAATATCATTTCAATTGCAATACCAAGTTGGACACATCAGATTCAGATCCATGTTCAGATTACAAATTTTTAAATTGAATCTCACCTGTTTACTCTTAACATAACATGGTCTTATGAAATAATCTAATAAGGTTTCGAGTATCCACTGGAATTGAATCAGGATTTAGGTTCAGATTCAGATCCTGTTGGTTACTGGATCTGATTAAGCTTATGAAGGTTGCATGAGCCAAAGGTCTGTAGTTCATACTCGACTTGAAGGCCAATATCAGTTCAACCATGAGCCTCGGATTTATGTCTGATTGAATCGTTAAAAAATTCAATATTTGGTTCTTTGTAGGTATTCAACTCCATTTGGATTGACCTCACAGTATGCTCATCCTGTTGAGATATTCTTCCTTGGATTTGCTACAATTGTTGGACCAGCCATCACAGGGCCTCATATACTCACCCTTTGGCTTTGGATGGTTTTACGCGTTCTCGAGTCGGTCGATGTACACATTGGCTATGATTTTCCGTGGTGCCCATCGAAATTTTTTCCTATATATGCTAGGTAAGCTGCTTTCCGGTGCCTTATTAACTCTAGTTCTATACATTCCTACACAAACACACGTGCACATGCACACACACACATACATATATATATATATATGTATGTGTGTGTGTATATATATATAGAGGAGCTGCTAGAGAGTCTCTCGTACAAGATCATCACCATGGTCTGTAATCAATCGGTTGGTGGTGATCAAAACACTCGTCCCAAGTTGTATTTAATGCACTCCTATACATTAAATAGCCTCAAACCTCATACTGATATTGATGGGCAAGTCGATATTTATTGTTCGTGCAATCACACATAGTCTACTAGAGCATGGCATGAGAAGGTTCCTAGCATCTCCTTTTTTTTTTTTCTCTCTCTCTCTCTCTCTATATATATACATACATATATAAATATATATATTTACCTGCATAATATATACATAACATATGTATGCATGTGCGTGTGTGTCTCCTTGTTTTCTTAATCCATTTGATGAATTTTTGAAGGGCTGATTTTCAGGATTATCATCACCGGATGCTGTACACAAAATCCGGCAATTATGCGTCAACCTTCATATATATGGACCGGTGGGAATGCTTTCTACCTTTGTAATATGCAAATGGGTTGATCCAAGTATGCAGTTCTTAGTACTCATTTATTCTAGGAGGTGGCAGATATGCAGGTTATTTTTGGGAGAGATGAATAGCTCAATCTGTTTATCGTGGGCTATTTATAGTGCCTACGGCTACGACTGCAGGCTTCTTAGTTTTAGAGTAATATGAATAATTGTGGACCTCATACAAATCAGTATAGATGGCCATCCTTAGTGGCTACAAGCACGATTATAGGGAGACCAACTTCACCGGACCAAAACGATCCTGGTACCCACTACATTCCGGGGGCTGCCCGCATAGAATACATTGTGTGTCATCAGTGTACACATGACCAGTTTGCAACCAGCTTGACAGTTCCAACCGAAACTGAACAGGGTCAGAAACTGGCTGGAGCTGGTAAAACTGGACCCAGAACCAGAGACCATCCGGTTCTGTTCTAGTTCCACCTTCCATGAAACCGGAACCAGGGATTCTGCTGGTTCCATGATCCTCTTTTCAAAATTTTGTTAAAATTTCAATATTTTTTATGGTTCTTTTCTTGTTCCAAACGATTCAGAACCCAAATCGAAACCAGCAGTCTTGAACCAAAACTGAAACAGAGCGGGTCTAGGAAAACCAGAACCGGCCATGTCTATATCAGTGTCTCCTCACATTAGGCCGAAGACAAAAATTTGTTCTTCTTCTTGCTAAGCTAAAAGATGCTATCTATTTAAACGACGGATGTTATGTATCAAAAACAGAAAAAAAAGTCGGATAAATATGGATGTATGCAAAATCTAGGGCCTTCTCTGCTTTATAGTCTGCACCACATGTTCATGATCTTTTCAGGTTGTGGGAACTATGAGACAGACCTCAATGTATTGTGATTCTCATTTCATTCATTCAGGATATTTGGCACGGATGAAGGTTATGAGAAATTGAAAGCGATAAAGAAAGCAGAGAGGATCTGATTGTTGTCGACTGAACTTCTTGTTTTGATGAATTGGGTTCGAGGTGTCGGAGACAGTCATCTGAAAGTCTATTTAGATGCCTATGCATAGCAAAACTTCGTACCTACGCGCATTGGTTGAAAGAGTACAAGCGTACCATCTATAGTTGTCACAAATTAAATTGCAATCAAATTGCTTTGGGTTGGCATGCAACTACATATTTAGTCCAAGAACTAAACCAGTAAAGCTTCATCTTGCTTCCTGATCGGTCTCTGTTCCTTGTTTGTGGCCTCTGCCTTTTTCGTTTGTTTCAGGCCAGCTTTCATCTTCAATAAAAACAAAAAACTCAACATGCTTACCACCAAGAGAAAAAGAACCTTGTTGACATTTATAAAAGCAGCAAAGGTTGAGGATTGCACACCGATCCATGCGGTTGTATTGCAACAAAGGTATCAGGAAATATGTAGTAAATGCAATATAAAGATATGAAAAGTTCAGAAAAATAACACATAATTTATGAGGATGATAAGTAAAGGTACATGCATACATTTTAGTATGATGAGGAGGCCAGAGACAGATGCATGTCCTGGGTTTTGAACTCATGGCTTTCAACATGTAAGTCGAGCCCCATGCCAGGTGAGTTATTGCTTTGTGCAATGCTATATATAGCATATATTATAAAAAACCCCACAAATATTAGGCCTTTGTCTAAGAAACCGTGCCAGAAGTATTCCTCTCAATGATTAATGATGGCTAAAATTCTGGATCTCAAGTCTCACTAGGAAGCAATACCAAGTGAAATGCCCTGGAAGATGGATGTACCTCTTACATAACAGTCGTGGAAAATATGCAACTTGTCCTTCCCTGTGGAAGGATCTCTACCAGATGGCCAGTGAAAACCTTGTCATGTACTGGATATTGTCATCTGTTAAGCGTCTGGAAAAATTGGTTCCGTTTGTTGGTCTTTCCTCAAAAAAAACCATCGACCGTCATCCCTCCATCAACACAAAGAATTTGACCAGTTAATGTATGAAGCCGCTGGTAGGCAAAGGAATGCTACCGCAGAAGCAACTTCCTGAGGCTCTCCAACACGAGGCAAAGTTCTTTCAAGAACTACAAACAAACAATGGTGAAGGTAAGTTTTGGGCAGGGGAATCAATAACACTAAAGTGCTAGTGGTAGCATTGGTGATGTTGGCCCCGGTGGTTTGTGTATGTGCCTCTGCGAGTGCAAGTTTGTATTTGTTGCAACATAAGACTAAATTGACTGTCCCTTGTGTAGATAAAGGGACCGTTCTACAGTCTGACTGCAAGGAAACAATCCTTTGGGTCAATAAGCCTGAGTTCTAAAATGTCATAGAGAGCAGTACACTGTTCATGGGACAACAAATTGCATCCTATTAGGTTCAGCTTCAAATATAAGCTCAATGCATCAACTGGGTTTCAACTTTCAAGTAAAAGGCAGATCATAAGAAAATCGCCAGAACATACTAAAGGAGATGGAAAGGAAGTCTTTACATTATCAGTAAGTGATGTCCGAATATACCAAGGAGCGGCATTAGTGCGAATGTTGTCCTTAACCCATCCGCAAGCCAAGTTCTTTGTAATCTGATTTAAAGCAGCTGGTATAACACAGTAAAACAGCATGTCAACCTGAAAGAGATAAAAGTATAATATCCATATCCAATAGGTCTGCTATGGAAAAGTACTAACCTTTACTTGCTGCCTGAAGGGTACCAGTTAGCCATAAGACAAGACCGGCAACGCTGGAGATAAACAAACGCTACCCATTCCTGATGCTCTTAAAGGAGGATGGGCTCGTTGACATAGATGGTAGGCACATTCGAAGTTGGTAGCCATTAGAAAAGAAATGTCATCAGCCGTATATTCAGTAGTAGGCTTCCTTATATTCGTACCAACATTATTTACCTGAATATAGAAGTTAGGTAGGAACAGAAGCACTTTAGAGATGAAGCTCCAGACATGGAGAAAATTGAAAGAAAAACCAAAAGAAGAAAACATTCAACGTTGAAGAGCTAGATAATACTTGCTTCTTACTGCAACAAAGTAAAGTCTGCAATTCATTGAATCCTAGAGTAGTAACAGTCACACCTCCACATATTGATGTACACTTGACACTGATTAAGCAACTTATTTCTAATAAGCTTAGACCACATGGCTTAAAAATGTGAAATCAATTTGCTTGGAGAAAGATTTTGAAGCCTGGTATGACAATAAAGAGATAACTGAATGGAATGAATTTTGCAGATAAACAGAAAATAAACTCAAGAATAGAGCTATAAAGTTACCACCGATGGAAAGAAGATAAATAGATATAGTAACATTTAAGAAAAATCAGGAGATTGCCCTGTTGATAGCTAATATAGTACAGACATATAATAGCGGAAAGCTAGTTCCATCATCTTCGAATTCTCAAAAAACTGTGCAAACTAAAACAGGAAATGGCAGACGAAATTTTACTTGAAAGTTCCAATATGCTGACATTCAAGTTATTTATCACAGAAATATCAAAAACTTGTGATATAAACAAGGGACTTAACTAACAGCCTTCCATTTCAAACTTTAAACACAAAAAGAAAACAAGGATCCGAAACTCACAGTTATATTGAGCCTCCCGCCAAATTCCACGGCGATGGATTCCACCAATTTCTCTTGTTCATGACGCAAAGAAAGGTTACAAGCGGAGCCACTGACGTGATACCCCAAACCTCTCCACTCATCCAAGCATTTGTTGAGTTCTGGTTCATTCCGAGAACATGTGTCTATAATTGCGCCAAGTCCTGTTAGCTCTTCGACACCTGCACGCCTAAGAAACCTTAGAATCAGCCGAACTTCCTCACAACAATCGTTCGAAATTCAACATTAAAGACATATTCAACAAAGCACAGATTCAAATATTCGATATCAACTTCCACAATGGCGTTCAAACTGTGCAACGCGAGTTACTTGGTAATAAACCCAGAGGTAAGTTATCAGAAGGAAGACACTCTTAAAATCAACCTCCTTTGAATAGAATCAATAAAAAGCCATCTTCCACATAAATTTGATCTGCTTCCGCCTTGAATCAATTAACCAAGTACCATTAGGGAACACTTTCATATAATTCAATACCACTATGAGATTCAGATTGTCCAAGAGTTTCATGGAAGAAAATCATTGAAGAGAAGTGATGGGAAACTAAAATAACACGAGTCTAGGAAGGTCTCAAAATAAACAATGCCTTTTGGTGGTTTAATTGACCACCATCAAAATAAACTTTGTTATGATGGTTTATTTTTTATGGTTTGAAGAAAATACCTCTTTCAGTTGATTTTTGTTTGTCGAGGGTAACATTTCGATGATTAATTGTCTTTGAAATATGATATTGTTTTTAAAATCCACCATCAAGGTTAATGGCCGATAAAAAACAATGAACAATAGCTTACCTGTCTAGGAGCTCGACTCACAAGTTGAAGTTCATGAGTTCGGAAACTTGGTGCGAGCATCTGGCTTCGGCCTCTCCACTTTACCACAATAGAAAAAAATAACAGATTAAGAAAATGGCTTTTAAATCAGTATTCTCTCATGCTCGGGTTGGCTCAAAATAAGCAAAAAGACCAAAGATAAAAAGTCGAAGAAATGAGCCACAAACGGTTCTTGCTCAGTTCATTCAACTCATTTATTAGAGCCGCGTAAAAACCCGTATGGAGTCCTTTGAATGATGCCACATGACACCGCAATGGGGACATGGGATACGTCATTTGTACGCAAAAATATTTCTGTCAGTTATTGAAAAAGCTTTGTACTTTGCTGCAGCTGTCAAAACACATCGTTAACGAGTGTCATTAATTTGATTTTTACTGCAAACGACCCGTGATCTATCACTAAGCTAAACCGTCCTCACTCTCATCACCGTCCGACTGTTTCACCAATGGTACGATGTTGATGCTTCACAAAAAATACTGAATATAGGCTAACACCCTTAGGTGCGAGCAAATTCAAAGGACAAAAACATGCATCTCTCTCTTTTAGTAAAAGAAATTAAGTATATCAGATATTTCTTCAGAAAACAATAAAGGACGCTCAATATTTTTCTCATAATCCATAGGAATGGTGAACCGAAATACCAACAGCGTTCTTCGGTATCATGCATTCGGAAGTAAATTTTTGCAAGAGTGAGCAAAATTGATAAAACTTTAGATAAAGCTTAACGAAGGCCTCAAAATTGTTAGGAAAAAATGGTTAACATATGATCATGCTTCATGCCTTTTGAAATTAAATGCTGATAAAGTACACGATAGAGCACAACCGCAAATAAGAACCTCTGCAGCCAGCACACTTAGTGTAGATGGGATAAAGAACAGTTTTGGGTTTTATAGATAAAACGGTGAGCAGTGAGATAATTAATGGATTTCCTATGATTCCGCTGGTGGCTGGCAATAAAATAGCATCGTATTTGGACAAAAAGTGATAGCTCACCTGGCTAGGGGGTTGACTCACAAGTTGAAACTCACCAGTTCAATACCGGGGAGTGCATCTAGCTTCCTCATTCTACCAAAACAAAAGAGTTACCATGCACCATATTTTCTTTAATTAGTGTATCAACCATTTTGAAGAATTTAGGTGATGTTCTTGTTTCAAGTTCTTAATTTTGAGCTGCTCATTGGAAATGTCTAAGTCAGCGCCGTCATCATCCTGTCTCTCGACATAGCACCTGATGAATCGATGTCTATATAGACGTTATTTCGTGCTCACTGTTATGGCTTGCATATCACTATTTACCATGTGAAAAGCGAGCGTCGGAGCAGCATTTGCTTGCAGGCTCATCTATCATAAGGGCTCTCAATCTGATAGTGCATCTGCCTTCACTTAGTCGCGGGTAGGTCATTCTCTTCACTCGCACCGCGTTGCAGGTATTCCATTGTCTTGAAAAGCTTATTGTTATTTAATCTTTACTCTTTTCGTTATGCTCTCCAGAAAAGAAGTTCAAAGACCATTCAGGGTAACAATTTAATTGCTGCATCTCTTCAGCTCAAGGTGAATGATTCATGTATTATGAAATACCAACTATTTTTAGCAACAATCATGTACACATACACACAGATATACATAAGGTTTAGCTTAGAACATTCCATTGAGGGTTATCTTTTGGGAGGCAATAGGAAGACGTAGTTTTCAAGAAAGGACACTCCATATCGCAGGCATGCATTAAGAATGAAAGGGTGTGTGGACAACGCTTACGCCGATTGGGATGTCCAAACTGCTCCTTTCCCATTTTAAGAAAAAGATGTAAAATGCTAACCAGTTAGCGCCGGTAAGGCTTCCAAGTCCACATCTACATCAACTCAACCAACTCTCTGCGTGCAAATGATGAAGAGATCCTTAAAGACCACAGACACACAAACAGAAAAACAAGCGAGTGCGCACACATATGCACAATTGTTTCTGTATGGTTTTGCATGGTTAGATAAATGACGTGTAACTGAGAATCATCTTTTGTTGCTCTCTTTTCGTTTAACGAGTTTCAGCTGAACTGATAACTGAAACACAGCATTTAACCATTTTCAGGAAAGAGGACATGCAGTCCCTTCTGGACTTCTGGTTCCTGTTAAGGACAAATGGAACAAATTTTCTGAAAGACAAAAGGACAAGGAACTACCTTGCTGCAGTCGAACAACATACATGAGAGAGGTCGTATACATCAATGAGCGGCCTTGGACACCACAAGTATCTATCTGCTTGGACATGTATACTAGTTCACAATATTATGCTAAGAATTAAGATAAAAGGATACTATCATTCAGCTCTGATTGTTTCTTTGGGTAATCAATCGACTTCGCTCTTTCTTGGAAAAAAATAATAAAAGCTTATACATAGTATTAGACGGCAGAGGAAGCTCAATCATATTCTGCCTCAGTCTGAACTGAATCTCGCTGCTCCCTGAACCACACCCACTTTTCTCTCTGTAAAGATATGACAGTGGCCCGTGAATTCAATCCAAACTGTCCCCAATTCCATCACTTCAATCGTAAAACCGCAACCAATATCCTCCTATTTCAAGGATGTACTGACACGAAAACAACCAAGAATTCAGATTTCAGAGTCAAGAGTTAGTACGCTTGCAAAGTCTCTCTCTCAGAAGGGCTATTTATTAATGGTTACAAGCCTACAACCACCCATTTCCATTCCTTGGATAGCACTTAAAAGTCAAAATACAGAGGCAAGCAGGCTTTGTTCTAGGTTCTATCAAAAAGGGAGGCATGCAGACGAGTTTTCATAGCTGCCCTATAAGTGGTGGCGTCTAGGGTTTCTCGTCCAGAATGGTGCATACAGAAGAAGAAACCAAAAGGCAAGATAGAAAAATCCTTTCATATCCCCCTTGGTGTTTTAACAAAAGGGGCATCCTCATATAATATTCAATTGATTCCCTCAAAGGGAATAATTTTATCCGGCCTTAGCCGGTGGGTGTAATTTATTAACCTTTAGGGGTGTTCCATGGAATTTCTACTCAAAGGATGACTTCTATACATCATACTAAAATCCAGAGAAAAAGGAATCAAAAGTACCCGTGTGTGTGCGTGCGTGCCCGCGCGTGTAAAGAAATCCATGAAAGCACATGCTAGTTGTATACCTTTACAACACTGGAATGCCAGATTGCTATGCTTGGATCAGGAAAGAGATGAAGATTAATCTAAAAAAAGATGATCCTAGCATATTAATTCCTTTTCACATACATGCAGTTGCTACTGCTTTATCTCCGTCTTTATTCCTTTTCGCCCATGCAGTTAGTTGACACTCTATCAGATATTAGATTAATCTAGTAATTAGTAACTGGCAGATTCTTTGTGATGATCTCGGTTTGGGTTTCCCTTTTGTGCTTAATGGTATTGTACCGACTTTGATCAGTTCTATCGCCAAAGATCTTTAAGAGGTCGACAAATTTATGAATGTGTCTCATATTGGGTCAAAATAAGCAATTTGTTACTGGTTAACTGTAGTTGCATAACAGCTAAACTTGGGCGATCAATAATTTCTCTTGAATCAACTAAGAAATTTTTATTGAAACCAATATGAAGTTGGGAAGTTAGTGCAGGAGAAATTATCCGAGCATTTCGGAGAATTTCAATGTGAGGAGATGAGCTATCCTCAGATTGCGCATTAGGTGTCCTGGTGCTTTGTCACACTTCTTGAAGAACATAATCGAATAAAGAAACCAAGAAATAAAACCAATATCACTTCCATTACATAGTCAAGCAAAAGAAGAAAAAATAACACGTTTGTTTGCAATTGAAGGACACACAAGTGGCTTGTGGGAGTTTAATTACTTGAGCTGAGGTCGTTGCCCCATCCTGAGCTCAAGATCTATCTCTTCAATCACTGATTGAGTTCGATCCCGAAGATCAGAATGAAGATTACGGTGACTGAGAAGGAGATGATCGGGTGGTGCAGTGTGCCTGAAGAACAACGGCAAGGTTCCACCATTGCAGATCCTTGCTCTTTTCGTATCAACAGTATTGCCTTCATCATCACTATCCAGTGCCACCAAACCGAATTTCCTGCGACGAGGCACAGGCTTCTTTGAACCATCAAAAGGTTCTTGATTTGAGACATCACAATTCACATCTCCCTTGAACTTTGCATCATCAGGGATACTGAGAATCTGAATAGTGAAGGCACTCGATGTCTTTGCTTCAGGGGGACTAAAAGATAGCTTCCGGTTAGAAGCAAGAGTAAGAGGCTGCTCGCTACATTTGTTATCGAAGCAGGAAGAAGTTTGAACAGAAACCTTAGGGGAGGGAGCAAGACTAGGATTAGGGTTAGGGTTATGGTTTGGATACACCAAGGAACGAACTTCAGATGGGTACTGATGGAGATCAAGTAACCGATGATGGTTTTGGTTTCCTTCACTCTGCGGGCTGCGTGACTGCCTCAATCTTGCTCTATCTCTCCTGTGAACATTCATATGGCCCCCCAAGGCCTGAGCCGATCTGAACTCTCTCCTGCAGAAGGTGCAAGTGTAAGACCGCGGCGGCCATATGCACCCTCCAAGTAGGCCCGACGAGTCCTCCGCAAAAGCTTGTTCCTCCCAAGAATGATGATAAGATGAGGCAGATTGATCTTTGGAAGGACCAAGAAAATTTCTCCTGCTCCACATCCAATATCTAGTTCTTTCCATTTTCCTCAAATCATATAAATCTCTTGAGTTTTCTCAGCAAACCATCTGAACTTAGGCTACAGATGGATGAATACAGACAGAGGAATCATCAGCAAACCATCTGAACTGGGTTGCATAACAGACCACAGAAGTGCCCCAGCAAAGAAGTCTTCCTTCTGCTGATTTTATTTCGATGGCAAAATAAGAGACTTCGACGCAGGTGCATTAAAATGCATTTACTTTTTCTTTTTCTTAGTTAGAATTTAGAAAAGACATTACCGGAGGGACTGATGCGAGTGAAATAATCCAAGGCACTGTCATTTATTGACTGTCTGCATGCGGTAACCCCACAAAAGGTCAGCATACAAACATTCAATCATTCTCTTTATTCAAATCTCACGGACTCAATAAAATAAAGCTAACGTATTCTTACAAACTTTGATTAATCTCTTTCTCTTGTCCACCTAGTGAATATGCCTGAAGTTCTCCATCACCACTTCCAGATAGTGTCAAGAAATTGAGTCAATAAAGTCATTACTTTTGGACATGAAGCATCCCTTAAGTAAATACAAACATATGCTTCTAGGTACAGTACACTGGCTTCTTAATGGAAAAGTAGAAATCAACATGAAGTTACACTTTTGAAAGTTATAACTGAAAAAGAGAGAAACCTTGACTATGAATTTTCTATGAAGAAAAAACAAATACATCAGTTAATAAGCCAAATAAACACGCAAGTAATGCATTAAAGTAAATGCTTAAAAGCAAGTAGATGAAAATAACAAGACGTACTGGTAGATGTGATAACTGAAAACCAAAAAACAAGTCTCTCGATCAACATGTGATGTGGCTCAATTAACCACAAGTCATGCTAAGGGATGACAGATCACTCTGTCCCATGAAATCAATATGTAATGCTATAGTCGTTTACACCTCCAGATAGATAGATAGAGAGAGAGAGAGAGGAGTACAGACGGCCGATAGTATTCTTGACCTTATGAATTTGCTACTACGACAGTGACTTGCTAGTCTTCATCGTTTGGTTTAGTAGTGATGAAATGTCCATTCTCCAAAGATTTTTTCAAAATTTGTCTTCATCTCACACTTGCTGAAATACTTGTAGTGGTAAACTAGATGTGACGCCTACATACAGATGAAATGTCTGTTCTGTAAGACTGTAAGTATTAATCCTTTGGTTGCTCTGGATTTAGTTTGCCATGCTGACCCGTACATACAGATGATTGATATGAAGGTACCTTGCCAACAACTACAAGGAAGAGTGTTAAATTATTCATTAATGGATCTTAGTTTCAAGATCACGCCCGTGATTTCCCTAATGTAGACGAGGAAAAAAAGTAGAGATGCAAACGAGATAAGCTACTTGTCATTTGGCTTGATCTGGCTCAGGGCAAACTTCTCCGGGCTCTGCAGCTTGAGTTGGAAAGATGAGATCTGAGCCTTCTCGACTGGTGGTATAAGATCATGTACTTGACTACATATAACATTTAGATCCATACATGAATGAAACGCATGCTAATCCCATCATGTACTTACTATATATAACATTTAGTTCCATACATCAATGCCAGAGTTTTGTTTGAAAATAAATTTGGTTTAAGAATAAATGAACTTAAATAAATGAACAAGAAATTCATTTTTTATGAAAGATAGATTGAATGTTTAGGTCTTCAAGTTTAGACCTAGCATGTATGCAAAACCCATTTAGTCTGCAGAATCCTGGAATGATATAAGTTCGTCTTAAATGAGCAAACAAGATAAGACATCGATAAGAAAGAGCTCGGTGAGACGAACAATGAACATGCTCATGCAGGTTGGCTCATTTGACAGCAGTCAAATGCGGGATGTGTGGGAGCACACTCAAAGCAAATGGACAAGACCTCCTCAACTGTTTAGTTTTATAAATAAGCAAAGTCACATTAAAAGAAAAGAACTTGCAATTATTTGACAACGAAATCATATAAATAAAGGAAAACATACCCACGCCGTAATAGCATTTCAACGGTAACGAATTCCACCATGAATCCTAGAAACCTTCAATGGCCTTGTAGTGTGACTAGTGTCATTGTCCTCTCTCTTTCTCACACACACATACACAAACGAGCACGCAACACACAGAGCACACGACACACACTTAAAAAGATTAATATATAAACATGAAAAAAATAATTTAAATTCTGCAGTTTGGGATGAATTACCAAGGTAAGAAGCTTTAGCAGGCAAATTAGCTTCCGTTACGGAGAGTGATATGACAGGTAAGAAGTTCATCATTAATGATTTCATCATATGCTGTCAATACCCCATATATTAGACTAAGTTCCAAAGGACGCTCTCAAATCCTATTTTATAAAAGAAAGAATCTGAGAGAAATCTGACGATTTTAATATTTTAAAGGTTCAGACAAGTGTCAACACCTAACATCAGAAATTCACTTCCCCCCTCCCTCCGATACCGAAACCTAACGAGGAAAGGAGACTTTCTAAGAGAACACTCTTTCGCCTTTGACATGATACTCTTTTGCCTTTCACATCAAAATACACGAGAGAGAGAGAGGGAGAGAGAGAGAGAGAAAGCACCCGTAACTAAATAGACGACTTTCTTTCTTGAAGCGTACCCAATTATAAAAGGACAGAGAATGTAAGTCACGGCCATCTCCTGGTTTAAGAGATCAACCCAAAAGAACCTTCAAATTGAAGGTTTCTATCTCTATTATCAAGGTGTTCATGTGGGATGGCGGTCCGTCTTGGCAAAAGAGACGACCTATTAGGCCATGTCCAGAGATCGTATAAATCCATAATCGGAATGGTACGTCTTGTCAACATGCCAAACCACCCGAACATGGATGTCATACTAGGCTCATTTCCTATACGAGTTTGCTCGTGTTTGTATATTATCTACGAACAAGTAGTGCTCGAATATGTTAGCGAGTTGTGGTTAGTTCACAAAATCCGGGATTGAACATAATGGACCGATTGTTTGTGCTTGTTTGAACTCATTATCTTGCTTGATTAAGCTCATCTTCTATTTATTTTAGTTCTGTATCTCCTAGAAAATTATGTGCATTTCACGTACGTGTAAATGATCTACCGCAACTATTGAAGAACCGAGTACGAAAAGGATTACGAACAATTGTGCTCGAAATTGCCAGCGAGTTTTATTATTTCAAAACATCCGGGACAGAAATTATTGAAGCCGATTGTCTCAGATTCTCTGAACTCGTAATTATTGAGCTTGATTAAACTCATCTTGTATTTGTTTTAGCTCATGAGAACAATATCTTGGTATTATGTTGATTTCACTTACGTGTATATGATCTACCGTAACTTTTGAATAACCGAGAACCACAAAGAAGTTTTACACCAGTTAATAAAAGACAAATTGTGTTATAACTTGCCTTCTCTCGAGAGTTTCACAGAGTCGACCTGAGCTAAATACATTCTGTTGATGTTTTGCTCCTACTACCAAAACAGAGATTATGTTTTGGCTGAAAATTAAAGCTCAAGAAATTAATATTTCTAGTAGCTTTCTTTCTAGTTTACTGGTTGCAAAGAGTTGCTCTGCTGATTGCAAGTCAGCCAATTTATGCATGTTCAAAGAATCCATCACCAGGATTAACTTCCAGTATCCTTTTTCCCAAGCTAGTTGTGGTCCGATCGCAGCAACCCATGCCTCTGCTTCAATCGACGAGCACCAACCAAGTTTCCGACTGTATCCACCCATAGTCCTCGCTTATCTCGGAAAACACCACCACATCCTGCTTCTCCAGAATCTCATGGCTAAATCCATCCAAAGTAAGTTTGATCCGCACCTCATCCACTGGTCTCCACTTTGAGTACTTCAGTGTGACCCTTCTTCTCAGGACATCCTGTCGTGGTTCTAACTGAGCTTGGGTAGTGAAAAGAGTAGTGTTTCAGTTCCCTTGGCTTGGAGCCTCGGCTCAATATCTTTTGGGTGAAAGATTCTCCCATTCCGCCATCTCCACAAAAGCCAACAAGCAACTCCAAGAATAGTTTTCCATTCAATACTTGAATGCCCTACTTTAACATCTTGCTGACATCCGGTTGTTGCTCTCGGGAAGTCCTGGAGAACATGTAACACGTCCTCTGGATTTCTACATACGAGACATCCGGTTATCGAATCAGCCCGTTTCTTCAATGGCTCCCTAGTTTGAAGTTGATTACGAACAGCCTTTTTAACAAAGAATCTGATGCGCTCGGGAACCAGCCGGCACCAAACCCACTTCCAGATTGCATTCTTTCGACCTTCATTGCTCTTAAAAATCACGTTATGTCCACTTCTCGTTGAATAGTTTTCATTGTTTTTCTGCACCCAACTGAACTTGTCGTCTAGAGAACAGTTTTCAGGGGGCATTAAGGCCTTAAGCCTGTTTCGTATAGGTGAAGATGAACAATTTTGCAAAAGTCTCCATTTCCAGGCACCGTTGGTCACAGCTTTATTCACTCTTCATAAACTGTGTTCTGTCTATATTGGGTTGGTTGTTTCATTGGCCAGGATTGTAACACCGCTGATTCATTTATGGTGCCAAAACAACACGGCTTCACCGTTTCCGATATGCACAATTGAATCTTCGCAATGCATTGCCAAACGGCCCAAACCTTTGAAATTGCTCCCCGAACATGAGAAACATTTGACTTTTGCATTGGAGAAGTTAATTGCAAGCTTTTGTTATATTTCTTGAGAAGTAACCGCACCCACAGCCTCTGCGAGCTGCTCTTAACCTGCCAATTTCACAATCATTTGGCACCATCAGACTTTTAATTCCAAGCCCTCCACATCTTTGGTTTGTATAATGTTCCCATCCCCTCGAGTGAACTTTTCTTGCCTCACCTTGATGACTAAAAATGAAATTTTCTTTGGAGCTTATCAGTTTCCTTGCAAACACGTCTCGATAGGCTCAGAGTGTTTGCTCTCCAACTAACCAATCGTTGGTGTACTTTCTCTACATCATAATTGTAGTCTCTGGTTCTTCTTCCTTCCTGAAATCATAGAAAAAGCTCTCCGAGATGTCAAGAAATTTTCTTCAAGTTTCCGCAGGAGTATCCCTTGAGAATAGGATACTTGACTTCGATTTCCTTGAGAATAGCATTCCAAAGGTTAAGTTGACTAAACTTTGCTAGGAGATCCCATCAATGACCAGGTCAACGTTTGCAAGATCTCAACCAAGAGCAATCAAGATTAATATAATGTTTAATCAAGAATCAACAACAGCTGCTCTTCTAACAACTTTTTCACCATGACCTTCAACGATTTTCATGATTGCAGCTCGACTGCACCTAGAAATCATCATCCAACTAGTCCCATTTATTCCTGAATGATGCCATCCATTAGTTAATTGAACAAGCACTAACTACCATCTTCACAAACTACGTTATGGTGGTTTAATTATAATCCGGGGATCCTGACAGCTTTGTCTCTTCAAGACTACCACACAATATATATAAACTTAATCCTATATTTAAGGCTTTATTGGCGAACTGGAGGCTGGGATAAAAGTATCAATTCTATTAGTCATTAGTGGTTACTTGGAGAAAGGAGAGGGAGGAAATTTGTGCATCGAAAGCTGCTGAAGCAATATATCGTTTCGTACCTGCAATTAAGTTGTTTTGTTATACAACCACCGGATGCTAGTACTTGTCACACTCCAAAAATTCGTCAATTAGACACACGCACACGTATGCATTACTAGTAAAATGCAGCTTATTTTCTTTTTTTATCACCTTGTTTTCCATATCATTTATGTTGAGTCACCTTATTTTCCAGTTCTTTTATGTTGACCCGTTTCAGCTTACTGTTTATCAACTTGAAGCAAAACCGTGGCAATATTTTTTTTCACTAGTTTCTCTCTATCACACACACACACTCACAAACACGAGCTTTTACCTAAACTTTCAGTATATGAGAGCCTTCAAGTGAAAGGCTTCTTACTGGATTCTCAAGGTGAAAGGTGATGGAAAGGGCCTGGCTTGACAAAAGAAAAGTCTATAGAGATGTCAATACGGGCCTGCTCTCAGCCCTTGGGAGTCGAGGAAAATGTGTGCTGGTTGAGCAGAGCCCTTCCACATTCTATATGGGCCGGTAAAATGCTCCTTTGCGGGTCGAGGAAAATGTGGGATGGCTCCCCCAGCCCTTGTGGGTCGAGGAAAATGTGTGCTGGGCTGAGCAGAGCTGTCCCACATTTTATATGAGGCGGTAAAATGTTCCTTTGCGGATTGAGGAAAATGTGTGCTGGGTTGAGGAGGGTCATCCCACATTTTATATGGGCTTGTAAAATTCTGGCCCAACGCTAAGGTCATATATATATATATATATATATATATATATATATATATATATAGAAAAAAAAAGAGAGGGAGAGGGGGGTCTTAATACATAATGGTGTGTGGTGCATGGTCTTTTACAAACATTTTCACCCTTTCATTTTTTTGATCGATGATAGATATTTCAATGAAATGTACCATTATACCTTTATTCTTTTTATTTATAAATGTAAAGTGATTCGAATCTCTATCATCGATCTCAAAAATTAAACAATAAAGATGTTGGTGTAAATTCATGCACAAAAGGTAATTAAGATGCTCTCTCTCTCTCTCTCTCTCTCTCTCTCTATATGTGTGGTCATCTGCCCTTGTCGGCCGACCTAGCTGGACCAATGCGGCCGCATGGTCAAATGGGTTGGACAGTTCAACCCGTTTAGGGTCGGGCAGGCCCCCGGGTCAAGCCCAATTTAACATCTCTATCTATAAGGCCATCGATTTTATAATCTATGAACGAAGAAATAGGGCACGTGAATGAATCGTACAAACCGAACATGGGCCTTCCGCATTTTGCCTTATTTTTTAAAATATGAGCTAGCTAGTGCTCGTATATTTAATTACAAACAACTTCATGTTAGAACATGCTAGCCAGTTGCTCTTTATTTCACAACGAACTAAGTTTGGACATAGAGAACCGAGTTTGAACGTGATTTCTTCTTGTCTGCACTTGTACATGTTTGAACTCGCTAGAACTCATTTGTACTCGTTTAGCTCATGTTCAAAACAGTATGCTATTACTGTCTAGAGGAATGTACGCATTTCATATGTAAATAATCTAGTAAACAATTCAAGACCAAACAGTTTCAGAGAAGATTGAACAGCTAACGAACAACTTTTTTTTTCCCGGTGCTCCTGAGTAAGCTGACAAATAGCCGAACTGAACCGATCTATGAGCAGCTCGGTATGTTTATCAGCCTTACCGAATAGCAAGCTCATCTAAGCATAATGACCATCGAACACATATACAACAACTTCACTTAAATTAATAAGAAAGGGAATTATACAACATATAAAAGATATATAAATAGCCATTCTGTGGGGAGGCTAATCACTGCCTATCTTTCAATAATCCTAAGAAGGGTGGTTCGGAACATGACTATTTGATATCATCAGACACTTAGTATAAGTAATTTATGGTGAGCTTCATCTTTGATTGGACATAATCTTCTGGTATATTCGTATGAGCATCCTCCCTCAAAGGGCATGCATGTAAGAGTCGAATAATCTATGTGAGACGTCAAGCGGCAACTTTGATCCTTGAAAAAGTCGATCAAATTAGAGCAAAGAATGCAAGGACTCGATTGTAAACCTTGACTATTCTTTTTCCGATACCAAGCAGGTTGATTTATAATTAGCTAAAAGCTGCACACGCGCACACGCACACACACACACACACACACACTTCTCTTTCACGCCGTATTAAGATCATCCAGAGAGCAGCCGTTCCTTTCTCTTTCACGCGGTATCAAAATCGTCCAGAGAGTAACCAGCTCTTCAACAACTTGAAGAAGCCTTGCTTTGCAAGTTGCTACTGTGCATTGATCTTTATCTAGCCGAGATCGGGTTGGAAGTAATTGGCCAATATATCCAACCTTCATGATCATTGCGCAGGGTTTCCCCAAGGACCAAACAAGATCAAGGGTTGTTCAAGATTTACGAGCAGACCCAAACAACCAGGCCAACGTTCGCAGGATCTAACCAATATCGACGAAGATTAGTCCAAAGTTTAATGAAGAACATAAAGAGTTGCTTCACTGATCACAGCTTTCATTTCCACCAAGATCTTCAAAGGTTTCCATGGTTGGTGCTCCTGCGCACCTAAGACGATTAGAACAATTAGTCCCAGCTATGCAATCCCTCCATTATTTAATTTACGCAGCACTAAACCATCTGATACAAACTATTCTGCTGGTCCACTGAGAATTATAGGATTCCAGCCAGCTTTGTCACCTCACTGCATACTGCCCCAAATAAAATAAACCTATTTTTAAGGCTTTATTGAGGAGCTAGTAGGTGGCATAAGGGTGTATCAAGACGATTAATAGAACTGTTCTTGTAGTGGTTGCTTGGGAGAAAGGAGCTGTTTCGTTATACAACTGGTTTGTAGTTGTCACCTCACTGAGAATTTAGGTGAAGCTGTTTCTCGTTTTCGCATTTGCAATTAACAACTGGTTCCGTTTTACAACCACCGATGGCTGGCGAATGTCAATACTCTTAATTCGATTTGTATTCCTCTCTCCCTCTCTCTCTCTCTCTATATATATATATATTATGTTGGTAAGTGTCAAATGATTATGAAGAAGTCAGTAGCAAAAGTTACGTACGTCTGATAGAGATTACATTGTTAGGGGTTAGATTAAATACTCATTTTGTCAATCGAACTTTACTATGAACGATCCTACTGGGTTGAGTTCAGTGTTGACATGATGACACACACATACACAACACACACAAACATAAGCACACGCACTCATGCACACAGCCACCCACCCACTCATGCTTTACAAGCTTTATCTGAACTTGTCCGCGGTATAATAGATAAGCTAAAGGATCCAGTTTTTCACATGAGAGGAGCGACCATGTTTACTGCAAACCTAAGGCCATAAAGATCAAATGATATATTGGGCAAACTGTCAGCTCTTTACGGAGATGCAAAGCCCATATTCCCACCTTAAAACTATATGTCAGTTGATTAACCAACAGGTGTTAGAAAAAGAATAAAAATTCCAACGTTATGAATGAGTCAAGTTTGAAATATTACAAGCCACTTATTCATTGTAATCGTATAAATTCATGAGGATTTTAAAATTGAAACTCTAACGAATCATCTAATACCAGCTCATCGAATCCGACTTCTGCTCTCATCTACTACTTAACTGCACGATTCCCTGTACTTTCTCCCATCAAATATTGCAGAGGCAACGTTATGAAAATTGAGTATTCAGATGCACATGGCTGTTAGTTTGTAGAGAGAAGATATAAGTTATGGGGTTATTGGTTCCAAAGTCTATTCACAGACAGAGAGTGCTTGAGAAGTGAAGAGTTTTCGTTCAACTTAGTGTGTGAGAGAAAAGAGAAAATGAGAAATACCGTGCTTCTTATTGCTTTTGGTCTTTTAACCCTTGTTTCTGTCTCAGAAGCTCAACTTAGAGTTGGGTTTTATGATGAAATCTGCCCACAAGCAGAGAAAATAATTGAAGAGTTTGTGAAGGAGCACATTCATAATGCACCATCGTTGGCTCCTGCTTTGCTCAGACTTCATTTTCATGACTGCTTTGTGAGGGTCAGTGGAAGTTTAACCCCGTGTTTGTGTATGCATGTTAATTTCCTATTTGATGCTTATGGTACACGAGTTCTTTCTGTGGTAGTAAAGTCTGGATTGAGACACATGGGTACTTTCCTCAGGGCTGTGATGGATCTGTGTTGCTGAATTCCACAAAAGGCAGCAAAGCAGAGAAGGATGCTGCTCCAAACATGAGTTTGCGAGGTTTCGGCTTCATCGAGGGAGTGAAGAGGCTGTTGGAGGAGGAGTGTCCTGGTGTCGTGTCCTGTGCTGACACTCTTGCGTTAGTAGCAAGGGAGGCAGTTTCTGTCATAGTAAGACAACACATTAATGGGATGACCAAAAATCTATCTTCTTCTTTCTGCACCTTTATGTTTTCCCTAAATTTTACGTAATTTTCTTTCCACAGGGGGGTCCCTATTGGAAAGTGCAGACTGGTCGCAGGGACGGGACCGTTTCATTGGCATCTGATGCATTGATCAATATTCCTTCTCCAACATCCAATTTTACTGCTCTAAAGGCTAAGTTCGCAAACAAGGGGCTGACTGTCAAGGAACTAGTCGTATTGTCAGGTGAACTGGAAGGAAACTGCCCTATTATCCGGAACCGGCGGTTCCAAAGAATCAGGAACTGGGAAATGGGATCAGGCCGGTTTTGGTTCTGGTTTAAAGGCATCGGTTTCGATTTAGGTCTTAAATCGTTTGAACCCAAAAATATTAAAAAAACCAAAATTTTAGTAAAAATTTAGGAAACCGGTTCTCAAAACTGAATCTGAAACCGAACCGAGTCCTTTCCGATTGTGGACCCGGTTTTTGATCCAGTTATAGTGGTTTCGTTTCTAACCAATTCCTGATCTGACTTGATTCGGGTTGAAACCATCGAACCGGTTCAAAACTGGGCATGTCTAGGCCTATGCTATAGCTAGAACGTGCTAACGACGGCGTGAACATAAGAGAAATAAGAGGCATATATTTTCTCACACGCAACAGTTTTTTCCGCTCTAGCACATGCTACCGCTGGGAGGAACACGTTTCTCTTTCATTCTCGTCACATTCTTCACATAGTTTGCAAAGCAATTTTAATTTCTCAGAGCATTTCCAGCCAATTTAGAAATTCTGAAATTTAGGAAGAAAAGGAAAAGAAGTAATCTTTTATACTGCCTTACGGTTTAAGGCATCACGAAAAAACTATAAAAGAAGTAATCTTTTATATTGTTGTAGTTAATACTTAACGATGATTTTTCATCTTGCAGGTGCGCATACAATTGGCATCACGCACTGTGATTTCGTGACCAAAAGGCTCTATAACTTCACCGGGAAACTTGATCAAGACCCATCTCTCGACAAATACTATGCTGTAAACCTAAAGAAGAAGTGCAAGACTCCCACAGATACAGCAACCATTCTAGAAATGGATCCAGGAAGCTTTCTCACATTTGACACTCATTATTACACGAATGTGGTGAAGAGAAGAGGCCTCTTTACGTCAGATTCTTCCCTCCTTACCGATCCTTTCTCTCAGTCCTTTGTCTTGGATTTAATCAGCGGTGCCAAGAGCTTCTTTGATGAGTTTGCCTTGTCCATGGAGAAACTGAATCTGATTGAAGTTAAAACCGGAGTTGCAGGTGAGGTAAGGAAGGTGTGCAGTGTGGTGAACAGCTAAATATCACAGATGGACGATGAGACATATCATATGTAAAATAATCTGAGCGATTTCAGATCTTATTTGTTTTAAATTGTGTAAGCATTATCTTGTTAATAAATTCTTATGATTTATTATTGGTCCGTTGATATACATTGTCTGATTCATAAGGGCATCATGCCTGTGAAAAAGATGAAGTCATTGTGACACAGATGTAAGGCTGGTAAGTGAACCAAGATGGTCGAACTCCTGCTGACCCTGTTTTGAACATGAACATGATTATATATATATATATATATATATATATATATATATATATATATATATATATATATATATATATATAGGGGCGGCAGACCATAGTGTATACGCATACCTATTGATGCTCAAATCTATTTAAAGATTTCAATTATTTGATCATTAAGATCAATGGTTGAAATACCAAGATTACACTCTATAGAAGTATTACTTTTTGCGTTTCTATCTTAACACTCAACTAATGGTCAAGATTTTAAGAACGTTTAGACATAAATAGGTGTATATACATTTACCACTTTCTTTTTTCTCTCTTTCTTTCTTTTTTTATATATATATATATATATATATATATATATATATATATATATATATGTATGTATGTAACATTTTCGACTTAGTAGAACAACATAATATAAGGAAGGGAATGTTTAATTATTTGGTTATTTTAAATAATATAGAAATTAAGATTGACACACATTATATCCTTTGTAAAGAAAGTTTTAAATACCTAGATCAATTTTTTAGAGTGATAGAAAAATTGATGGAGATCTTATACATAGAATTAATGTAGATTGGTGAAAAAGAAGAGATACATAATGTATTTTATATGAAAAGAAGATACTATTAAGTAAATATTATAGAGTAGCAATTTTATCTACTATGCTTTATGGTTTTGAATGTTGGATAATTAATTATCAATATTTACAAAAATGTGTGCAACATAAATAAAGATGCAGAGATAGATAAGTTGTCATATAAGAAAAGACTATATATATGTAATAAGGTTATTAGAAATATATTGCGAGTGACACTAATAGATGATAAAATAAGAACTATTTAAAAAGATTTAGACACATAGAAAGACCACTAAAGTGTTGGAAGGAAATAATAAAAAATATTTTAACTTATATTGAGTTAATTGTTAACATTGTACGTGATCCAGTTTTATGAAAATAAAAAATCCATGTACTTGGCTTATCTAATATGAAAAAAGGCTTAGTTGTTGTAGCTGTGAAAGTAGAATTTACATTAGAACATGCGAGTGAGTCGTTCTTGATGGTGAGCATGCATGGGAAGCAGGTCAAACTATTTTTTCTTTTATATTTGTAATTAACAACTGGTTTCGTTATACAACCACCATATATATATATATATATATATATATATATATATATATATATATATATATATATATATATATATATATATATATATATATATATATATATATATATATATATAGAGAGAGAGAGAGAGAGAGAGAGAGAGAGATGACGTCCTGTGGAATTTGGTGGTGGCCTCAACAAAACTAAGAACCGATAGAAACTGTGATGTGGCTTTCCACTGACGAGGACTGGAAAGTGGCGAACTCCCGAACTGCGTTGTTGCGGTCACAGATTTTACGTTAGCTTTGTGAGCTTTAGAACTCACTGTCGCCCATATGTTTGTCCAAAAACACATTCTTTATCAGAAGTTAGGCACATTGTCACACAAGTCATAAGCTAAAGGAGCCAATTTTTTTACTACGAAAGGAAAACCCTTGAAGGCAATTAAGAAATGATAAATTGTGCACACCGTCAGAAGTTTACAGAGACGCAATGCTCACTCACACTCCCATAATAAAATTATGTGGCAGTCGATTCACCGGCTGACGTGAAACAGAAAATTCCACGTTGTGAGGAGTTGCGTTATTGAAATGTTCTGAAGCACTAATCATAGCCTGATATCGATTTTAAATTGAAATTTTAAATAATATTTACTACCAGCTCATTAATTTCGACTTCCGCTGCCATCTCTCACTTGAGTGCACGATTGCCGTTATCATCTGTGCTACTATCAAATATTGCGAAGTGTCAACGTCGTGCAAATTGAATATTTAGACGCACATGGCCGTTGCTTTGTATGAAACGATGCAAAGAGAAGGAAGGCATCTATAAATTGTGGGTTCATCAGTTCAAAGTCTATTCACGGACCAAGCGAGCTAGAGAAGTGGAGAAATTTTCTCTCAACTTAGTGTGTGAGGGAAAAGAGAAAATGAGCAATACTTCGTTTATTATTGCTTTTGGTCTTTTAGCCATTGTTGGTTTCTCTGAAGCACAACTTAAAGTTGGGTTTTATGATGATGTCTGCCCACAAGCAGAGAGAATAATTGAAGGGTTTGTGAAGGAGCACATTCATAATTCACCATCATCGGCTCCTGCTTTGCTTAGACTGCATTTTCATGACTGCTTTGTGAGGGTCAGTGAAAGTTTAACCCCGTGTCTGTGTCTGTGTGTGTGTGTGTACGCGCGCGAGGGCGCATGTTCTATTTGATGCTTCTGGTACATGAGTTTTTTCTGGTTGTAAAGTCTGAATTGAGACCGATGGGTACTTTCCTCAGGGCTGTGATGGATCTGTGTTGCTGAATTCCACAAAAGGCAGCAACTCGGAGAAGGATGCTGCTCCAAACAAGAGTTTGCGAGGTTTCAGATTCATTGAGGGAGTAAAGAAACTTTTGGAAGAGGAGTGTCCTGGTATCGTGTCGTGTGCTGACACTCTTGCGTTAGTAGCAAGAGAGGCAGTTTCTGTCATAGTAAGACTAAACATTAACAGGATGAGCTAGATTCTATTGCCTTTTCTTCCTGTTCTTTCATATTTTGATCTAAATTTTGTGTTTTTTGTCACAGGGAGGCCCGTACTGGACGGTGCCGACTGGTCGTAGGGACGGGACCGTTTCATTGGCATCTGATGCATTGATCAATCTTCCTTCTCCAACATCCAATTTTTCTGGTGTAAAGACTAATTTCGCAAACAAGGGCCTGGGTGTCAAGGATCTAGTCGTATTGTCAGGTGAACTGAAAAGAAACTGGTGTCTGCTAGAGCTAACACGTGCTAGCGCTAGGAGGGACTAGTTTCTGTATCGTTATTGACATATTTTCCACCATGTTTTGAAATTAAGTATTTTTGATTTCTCAGGTAAATGACAAAAAATTTAGAAATATTGTCAAGGAAAGGGGGAAAATTACATCTAGTTAATCCTGCTTTCAGTTTTTAAGGCATTATAAAAGTCCCAAAATGTCAAGTATCTCCATCTCTTAGCAATATCTGTTATTTTAGAGGATATATATATAACCGACCCTATGGGAAAAGGCTTAGTTGTTGTTATATATATATACAGTTTTACAGTTCTACCATGTAATGTCAAAGGAACGATGCCACAGCTACCTCGGCCAAATAAAAATATTAAAAATATGGTGCCCGACTGTATTTTTTAGGAATATTACATACGATTATGCTTGACACTTACGCGTGCAGCATCTTCCCTGTTGCAGGTGCGCATACCATTGGCATCACCCACTGTGATATCGTCCACAACAGGCTCTATAACTTCACCGGAAAACTTGATCAAGACCCATCTCTGGACAAATACTATGCTGCAAATCTAAAGAAGAACAAGTGCAAGAGTCCCATTAATACAGAAACCATTCTAGAAATGGACCCAGGAAGTTTTCTCACGTTTGACACTCATTACTACACGAATGTGGTGAAGAGAAGAGGCCTTTTTACATCAGATTCTTCCCTCCTTACCGATCCTTTCGCGCGGTCCATCGTCTCCGATTTAATCAGTGGTGCCAAGAATTTCTTTCATGAGTTTTCCTTGTCCATGGAGAAAATTAATCTGATTGAAGTTAAAACCGGAGCTGCAGGTGAAATAAGGAAGGTCTGTAGTGTAGTGAACAGCTAAGTATCAGGAATGGAAATTGTTTTTGTCCTTGCGGGGACAGAAAGATCATATTGTTAAAAACCTGAGCGATTTCATGTCTTTGCATTTGTTTTAGCCAGTGTAAAAGTGATATATATATATATATATATGTATGTATATATATATATGTATGTATATACATATATATACATATGTATATACATATGTATGTATATATATGCGAGTTACTAGACTCTAGACTCTGGGAGTGTTTCTCCCGCTAGCCTGGAGCTTTTACGTCCAGTGTAAGTTCAATCCCTTCCAACAGCGGTTTCTCCAACTATTAAATCGAAGGAGCTATAGTACTAAATCATTGACGACGAGCTCAGTTGATGATTTCTAACATGGCATGCAATCCATCTTTCATTTGAATTTACCTACAGGTACAGTATCAGAAAGTGACGACAGCCTGTGTATGAAGGGAAGATCGTAGCTGGAAATCAAGCGGCGTAAATTAATTTGATCAAAGTCAAATTGTACGATCGTAATATACAAGTTCAATTGAGAAACACGCCTCCTTTTGGCAGCTACGATCTTCAGAAACACACACCTCTGATTCACAGCTTGTGGTTTGGTATATTATACGTATCCAACAAAGAATAGAAATATACGAATAAAAATGTAATTAAGTACTCTTAGATCATTAGTTTATTACAAAATAAGAAAAAAAGAAGAACGTGCAGACAACACATCACAAACAATTTCACTTGTAGGAAACTAATCCTCTCTCTCTCTCTCTCATACTTAAGGGAGATAATCGAAGAAAAGGGCTTGTATGTTTACAATGGCGTCGGAATCCAGATTCGAAGTCATTAGAGTATTGGCCTAGTTGACGAGCTTTAAAACAAAAACTACAGATTTCTTTTGAAGTAGGAAACAAATTATGGGAACTTTCTCTCTACAGAAAATAAGAAAAGAAAGGGGAAAAGTGGTTTTCTAAGAATGAAGTACGCAACTTAGTCGTTTCTCAGAATGCCGCATGCATGCCATTCTTTTTTTTATCTTGAAAGAGAAGAAACACATGGGGGGAAATTCAATCAAGACCCATATTCCAACTCTCTCTTGATTAGACTGCACACAGTCGCAATTTTGTATTCTTCATTTCGTTAAATGCGACTTTGGGGGTGGGGCATTCGATTAACGCACAAATTCCAAGTGTTTATTTTATTTTGAGAGAGAGAAAGAGAGCATACAATTATTTTCTTTTATTTTCTTTGGTTTGTGGAGTGCCAGGTTATAAACACGTTGCTCAAAGCAACTATCATTACTCTATGTTAATCTTATTGAAACAGTGGAAGGTTTTAGAAACCGTAATTTCATCACAAACATTTCAACCCTTGTGGTTCACTAACGTTGTGGGGAAAACACTACGAAAACATTTGGTTCACTACGGTTGTGGTTCACCACTGTATTTTAAAATCTTGTCTATTTTGAGCTATCATGTAGTTTAAAGTGTTTATGAGATTTATAACAAATGTTTAACACTAATTACCAATAATCGATCCAACGTGACGCATCATTAACAACATGTTGGCTTATATTAGTTTATAGAGATACTGTCACCTGTCACATCACTTCTCACGTTAATTTATATTTAATATCATATTAAATACTAATATTGTTTATTAAATTTAATAACAATAAAATCATATTATATTTTAGCTTAATATATTTTAATACTAATTTAATATTAAACAACAAAGTTATATGTAATAATGAATCAGTAGGTACATCGGCCCAAACATGTGAATCTGTCTTCTATGTCATCTTTAAGTGACATTGTTAGACTAGATACCTACAGGTAAAACCAGAAGATATCGCAGTGACAATTTTAAACCACGAGGACGAGAATTGCTTAAACTCAACATATTTTTTAAAAGCTTTTCCTATTTATTTGGACACCCTTGGGTTTTGAGCTTGTAATCATCAAGACTTCTGGGAACTACCTTTCTGGCGCTTAGGCAAAATCTTTGGTTTAGCCGCTCTCTTTCTTTCTCTCTCTCTCTCTCTCCATATTATTTATATATATAGAGAGAAAAAGAGTTCTAAATTCATAATGTTTCAGGGTGTACAATAACGACTCTTCATCACATTCCTCACCATTTTTATACTTTTCAAAATTGTCACCATCATGATCAAAACCACTTAGAAAATCTATATACGAGACACACTCTAAAGGAACCCAAAATCCATATAAAATAACCAAATGTTCTGCTGTATATGTTGATATTCCGGACCTTCCATAGCCCGTCTCAAGTCAAGATAAAGGAGAGCTTTTGTTCGGTGGCCAACAATCAAATCTAACTTGTGATTCCAAAGGACACATGATGATTTAGACGCTTAAAAAGATCAGGGTGCTCTTTTTGTTGAGTTATGCTTACCTGCATTCAATTTCCAATTCTCACGGTACTTATTAGATGGGGTTGGCTACGGTACTACTTATTAGATGGGGTTGGCTACATGAGTTCTTTGTTTTTGTGGAGCTCGATCATGTGTCATACTAACAGTTAATTCAACATAAGAAACTAGATCATTTTCTTTTCAACACTTTTGTAGTCTTTCTATTTCTCTTTTAACATTTTTATCATCTAGCTTCTTATACCATCTTATCATAACTTCTTTTAGCATTCGTTTCATGTACTCATCCAACCTTAAACAAATTTCTCTCATTTTATCATCTATTGCTATTATTCTCAATTTGTTTCGTAAGTATAATATAATATTAAATTAGAAAGTATTAAGTTTAATTTTATCATAATTAAAATTTAGTTAATTTAATGTATTATGTATAGTCTATTTGACCGCATGCATGATACCAAAATAAATTATTTGAGAAACAACTTGCCCCAACCCACCTCATTGCCATCCCCAACTCGTGACATAGAACTAAAGCATTTCTATGTATCATAGTCAAGAACATTCCAAATGAGGCTGGGAACTGGTGTTAGCATATCTAACAAGGTGCAGCACCTACTACAAGTGTGTGTCAACCATGGCTATCAAACACAAGTACCCATCACGTCAAAAGCTTTCGAATTCTCTTTCTTTTAATTTGTTTTCTTTTCTAGCAAGGTTTTAATTTGTGGCAGATCATTAATGGTGAGGTTCCTCCAATAGAAGTACAAATCGAAGTGGTATATATTGACCTGTTCACTCCATTTGCTCATGAACAGTGTAATTTGATTGAAGTGAACATTTAAGGAGAGTCACTCCACATAGTTCAAATGGTCTATTTCTCCTCTTCTACTTTTTCATTTATCTGGGGAAATTATGGCATGTTATAAGTATGCTTGATGTATGTTCCAAGGTCTAGCTAGGTTGCACACTTGATCCAATTCAAATCTTAATGTGATCCAATCATGTAAGTTAGTTGCAATATGTGGTAGAATTGGATCAAATGAACCGTGGAGATTTACGTTGAGTTGAGTTGTCTGCCTCTGTAACATTATGGCATACGGTTGAATCTACTAGTTTCAATTGTTAGTCTACGGCTTTAACTGTGGGCTATTGTGGCAAGTTTTGTATGTCCAAACTGTAGGCCGCTTGATAGTTGGACTGAACAAGGTAATTGGCTGAACGCACTAGGGTCAAGTCCCCTTGGACGCAGCTAAGTCGATCGCTTTGTTGTGGTGGGGCACGTGAAGCAGGGTCTTCTGTCCGGAGCATGCCCACTTGACTTGCTCCTTGAAAGAAAGTGGCACCAGAATATGAATGGGCCTATCCACTTGAGAGCTTGGAACTGTAGGTTCTAGTTTCGAGCCGATGAAAGTGAAATCATAATCAACCAGGTGGTCCTCAGTCCCAGGTCCGATTTCAATGGTCCAAGTTTCAGCCGGTTCCTGACCCAGATCGGTTTTAGTTGAAACCATCAGGCCGACTTGGAGTCGAACTCTCCACCAACAACACAGGCGTGACTACGTCCTACCAGTTGAGCTAACGCTCTGGGTGTAGTATTCTGTTAACTTTATTAAGTCGTCGAAGCCGCCTTTCAAGAGTTGGAATACCCCTGCATAAAACTCCACTATGCTCACCAACCTGGGGTTTTGGTAGACTGAATAACATCAATATTCCATATGTAGAGGGAGATGAACTTGAGGTCCACTAGTGAAACTGGAGCTAATTCAATGGTTACCATTTCCTCTCGAGAAGAGAATAACCCATGGCAGAGGGGTGAGACACACTTATATTTCGGATGAGGCGTATTTGTATTTTACATCCACAAAGCAATTGTACTTCAATATATATAATCGCTGATCCATGAATTTTTTAGATCTTAAATGAGACAAATACTTCACCTCGCTCTAAAGTGGGTTTGTGATCGAGAATAACTCATGCATTAGAACTCACCTGACTGGGGTTTGGACTCACAAGTTAGAGATCATGACTTCAATACCTGGGCATGGATCGGGTCTCATGCTATTCTTAGGAGGTGCATGCATGTGTGTATGTGAGAGTTAGGGTTTGACGTCCCTTTATAAAAAAAAAGGAGAAAGAAAACACTAGCAAATTCTTAGTTTGTGTCGCTTATATTGCCACGTAAATGGCGGTGTTCTGAATCAGATTCAGGTTATATGGGTTAGGGTACCCAAACCCAGGTGGCCTTTCGACCCGAAAATAGAAAAGAGGCTGACTTGCAAGTAAGGAGATACCCCATCCGTCTGCCCCACCAGGCTTGCTATGGAAAACCAATCCAACGAGTGGGAATTCAGAAATAGGAAAAGCAAGTTCATACAGCCCCAAGAGTGGAACTAAATCAAGCAGAAAATCGATAACAATGGGAAAATGGTAATCTTTATTTCTTGAGAGAGAAGTTTCACGAGAAGTGTGAGAGTTGAAGTATCAATTATATATATAAATTAAGAGTTGTTACTAGACGATCTATATCATCCGTGTCATCGCATAAACAACACAAATAGAACTACTCATCCATATTGACATGAAGATCCATGCCATGACGTAGGATGAGTACCTTAATCGTTACCGTCTAATTGATCACACAAACAGGGATGACGATGATGATGCAATGTCTAGAACATGAGTTGTCTATCCTACCACTCTCTCTCTAAATTGAATCTACCCTATGACACAAGTATAATTTCAAAATTTTTAAGAGTTTAAAAATATGAAAATATTTTTATCATACTCATACCACTTAAAAACAATCAATGAGCATGAACAAACATGATTCACTCATCATATATAAATAAATAAATAAAGAGAAAAAGAAAAGGTAAGCCAAGGCCCACTACATTCATCATCGCTTTTTCCCTTAGTTTTGAGGGATAATCGTATATTTTATGCTTAAAGAAAATTAAACATTTCTTTTGTTTGCATTATTGACGTACAGTACTTTTGGAGTTGCGTGCTATGACGCACATAGACCAATGGCAGCTGAGAACTTATTCAGCCTACCCCAGTTAGCGTGAGAAAGGCTTAGTTTTCGTCGTAGTTTTGGTCATTATGGACCATAAGCTTAACATCATCATCATCATCTTAAATAATTGTTCTCGGCTCATGTTTTAAGTATTTTTTTTTATGACCATTATTTTGATCTTATGAGTTCACATTCGAAAATCACAAACTTTTATAGTTTGAAGACTGAGATTGCATAATTTAAAGTTATCGAATTATCGAAGGCAAGGGAATGCGTAATTTAGATTGCTTTTTACTATTAATCGCAATGGAGACCCTTTAAGACGCCATTATTTTCTTTACTAAATTTAGAGAAGAACAAAACAGCTCAAGCGTTTCTAACCTTCATTGTTCTTCTCGGGACCTGCATGGTTATTGGAGATGGAGTTCTAACCCCTGCTATCTCAGGTATAACTTACAGAAAATCAACACTCTGTTGGAGATTTTTGTGCAAAACGCGCCTCAGTTTGTCATGTTACAGTTAGGCTTCAACTCGACGATCAGTTAATCAATTGATGATGATTAAATGAAGATGCATACAAGTATTAGGTTTGAAATGCTTTTGAAAAGTCCTCTCAAGCCTCTAATACATCATACATATTCGTATCAATTCATCAGCTCATCATTGACGCGAATAAAGCCTAACTTCAGTGTGTCCACCAAAATCTCTAGCATTCTAAAAGTAATTTCTCCTAAACGAGATTGATATGGTCGTGTGCAAAGTCTTTGAAGTTTGAGAAATAAGAAAACAGTGAGAAAATCTTGTAAGAAAGCAAGAAGGGAGCATTCATATGAATTACAAAAGATTACAGATATTTGATGCACCCTTTCGAAAGAAAGCCAACTCTTTATTTGAAGCAGAATAGATATGTCCTTCCTTATCAAATTGAAAAGACACTAACTCTTTATTCAAAACTTATACGCAAAACTCCAAAACACTCTTCTATTAGTATTTATTTGACACAAACACTACAATTTAAGCTCATAGATTCTTGTTGTCATATGCTTACAATTTGTGATCTCATTTTTACCACTTTGTGATTGTGTAAAATTTAGCACATATCTATTTCGAAGGACACACTCCTGTCAGGATGCCAATGATGGTTGTATTAAACTCTTTTCATTTGATGTCTTGCAGTGTTGTTTGCTGTCCAAGGAATCCAATCAAGATCCACCAAGATTAAACAAAGTGAGCAGCAAACTCTTAGATCTTTTCCGAACCTCTCTCTGTTTCTATGCCTTACTCTGTTTTATGATGACATGTGCAGGTCATGTGGTTCTGTTGTCTGTTTTTATTTTACTTCTGCTCTTCCTCTTTCAGAGCCTTGGCACTAGCAAAGTTAGATCCTCCTTCTCGCCCATCATGCTCCTATGGTTCGGATCCACAGCGGCGATCGGGGTCTACAACATAGTGAAATTCTATCCAGGTGTCTTCAAGTGCCTTTCTCCCCATTACATTGCAAGGAACGACAAGAAAGGGTGGGAGGCTCTTAGCGCGATTTTCCTGTGCATGACAGGTTCGTTTTGTGCTTGGTTGACATCTTTGAGTTTGTTTGACACATTGATTGATCTAAGCTACCCTCGCCAGTGCTTTTGAGGTGGGTGTTTTCAGTTGGTTGTTTCAATCCCTCTAATGGTGGTTTCTCTGAGTTTTTTAAAATAAAAAGCTATGTTTATGGTTTGATTGATCATAAACTTAATTGAAATCTTTGTAAGCAAATACATTTGAGTTTATTCACGTGTAATTTGGGATACGTTCTTCAATACAAACTAAAAACTCTCATGACGCTACAGGGGATGAGGCCATGTTTGCTGATTTGGGCCACTTCAACAAAAGATCAACTCAGGGTCAGCAAGATCTCTATGCTTCAATTCGATTTCCTTAAAGTTTTAAAATAAGTAGGTCGCAGATTAAGAGCAGTCTCAGTTTACAGCGACCATTTTCCTGAATCAAAAGGACAATTTACAAACTATGTGATTCAATTTCCTGTAAAAGTCTCATTGGTTTCAATTTATGTGAGTGCTAATCAAAATCTCATGGATTATTTCGTGCAGGTTGCATTCTCAATCTTGATTTATCGAGCACTAATCATTGCATATGCGGGTGAAGCAGCATACAAATATCCTCAGAACTTGAGTACTACTTTTTACAGCTCCGTTCCCGAGTCTGTTTTCTGGCCAATGTTCATCATTGCCACATTGGCTGCCATTGTTGCAAGCCAAGCATTGATTTCTGCAAGCTTCTCCATTACAAGATAGTCGATGGCACTAGGCTGCTTTCCCCGGGTTACCATGACGCATACTTCAAAAAGCCATGAGGGCCACGTGTATTCTCCTGAGATCAATTATTTCCTCATGGTGGCATGCATTCTTTGAAGTCTAAGGAATGACAGACTTCTTTGCCACATTGTCAGGACTGGTGAAGGAATGACAGACTTCTTTGAAGTTAATATTGGGTTATATCAATGATCAACTTTAAGTCCATACTTATTTATAATGATGATTGATGAGTTAACAAAACATATTGAAGATGAAGTACCTTGGTGTATGTTATTTGCGGATGACATTGTGTTAGTGGAGGAGTCTAAGGAAAAAGTTAATAGAAAATTGGAAGTATTGAGAGAACCGGTAGAAAGCAAAGGCCTCTGACTTAGTAAAACAAAGACAGAATATATGGAATGTAAGTTTGATAATTTGGTTACTTCAGTGGACATAGAAATTAAAATTAGCACACATTGCATCCCCAAAAAGAAAGTTTTAAATACCTAGGGTCAATTTTTCAGAGTGTTAGAAGAATGGATGGAGATGTTATGCATAGAATTAATGCTGGTTGGTTAAAATGGAGTGGAGCATCACCATTCGATTGATAAAGTATCATTATACTTTTATACTTTGAATTTAATCGATCATGTACATTAATTATTTTTTGTTTTATCACCTTAATCATTCAATCTTAACGATCAAAGTTTATAATAGGTTACTCTGTGATTCTCTATTTTTGTTGGATTCTTAAATTTAAACTCTTATATATTTATTTATATTTATATATATAAAAGAAGAGTGTGCTCGGCTGGCTATATCAGTCCTTTAAAAGCCATTAATCCTTGAGATCACAGGGATCTCTTATTAATGTGATCTAGAACTTGGAGTACACTTAATGCCATGGGGTCCAAACTATATACAAATAAAAGTATATAATCATTATTCGTAGATTCCTTTCATTAGACATATATTTTTTTCAAAAGTTTCTCTATATCTTCTCTCTTCCCTCTCCCTTAGCACATTCTTTTCCCCCTTTACATCATTGGAGAAGCATACCAGCAGCCTAGCATTGAGCTTTTGATCTCTCACCTTTTTGTGTCTCCCTCTCGACCCCTCTCTTAATATCTCTCTTATCACCAATCTCCATTGCTTTATCAGCCTCTATCTTGTATCCCTCTCGACCTCTCTCAACCTCCCCATTCAACCTTTTTCTTCAAATTTATTAAAAAACTCTTAATGATTTTCAAGAGATCTGATAGGTGATTGGTCTCTCTCACACCGATGAAGTGACTCAGAGTCAAGGTGACAACGCAAGAGATGCATCTCAAGCTCATCACTTTCAAAAGAGATATATGTTCCTACTGTATGTTGAGGGTGTTGTGACAAGGTTGTATTACCCTTCAAACACGTGGCACAGTCTCGTACTTGTTTAATAGATGATACAATCGAAGCACATTACCCTTCCAAGGGTGATAGTGACACATTTGGGGCATGTTCTACCTCTCTCTCTCTCTATACATATATATATATATATATATATATATATATATATATATATATATATATATATATATATATTGCCACCTTATATGTTTGTGATTGTTCATTCCATTCTTAGTTAAATTATCCTTTGATGTATATTGCAAAATATTAAAGATCTCAATCAAAAGCATTCATTGTGGTGAATTAGTTTCTATATATATTATGAACGATGAAAGTGTTTAGTATGGTGGAGTATATTATGAATCTATAACAAACAAAAATATTGAATTTAATTGTACTAGACCAAGCATTTTGTCGATTGGTTGTGTGATGGACTTGAAGATGGATTTGTTGACTATAAGAGTGATGAACTTGATTATTTGCTTGTGTTTAGGAGAGATATAGTATCTTTTTAGTTGGAATGATATGATTCAATATACAAAAGATGTTGTTAGAAAGTACAATAATATAATCATTATTCATCATTCCACATTTGAAAAGTAAAGATACAATGTGTAACTTAAGTGAAAGAAGCCAAGAATATAAAAATAAAAGAAGTTGATATTAAAAATAGTCAATCTATGAAAAGGTGAAATACACATTCTTACTTATAAGAGTAGATGGAGCCAATACTTATGAAGATTGAATGTGGTTAGTAGGAATGATAATAATTTTTTACACTAGTATCTTGAGGGGTGTGCATTTATAAGGAGATTGAATGATTCTCAATTGACCAAAAGTCATTAGAAGCTAAAATATATTTTGTTGTATGATACTTTCCTATTTTAGGATTTGCATTTTATTATAACATTTTCATGTAGAAGATGTCATTCTTTGATGTTATAGGATTTACCTCAACAAAAATTATATAGCATTTGCTTTCATGAGTGCAGAGAAGGTGGATAATTATATTTGCACATTGAGATGCACAAGGCAGTTATTTCTAATAAATAAATTCCATAATATAATTTGCAATACTTATAGTCTTGCACTGATAAATGAAATTAAAATGGCATTCCCAAAAGCAACACATTTCTTATGCTAATATCAGATCGATAAAATTATTGAAGGATTCATCATATGATTGTGAAGAATAAGGAAATAGCTCATGTATTTAGTGTGAGTTGGAGAAAAGTTATTGAGTTGGCAGACAAGGGCATTTATATAATGGCATTGCCTATGATAAGGGTGAACAAGAAAAATTTCTTTGATATGCTTTCTTATACTATAGATGATTAGGTTGATGTGTATGACCCATATGATTAACATGTGTATAAAGATGTTTGTTAACACATATATATATCATTTATAAATTTTAGATCTTGTAATAATTAGTGTATTGGTTGGTCGATAAGGTCAAAAGTGTGCACTTATGGTTGAAATGGTTCCTCACAAGTTCCACTTGGTGGTACGATATGATTTAAACTCAATTTCATTTGTTGATCAAGTTCAATATTATAAAATTGAAAAAGTTATTTAGAGAATGTTGAACTACCAACTTAAAATGTTGTTAGGTATAATGAGCATGCAAAGTGCATTTTCGATAACTCAAACTTTGAAAATATAAGTGCATACAAAGTTTAAAAAACCACAACAAACAACATGCCAAATAAAAAGACTTCAAATCCCAAACAAGCCCAAAAGCAAAATTTTCGAATTACAAACTATGTCCACAAAAAAGTAGACCAGTGATAGCTTCCCTAGACACTATGGTTGAGATATACTAAGAAAATTCTATATTTACGTTAATTTTATCAAACAAGCAATTAACCATGCAAGGCATGATGCTCTTCATAAGATATTGGTCCTATTCTTGAGTACTTCTAGATAAATCCATTCTAAGAAAAATGCCAACTTGAGTTTGGAATCAGAACCTTCTATCAGATATTGATGATGGTTCAACATCGATAATTGAGAGACCAATCATTGCAAACACATCAAGGACCATAGGGATTTCATGGCGAATGGGAACTAGAAGTGGTTGTGATTTGAAACCTAGAAAGCTAAAAGGGAATACAATAATTTGCTATTAACATAGACAAAAAGGGTGAAAAGCATAACGAGGTCATTAATATTTCATTCAAGATAGACTTGGCCACTTGTTGCATCACCTAAGTTAATCCAGGTAAATATTGACAGATGGCCAAGGTTAGATGAAATTAGCATGAATATAGCGTAAAATCATTCCAAATTATAGGCAAACTAGACGAGTTGTGAAAATCTTTCAAGTCACCTTCGAACATGATAGTAGGAGCCAACACAACATCCAAGATGGGAGTGGAAGAATCCATGATAAATGAATGCACAAGTTGGATGTAAAGGCAAAGAAAGTGATACACAATTATAAAGGTGGTGGCTTGTGAATAGAAACAAGAATTTAAATCATTTTATACAATAGTTGTTGAACATCTTAACAATAACTCAGTCTTCTCAATCAAGTCATGAGAAATTATGCCAAGGTTTTCGACTCAAAATCAGTTTCATCCTCTGGATTAATTCAAGCATGAGTTGCAGGGGGTAGGTGTTGACACTGAAAATAAAAGCACATCACCTTAGGCTTTGTTAACAACAAAGGTCAACCATGTTATAAGAAATCAAAGAGGATTGTTAAAAACTGAAACATTCTTGATGACATGTTTTAAGAAAGTGGTGATATGAGACAATGTACAAATTTGACAATTAAGGAATAAGGATTGGAGATTAAAAAGTTCAAGTTTGCATAAGGAAACATTCTCGAAGGAAGGGAATCTATCGAAGCTGAAGGGCCTTCTCTATTGCCTCTATGACTATAAAAGAAAAATATAAGAAGGTAGATGACATCTATCAAGCACTCATTAAAGACCTCTTTAGTTTTTTTTTAAAGGATAATTATTTCTTTTTTAGTATTTCATTAGCTTTCTTTTTTGTTTTCCTTTCGTTGCCAAACCTTGCTATTCATCTTATGACATAGGATGTTGAAACCCCATTCATTATCCTCAATCTTTCTCTTAATCGTGAGGAATAGACTAGGATACTTATTGAAGGATTCTCATGTCTGAATATTATCAATAACCATATAAGGTAGAGGTCAGCATGTAACAACGCACACTTATTATTTCTTCACCCAATTTCTACAAAACAAGTTAATCAAATAGGTTCTCATGCCAACTTCAAGTATGTTTAATCATGCTCCATAGATTAGTATCTTCGATCATGTATGTGGGCAAGAGATCAATTGCTACTAAATCACTGGTGATTTGAGATCGGTGAGGTGCAGATAATAGTGTCCTCAAGGAATTCATTCAAAATTTTACATCCTAGAGACTATGTTATTCATGGCAACAAGAGGATCATCATTGCCTACAACAACTCACATGGGTTCGCTTGTACAAGCGAGTTGAACAATAATAACCTCATTGCAATGAAGATTATTTATCTTCTTCATTGAGTTTTGACTAACAATATAGAGAGAGAGTAGTCAATGACATGATGCTTAAACATGATTTTAAATCTCAATTGTCTGATCCATGAGATCAATGACTACAAATCTCAAAAGTAAAAAAATGCATTGATATTTATACCGTCTATAATAAATGCATCCAATACAAGCTTTTTGACTTCGAAATCTCAACTGTTTGTGTTTGAGGTTTCCACACAGGGGTTTTTCGGGAAAGGAACTTGGTTTGCTTTCTTTTTCAGACTATTTCACTGTATATTTTTCTATATCAGCTGCTTCGTTTAAATAGGCAGCATGCTCCCCCCTCTTCCCGGATTTCCCTCCTGCGGCTTTCCTCATCTAGAATGTTATCCAGAGCATTACCGAAAAATCTCGGTAACATCATCTGGTTATGATCCTTTCTTATCCGAGCTATAGGTAACGGTCTGGATTGGATGGCCAGTCTAGCCGTTACCTGAGCCAAGAATGGCCAAATCACATGAGGCTCTTTACCTTTTCGAGGTTTTCCTTCGACCTCGTTGGGAGTCCAATTGCCGCAATGAGGATGTTGCCCAGTTTCATTACATAGGGGTCCATTTTCCGCTAAGGTGAAAATCCAGCAGGTATCGAGTGAGCACTACCAATTGAAGTGATGGGAAATCACCTATGTAGACCATCAAATAACAAAAGGAGATGTTCTGCAAGGTTAAAGTCCTTGCATTGACGTTTTTTCTCCTTCTTGAGATACATCGTTGTGGCCGGTGGACCCAATCAATGAATTGAAAGTTAATTGTCACAAAAAGATGAGAAGGAAAAGCAAGCATTATGGCTATGTTCAATGGAATGGGAGGAGAACTCAAGTAAATCATAAAAGAAGAAAGAAGCGGGACGGATTTTGCTGATTTCTTGGAATCTGGGACCTACCGAGTAACTCTTTCGTGAAGTAGATGTCGTCCATTACTCGAGTTAAATTCAAAGCCAATGACAAGCACAAGACGGACAATCTTAAAAAAAGAGAGGGAACAATGTGCCCAGAGGTCTTTGAAACTGAGACCGATGAAGACAGTAATCATATAAAGAAGAGAGGCAGGATGTGCGTGACGTTTGCGAACTGGGACCCATGAAAGATGTTCCTTTTCATTTTAACCAGTTAAGCATTAATTCTATTCATTATATCTTCGTTAATTCTCAAAAATTGACCCTAGGTATTTAAAACTTTTCTTTTGGGTTTAATGAAGAATAATTTTCATTTAAGAGATGTGTTTCAGTAATGGAGGCGTTTTACTTTACTGTAATGGATATCCAAGATAAAGAAAGTTGTACCAGAATAAAAGGGAAGAAAAAAAGCGGTTACCAAATAATACACATTTTGAAATCATTCGCTCTTCCTTTATATTATTCTTTTAGATCATGTACAAGATCATCTTGAAGAAGTTGTGTGAGGCAATTCAAAGCCCAAGGGCAATTGCTTCGCTACCAATCAATAATAAAAACATAGCATCTGGTATAAGAAAATAGTAGATCCTAATAGGTGCCACCTAGTACCCAAATTTACATATAGATCGAACATTGCAGGCTCAATCAAAGGTACACTCTGTCATATTACTTATGAAGATAAAATTTGTTCTGTAAAGATCTAAAAGATCAAAACAGAATATAGAGCCAAGGCCTTGTGCTTTCTTACCCCCAGGATCAAAACAGAATATAGAGGCCTTGACAGAAGTAAGCCTATATCGCTCGATAAAATCAAATCTTTACGATCAAAGGTTGAATAAGAAAGAGGAAGAACAAGGAAGAATAACCGAATCAGATTCTAGGAGAAATACTCTTCCTCTGTTCCCTTTTTTTCATTCTTACCAATTTGATTAGCATAGTCCGTAAGAACATAAAAATCAAATAAATAAATAAATAAAAAGGAAGGAAGAGAGGGAGATCACATACTGATTGATAAGAAAACAAATAACAATAAAAGCAAGTCGATCTATAATTACACTTATCTGTTGTAAGCCGGTGTATATCAAAATAAAAACAAATATTTTGGATGGAAAACTTGATATGCGTAAACAAAAGTTGCTGGATACTTAAGTTGGATAGGATTTAGGTGGATTCGTTTTGATGTGTGTTTACCATATCCGACAATTCATATTTATGGGCAATCAGTTTAGACATCAGGATCCGATTCAAAATAACAGCTAGAAATCGAGACTAAGCTTTATCCCAAGCAACGCGGTAGGTCTGTTACATAAAAGAATGTACTAATATTTCTACATCTTTTGAGAAACTTGTAAATGTCCCCATTTGTTTTTTCACACTGCCCAAATGCAGCTTTATTTAGTCCAAATGATTGTTGGCGTCACAATGAGTATAAATTATAAACCAAATCAGAAGAATGTATAATATATTTGGACGAATAAAATGAATTCCCTTGGTGATGATTCAATGTCAATTTGGCTGCCCACAATGACACTCCTATATAGTCACTATTCGGTCCTTTTGCATGTCTCGAACAATCCTACAAGGCTTGTGACTTTTCAGGCCTGGGAATAATATTTGTGATAAGAAGATACCATTAAAGTTAAAAGGTAAATATTATAGAGCGACCTGCCATGTTTTATGGTTCTGAGTGTTGGGCAGTTAATCATCAACATATACAAAAGATGTCTGTGACAGAAATGAAGATGTTGAGATGGATGAGTGGTCATACAAAAAAAACCATATACATAATGAGGTTATTAGAAACAAATTAGGAGTGGCACCAATAGAGGATAAAATGAGAGAATATCGTTTAAGATGGTTTGGATATGCAGAAAGATATCAGAAGAAGAAGAACCTATAAGAAGGTATGAAAAACTAAATTTGAAAAGTAAGTATTAAAAGAGGTAGAGGGCGACCACAAAAGTGTTGGAAAGAAACAATAAAGAATGATC
The DNA here is from genome assembly GCA_036023115.1 of Brasenia schreberi. Lineage (NCBI taxonomy): Eukaryota > Viridiplantae > Streptophyta > Magnoliopsida > Nymphaeales > Cabombaceae > Brasenia > Brasenia schreberi. Next base: position 659,277 of record JAYKKT010000063.1, read on the forward strand.
TAGCTTATCGTGAGTTAACTGCTAACATGGCACATGATAGGACTCTTTGGAAACAAAGAATCCATGTAGCTGACTCCGTCTAATATGAGAAATGAGTTGTGGAATGTAGTAACAGTTAGAACAGTACCAGTTGAGAAATGAGTTGGAAACAAAGAATCCATGTAACTGACTCCATCTCTGCGTGAAGTCATGGTGGTAGTAACAGTTAGAACAGTACCAGTAAGAACTGTGCTTCCTGAGGAAAGATTCGTAGTTGGTCAATTGGGTGCAGCCGGAGTTTATAGATGCTTGGTTCAATATGGTTACACTGATACACCAAGCTTAGGAGGAGATGAGTTTGTGGACTTAGTTGTGGAGAAGATTATATATATATATATATATATGTATGTATGTATGTATGCGTATTTACAGCAACAACTCAAATCGGTTCATCAAAATTGCATCTGTCATTTCTCACGATTCTTGTCTTGATATTTCTGTAAGAGGATAAGTAGGAAAAATAAAAAAGGAATAAGTTGATTCTCCGCATGTTTGTTTTGTTTCTCATAGTAGTATAATTGAATGACTATGGCGTTCTTGTTTGCTGCTTTTTCAACTCTCAGTTGGAATGCAAGCCAATACGATACAATAGGTGAAGAGTGCAAAATGGCAGCTGCGTAGAGCAACCAACAACCCCTGTCCTGCCCCTTTCCCTTCATGGAGATGGATTCATTCGTCTGATCATCGTTGGATCCTAATGAAATTTTGAATTGGTAAAGATGTGCTATGCAGTGGCGGATCTACATTGTGGGTGACCATTCCGTTTTAAATAATTTTAATTACGTATTGAAATTTTCAAAAGAAACTCCTCCCATGTAAGGATCACCGTGTATTGCCGGTTCCAAACTCGAATAAAGGAGGAGGGTTGTGTTAGGCTTCCGACAATGAGCGTAAAACTTCATCAGATTTTTATAACATGGATTACAAAAATTATGAGTATTGTTTTGTAGCGTCCCCGCCTAGCGACGTGCTGCAGAGCCCGAATGCAGTAAGAAGTAAGAAGGGCCACTATATTTTCGCCCGAATGTAGTGAATTAATTACAGAGAGAGATCCCATATCATGGACGGGTGTGGGTAAAGAAGTTAGTCCCGCTATATTGCTGCCCGAATGTAGTGAAAAATTTTCAGAGAGGGTCTCTGCATTTTGATTATGGACGGATGCTGGGGGTAAGGAAGCTAGTCCTAGATAATGAGATTCGTATTGGTTCTTGGAATATCGGAACATTATCGGTAAGCTAATGGAGGTAGTAGATACTATGATTCGGAGAAAGATTCATATTCTATGTTTACAAGAGTTAAAATAGGTTGGAGAAAAAGGAAAGGAGATAGATGATACAAGTTTTAAATTATAGTATTCAGGTAAAGAAAAGGCTCGAAACGGAGCTGGTATTATCATAAATAAAGATATAAAGGAGAGTGTAGTAGATATACAACGATATGGTGACCGAATCATGACGTTGAAATTAGTGTTAGGAGTAAAGGTTTTGAATATAGTTTGTGCTTACGCACTCCAAGTAGGACTAGAAGATTGTATAAAGACAATTTTTGGGAAGAGTTAGATAAGGTGTTTCAAAAGATTATACAAAGGAAGTTGATTTGTTTAGGAGGAGATTTAAATGGACATGTCGGTAAAGAGGCATTAGGATATCAAAGGATTCATGAAAACTTTGGTTTTGGGGATATAAACGAGGAAGGTAGGGAGATTTTAAATTTTGCTATGGCATTTGATCTCTTTATAGTCAATACAATCTTCAAAAAACGAGATGAACATTTAATTACTTATAAGAGTGGCCTATCACAAACACAAATTGATTACTTTATTTGTAAAAAAAAAGATAGAATGTGTTGTAAAGATTGTAAGGTAATTTCATGAAAAAGCTTAACCATCCAACATCGACTTTTAGTTATGGATTTACAAATAAAAAAATGGACAAAGAAGAAAAGAGTGTACCGAGCTATTCGAACTAAATGGTAGAACCTCAAAAGCGAGAAAGAAGATATATTTAAACAGAAAGTTCTTCAAGGAGATGTTTGGAATTATGATAAGGTAGGTTGAATCTGCAAGAGCCAAGAATGTTGTGTTTGTGATGGGAAGAACGATACTCAAATCAAGCAAAACAAAAGGATGGTTTAATTGGTTTGTCACTGATGTCCTTTACAGATTCCTACAGAAGAATTTCAGGTCAACAGTTTCAAGTTTGGGTGTTCCTCCAGAGAAAATCCTTCAAGTTGGAATTCTATATGAAATATAATCTTCATTTTCATATGCTTAACTCCTAGTAAATTAAGGTATCTCCTCTTATAGAACCATTTAAGATGATGGAAGATTTGTATATGAGCTTTTGTTATTGATGACACAAAATTCCGACCCGTGAAAGTTTTATTTCCCAATTGCTGCTACTATGCATCAATAATGTTTTTCTTGTTTGTCAAATGTCAATTCTGTACTATAATTTGTTTTGTCTCTAGAATTTTATATGTATGTATGTATATATATATATATATGTGTGTGTGTGTGTGTGTAATAAGTCTAATATTAAGGGATTGACGGCATATACGGTGCTAAAAACTCGTTGTGAGTTTGATTCCTGGGGTTGCATGCATGGGCTGCGAAAATGTCTGTGTATGTGAATATCGTCTTTGTGATGAAAGAACCATACTCAAATGAATCAAAACAAATGGATGTTTAGTTGGTTTGACACTGACATCCTTTGCAGATTCCTGCAGAAGAATTTCAGGTCAACAGTTTCTAGTTTGCGTGTTCCTCAAGAGAAGATCATTCAAGTTGGAATTCTATATAAAATATAATAATCATTCTCATGGATTTAAACCCTAGCAAATACAAAAATTTCAACATGCCAGAGCTCCTGCTATTACCCAAGTAGCATTTGTCACTGGACTTATAAACTCTAATCTTCTAGCCTATCATTGAAAATCTCAACGATATTGTTCTTGTATTTTTTAAATCAAGGATCAGTGCTTGAAATTTTCAAGAATATAGCAAATACATAAAGTAGCAAAATAGACATTTTTTAATTCACGCATGCATATGCATGTGATATGTATACTATGCAAACCTTAGAGAGCCATTCCGCATTAATGGTAGACCGTCATGATTTTAAAAGGAAATGGTTAAACATGAATGTGCAGCGTTAGAGGAAGACATATCCAATCACTCATGTATATATCCAAACTCCATCAAGTCGGGTCTGGGTTTCTACAAAAGACCCGAAGAAAGACAGGTTTAGTCAGAATTAGCCTACTCTTGACCCATAGATGAAGTGACCCGATTTGAACATGACCCGTTGGCCAATATGTCACCCTGGGTGATAACAACTACAGGATTAGACCACTCCCTTCTTTTTTTGTTGGAGAGTTCAACACCCGATGCATCCCCTGGGTATCAAACTAATGACCTTCAACTTGTGAGTCAACCCCCTCTGCAAGCGAGCTAACCTCACTCTGAATTTGCTCTTTTTGTTTCGAACCCGTCTGAATGTGTATCCATTCGGGTCAATTCTAATGACAAGTTTATTATCATTTGCAATGTCTTGAATTATTTCCACCATAACGATTCAGATCTTTTCGTGCTATTGGGGGTGGATAAGTTCGGGTTGTGTTCTTGTGAGAATTCGTGTTTATGTCTTATATTGCCAGCCCTAAGCACTAGATCAAAACTTCCAACTTTGATTCTAAGCGCGTGAATCATAGAACAAGTGGTGATCTATGATTGTGCGCTTGTTGGCAAAGAGAATCTTGCTTAAAGCATAGATTTCATCAAGTAGGCATCAATTATTGTTCACAATATATATATATATATATATATATATATATATATATATATATATATATATATATATATATATATGTTTTTCTAAATGAAGGTTAATATTCTACTCATCAACCAAGACAATAATTTTTTTGGGGTTACAAGAGGAAACCGAAGCCAAACACACCCCCGCACATGCACCCACTGGGGGTCGAACACCCCATTAGCAGCAACGGCGCTAGAGCGCCCCACTGTTGAGCTAATGCTTTCGGTGCACAAGGCAATAATTTAGTTTCATTAGTAATGTGCTTGGGTTTGTACCAAACACAAAACGAGAAGAGAGAGACTTATTTATAACCCTGATCATGATTAACAATGACTAAACATTAGTGGATGAGGTGTTGCATATTGACAAATTTCATTTAAAACTTTGTTGATGCTTCCTATATATAATAAAAAGTACCCAATATTCATCTGCCACCGATGTAATCAAACCGATTAATTTAGGTATGATTAGCAATATTGCATTCAAGGAAGCCGTATCAACTAAAATAAATAATGATGCACTTAGAAATTAACGAAAAAGCAGCATGGCTGCCAAGAGGGACAAGCTTATTCGTACGCGTTAGCTATTATAAAATGAAAAACAGACTCAACATATAAGTTAAATGATTAAGCTAATGTTTGTTAGAACTTGTCACTGTACAAAACTTTTTCTTTTCCAAAAGTCAAGCTGGGGTTGGGCAGACCCTACGAGATGCACATCCGGGTATTGAACTTTTGACCTTTTTTATCATTTGAACCAACCAACTAGAAGCCAGCGAGCTATACCCCTTTTGGGTATGCCATCGTATAAACTTGGTTTTGTCTTAAATGAGCAAACGAAACAATGATTATACGACCCACGGGTGGGTGATGGTGGACATACTTGAACGACGCAACGCCGTGAGCGAGGCGAGGCAGTGGCCTCGCTTGAAATCCGACGAAATATCAAAAAACTTGTACAGATGGTTTCAGGACTTCTGTGAATTTCCTCAACTAAATTTCACCAAATGAATATATTATATGTGCGTGTGCGTGTGCGTGTGTATGTATATATATAAGTGGATTCACAACTTGTGTGCGTGTGTGTGTGCGCGCATATATAAGTGGATTCAGGACTTGTGTGAACTGTCTCAACTAAATTTCACCATATATATATATATATATATATATATATATATATATATATATATATATATATATATATATAGGGAGAGAGCATTGTATATCTTAACCATTTATTTTTCATTTTGAATGATGAATGATTTAAGTTGAAATTTTAAAAGCAAAAAATATATGCATATGTTTTTAAGTATAATTTATTCATGTGCATATTTTTTCTTTTTTAATTTAAATTTTAACTATAGTCAACACAAGATATATGATTGACATTTGTTTTTATATGCTAGTATCTATATTAAGTTCTCCCTATATATAAGTAAAAATTTGGAATCAATGCATAATGCACCAGCACGTAGAGGTTGTTTTTTTAATTTGAAAAGTATTTTTTTTAGAAATTTTGAAAAGCAAAAAATGTGTAAGTACTTTATGTTTTTTGAATATAAATGTAAGTCAGTTAATCTTTTGAATGGATTGTCTATATTTAGTGTATTGAATGCATAGTGAATCAAACTTGTTCTCTCTCTCTCTCTCTCTCTCTCTCTCTCTCTCTCTCTCTCTCTATAGGGAGAGAGAAAGAGAGAAAGCATAGTCCATGCATATACCATCTATGCTAAAGTCTTTTTAAAGATCTATCTCAATTAGGTAAAGATCAACCATTCAAATCTTTAAAGCAAAAAGCAAAATAGTAGAAATGTATATACCATCTATTTTAAAGTCTTTTTAAAGATCTATCTTGGATTCAAATCTTTAAAGCGAAAAACAAAATAGTAAAAAGTAATACACTTAAATAGACTTTAGTTTCAACTTGAAAACAAAATAGTAGAAAGCAAATTTCAACTTGATGTCCGATTCACAGTGATTTGAGACCTTTAAAAATGTTTGAGAGGTGTGCGCGTTTACTCTCTCTCTCTCTCTCTCTATACATATATATATATATATATAGATATATAGATATACACAAAAGGACTCTAAGTTTTGCCGTGCGCATACTTAGACTAGCTTTTAGTTTTTGGTGAACTGATTGTACCGTACCATATATCATATAATGTATTCCGTATATGTTCAAACATGGATCTCTACGATCCAAATCCGATCTCGAAAAAATGAAAACCGATGAAACAAAAAGGAAATACTCTCGCAATGCGCTCTAGTTGGCGGGGAAGGCGGGGCCGGAAAATGAGGCTGGCTTCTCCTTTCATCGCTGTCACCCAACTGTCCACGCTGACGCCGCGTCGCCGTCTCATCTCCACTCTCTCTCTCCCCTTCCTTTTAAATATCTCTCAACTGCCGTCCGGCTCCTCCCTCGAGCATCCGACGTCCTTTTGTCGGGAACCCTGACGGCTCTCGCTGGAAAAGGAAAGAAATGGTCACCGTTAAAGCCTGGCTTGCCAGGTTAGGTAGCCAGGTCTTCGATCGGCGGAAGAAGCAGCAGAAGCAGAGCCAAAGCAACCTACTTCGGGCAGATGGCCCACCGGAGCCTATCGGAATCCTATCCCTCGAGATCGCGAAGATCATGTCTCGGATCGTCTATTTGAATCGTTCCCTCGCCGACGATGAGATGTCGCGCCTCCGATCCGAGACGTTGCGATCGGAAGGCGTCCTGTCGCTTGTCTCCCACGAGGAGTCGGTGCTGCTCGGCTTGGCTTGCGCCGAGAAGCTCGAGGATCTTGGACGGATCGCCGACGCTGTTGCAAGGCTCGGCCGGCGGTGCAGGGAGCCTGGACTCCGGGGGTTCCAGCACGTCTACGCTGATCTGGTGCGCGATGGCACTGGTATCGGGGAATTGGGCTTTCTGGAGGGGGAGATCGACGAACGGGTGAGGGGGATGGAGACGTACGTCTCCCTCACTGCCGATCTCTTCATTGAGATGGAGACGCTCAAGGAGATGGAAGCGACGGACCAGAGGATGCAGCAATGGCGTGCTGTGGGCGGGCCGAAGGAGAACGTCGAACTCATCCGGCAGAAATTCGAATGGCAGAAGCAACGAGTTAGGCACCTCAAGCAAGTCTCCCTATGGAACCAAACCTGTGATAACGCTGTCGGTCTCATGGCGAGGATGGTCTGTACGATCTACGCGCGGATCTGTTCTGTTTTTGGCCTGCATATCCCCGGATCGCCGAAGGTGAGCGCAATCCTAATCGTGCCCGTAGTATCCGATACCAGCAGCCGAGTTCCTGTGTCCCGGTCTATAGTTTTCCCATATTCGACGGATTATGCATTTCGTTTGCCGGATACTAGACGAATGGGGTATAATTCCGGCCCTCTGGAGAAGATTTCTTCTGCAAAGATTGCAAGTAGCACCCGATCCGGGTCGGTGTTGCAACACACTGGGTCTGGCCTAGCGCTGAATAGTGCGGATTTAGCGGCATTTTGCTCCAAGACTTTCTTCCCGCCATCCGATGTCAAGTCCTCCAAACAGCGCAACCGATCATCGAAACCTCATGATCTGGAAACTGACGTCGCGATGGAAACTCATAGTTCTCAAGTTTCTGATGGTCATCGATGGCTTCCAGAGCAGAAGAATTGGTTGTCCAATGCATCGGCGTCCACTGTCGGCGGTTCTGCTCTAGCGCTGCGATACGCCAATGTCATACTTCTCGTGCAGAAATTCATCGAGTTTCCTAATATGATCGGCGAGGAAAGCCGGCACGAACTATACCAATTGCTACCAACGAGCCTCAGATTGAAAATTAAGGCGAAGCACATGAATTTCGGAAAGATCAAAGGCTCTTCAGATCATGATGGTCAGAACGCCGACGGATACAGGGAGAAAATGGAAGAAATCTTGAACTGTCTGGCGCCGTTGGCCTACGGCATGGTCCAGTGGCAATCCGAGAGAAGCTTCGAGCAGCAGCAGTTTGTTTCCAGGAGCAACGTTCTCCTTGTGCAAACTCTATACTTCGCAGATAGGGGAAAGACAGAGGAGGCTCTAGCAGAGCTCTTGGTTGGGCTCAGTTTTATCTGCCAATGTGAGAAGCGGCGAATGAGCAAGGAAGATCTTAGTATATGTATTGAACGATGACGTTGGTGATGCTGCTTCCTTTTGGTCATCCCCGGACGTACTGGAGCCTTGTTCGGTAACCGGTTTATCGTAGAGTAGCCTAAAACCAACAAATTCAAAGAAGTGTTGTGTGCATAGGGCAACCGCCTATTCTTCCGGTACATCTTATTTAGAGTCCCATTAGGACTTCCTGATTATTCTTTCATTTGTTCGATTCTTTTGGTGTATATAATCCTTCATTCTTGGATTATTGTGTGAAGAAATTCTTCACTAAGCTAATGATAGTCTCGATGAAACAGTCTATTTTATTTGTTTATAAAAGAATTGTTTATGTGCAAGGTCTTGCTCTTACTAATGTGCAGTTATTTTGGAGAATATATATGTTGAGCACCTCCGTATTTTCCGGGAATCCACTAAACAGTAGATGAGCGATATGGAAGAGATGAACTCTGAAACAAACTTATGGGCTTTCTAAATTTACTAACTTGTATAATGTCTGTGAGTATATGGAAGGTGTGCTTGTAGCTTTTAACTAACTTCAATATTTGGTAGTTAAGCATTTCCGATGACAATGTTCTCTGTGGCAGACAAGGTATTAAAAGGTCTTGGAACTTCGAACACTGTTAAGCTTGAAACACTATCAGAAAGTGCAGCCGTGTTGATTGATGTTGAATTCTCAACAACAATGCTGATGGAGTTCTTCAAAAGCATGTATTGGTTCTCTTGATACCCGTAACTCTTTCTGATGCTTTAGGTCACTTGTCTTTTTGAAGTTGCTTGATTGCAGGATTAGGGAAATGAAGTTTCATGGGGTTCTTTTCTATATACATTGTGCATGTGTCTGATCTAGGTACACGCCATCCCTCTCTTTTGGAGTATTTTCATTTATTTTGTTTGCTTTGTTTTCTCAGTTGTCATTTATCCGCAATTGGGAAATACACATCGCATTTCAATAAAACTGGGTTGCTTGCCCCCAAAGGGGCGTAGTTCACTGGCTAGGGGCTTATATCTCTGACAAAAGGTCAGGAGCTTAATACCCGAGTGTGCATCTGGTAGGGGTCTGCCTAATCCCCAGCAGAAAGAAACAGCTTCTAAGTCTTTGAGTTCCAAATGTAAGAAACAGTACATGCATTTATGATTTCTGATTCACCATTTAGAACTAATTTCTTAATTGGTTTCTGTGGATCCAAGATAAGCATTTCAAAGCAAAGCTGTTAGCCAAATAAAATAATGTGTGCTGTGAAAAGATGCATCTTTGTATTTCAGGTTGGTAGTCTATGGTGTCATATGGACTGTCCATCTTGATGCTCATACATTTTTTATGGCCTCATGCCTTCACCATTAAGTTGGATGAATAAAGTGCTGCTGTGCCCGTCATCTGATGCATCCTTTTGTTTGTCAAAAGGATTGGTTTCTTTATTCGGTCTTTCAGAAAGCCATTCATGGGAAACAAACTTTGTTGTGTCTGATGTGAAGCTATGTATGACTCTGTTACATAGGAAATAATCTCAAGTTAGACATAATATTTTAGTACATTATTGGTCATGAAACTGAAGTGGATGCTCTTCTTGAATATGTTATTCACTTCTATAAATCAAATAGCATACGTATCTTGATTTTCTCGTTCATACCCATAATCCTGTATACAGACCTTGAAACTTGCACCTTTGATATTTTTTGGTAGTACATATATGAACTGGGCTGCTAGTAATTTCTTTTGCAAACAGTGTGGATGTATATGGAGCTGCAGTTTCTCAGGGAAAACAATAACTAGATCCTCTCAAACTTGTGTGGCAGTGGAATTAGGCCAAGGCTAATTTCAGAATGAGGGAAAGGTTGTCAGATCTGCATACCCTGTGAAGTTGTAAGTAGTATCTGCTAAAAGCAGTTCGCCCTCCAACAATGCCCGCCTGCATGGATGTAGTTCCCGCAACAACTGTTGCTGGTTGGATGTGCCCATACAGGATCAACCTTAATGGGATGTTGATTTGTGAGTGAATTTCTTTCTGTATTTATGTAGAGGTGGATCACATAAGTCAGACCCCAAATACGAAGGATCACCACCTTAGAAATAAAATGGTGCTGTTTTCATCTGTAGATAATTTCTGACATGATCTCTAATGTGTTTTAGCTGCACATTATAGTTGGATTGTGCTTGCGTATTTCAACAACGTTGAGAGCATTAGGTTGCAGTGGTAATCTTGTACTGTTCTTGATGAATTTTCTGGTTATTACTGTCAGGGGGAGGATCATTGAGGTCGATCGCAATGAAGCATTTGCTGGACTCATGGCCCATCCATGCTGTCTGCGGCCCCATCTTATGTCGAGTGCCAGCCTGTGTTCAGTACAAACCTTAGGTGTGTTTTCTGCCATTTTCTTGATTGGTGGGTATCGACCTGATGTATTGCTTCTCCTATTATCGTGCTCCTTGTCCGATATAAATTCTCCATGGTTTTTTCCTTCTCCATGGTTCAGTTTAGACTGGACTGTATCCAAAACCAAAATGAAGCGAAGTCCTCTCCCACACTGTGGGTGGTCAGCTACATGGATTCTTAATCATCATTGTGCTCGATCAATGCATGACTTTAGCATTTGACATCAAAAGAGCAAGACCATGTTTTATTCTCCAACACTTTTGATTTCTGTTTCTACTTCCTTTGAGATGAACCTCATTTAATTTCTTCTGCCTTCTTGCTGGAAAGGTAAAATCTAGCAACCTGTCTGAATAACCAAACCACTTTAAGTGTCTCTCTCTCTCATTTCGTCTTATAATTGTACGGTACTAACTTTATCTAGGGTACTGTTCCAGCCTAACGGGTTGGACCGCAAAGTCTCCCAAAACTGGTCGGAACAAGAACAGGGAGAACTGAAATCAGGAGAACCCCATGGTTTGCTTCCAGTTCCACTTATCAGGGAACTGAACTGCAAATAGAAATCAGCAGTTCCAGGTTGTTTCCTGGTTTAAACTTTAAATCCGACCTTTATTTCAAGAAAGTTTTGAATAAAAACTGGAACCAAATTGAAACCAGAACTCAAACTAGTGGACACAGACCTGTATCCAGGGGAACCGTCAGTTTGGAACTGGCCGTTCTGGTTTACCCAGAACGAGTTAAGTCTTACTAGAATTGTAGCGTTATTTTTGAATCGGGCATGTCATCGATGATGACCTTTCAACAGTTTGGCATCTTAAAACTTTGCAGTGGAGTTTACAATAACAACTAAGCCTTTTCCTATACTAGGAGAAGAAATTCACATCCCCGAATTTTTTATTATTTTTTAATGCTTAGAAAAAAAAATCTATCAACATTATTCTAGTGCCTTTCGTGTTGTTAATTGAAGTGTATTTGTTACCGACGGGTTCAACATCATCAAAGATTTGTTATCATAGCCATTGGAATCATGGTAAAAAAAAGAATGTGGGGATAGTAAAAAAAGGTATGCGCTTATCAATTCTGTAGAGAAATACATATAAGAAAAGCACTTCTTGATTACAAAAAGTTTCTTGTTAACACATCAAATCTACTTTCTGGGACCGTAAAATTATCCCAGACAGCTTACATTTGAGACTAGTTTCTGTTTAATACACTATTATAACTAAACCGAACTGGCTGGAGTTCCACTCGTGTCTTTGGGTTTGTTTGGTTGGGTTCCTGTTTTGAAAATTTCAAAACTTAAAAATTGGTTAATTTCGGTTTTGGGAACTGCCCGGAAAATGCCGATTTGTACTAGCTAGCTTTGATGTCGTGAAAACCGATTATTTTCTTTTTACCAATGAACTTATACTCCATATTGTTGGACGGTTTATACGCCTTTGTTGGTATTTGCAAGTCATGTTTTCAAACAAAGAATTCCGTGGAGCCCAAACCTAATAACTGAACCGTCCAAAATAATTCGGTTCTCTCTGTCTTGGGCGGAGGGGTGGTCATATATACAACTCAAATTGAAAAGTAAATATTTAACAGAGATGATATCAGTACCGCTCTATGATGTTGATTACTCAGCAATTTACCATCGTTCAATCGGCAATCCACCTTTGTCTATACAAGAGGAAGACTATATTCTTAATAATGAGGTTATTAGAGAAAATAGTTATGTGATATCGACAAATAAAATAAGAAAGATATATGTGAGGAAATGGCAAGATAGAGTTCTTTAATGAAAAGATGTGAGAAAACAAACACTTCAAAGGATTTAGAATGAGCTTAAAAGGCATTGAAGAAAAGAATATTATATCAAAATGTTTCTTCTTATTGTAAGGGTTCATCCTATATGATTGTAGAGTTGATCTATGGTGAATGACTTTCTTTCAAAGGGATACTCTGAAAGAGTATCTATGCTATTGCACCAAAGCGTTAGCGTGCCTTGCGCTGATACTGCTGGTGGGAGTTCGACTCTCGGCAGTGCACGCGTGTGTGTTAGGCTTCGAACTCCTCTTCTAACAAAAAGGAGGAATATATCTATTATGCTATTAACCGGGATGGTCAGCTCGGCATCCGAAGGCAGATCACGGCCGCTTTTGGTTGAAGGGCGTCCAAGTTCCATCCATTCCAGAGCCGGTTGGGGCCGACATAGTCTTTCAATGCCCCCTTTTACATCTCGAGATGAATTGGTTCATCTTAAAAAAAACTTTTTAGTGAACATTAACGTTTTGAAAATAAATAATAGCATCACGTTAGAAGTTAATTCGCATAAGGTGCTTCAGTTTTTGCATTTTGGTCTCCATAAAAGTCATGGTTCCACTCAAATACTTATTAGGTCATATTATCATCCAAAACTCTATGGAATATATCATAAACAAGTCCACGACGACCCATGGGATTCGAACCCAATCCACACTTCCCCCCTCCACACAGTGTGTGTAGGAAAAGGAAATTTGGACACCGCACATCAATACAATCGCAGATAACGTACACACATGAATTCATGCATGAAGCAGAAAGATTTTGTTCTTATGTAGAAGCTGGGTTCAGCAAGTATTTTCATGGAAAACTTACAAACCTCCATTCCAAACTAACCATTAGAAAGAGATGCTTGACATTAGTTTGATGCACATGCTAACGACAAGGAATCTGAGTGAGATAGAGATTCAATAAAAGCGATGAAAAAAGATGAAATATATATAGATATAATGTCTGAATCGTCGTCCCCGCCTACCACAATGAATTTCCAAATAGAAAAGCAGGAAATCTTATAGTATATTCAATAGAAGCTTGTATTTGGAGCCTTTGACAAATTGGGAAACCCAGTTAAATAGCAACCCTAATACCGTCTCTTTGATGACAAGAAGTTGAAACTTGACAAAAGATGGCGAATAAGGAAAAGCCATTTTACAGAAAATCGAAACCATAGAAGGTTTATGGAGATTAAAAGCTTTTCCATAGTGTTTTCGGACTGTTGAATTCCTGAGGGTTATCGTCGAAAGTCGATTTTATGAATTTACCCCGTGTTCATCAGACGCAATTTGTGGCTAATACAAAAGCAAATTACACACGGCAGTAAGAATAGATGGGTGATATTCTTGCATCATTTCTTTATTCAGATAGACAAAGTTCTTCATAGTCTGACTACATCATATTCCCAACAGGTGGAGGGAATTGAGACTCTTACTTTACATAACTCAGATCATAAGGTGAAAATCCTTCATCAAAATTATTAAGTAATATATTGACTGAAGACAGTTCCTCTGCTGAGTTATTCATGAAAAATCCAGTGTGCCAACTTTCTTTTATATCTTCACTACATGAACCTATCAGAATCTGGGGATTCATATGGTCTTGTTGATAAGAACCATAACAAGGATTGTTACCGTACGATTGAGGTACATCTGCAACTCCATTGTAGCATGCGTTCACATCAACATGTTGGTAATCAGCGTACTGGTTCATAACAGTGTGTTCTTGGTTGTAACCAGAACTGCTTTGGCTTTGCAAAATCTTTGCAGCAAGAGTTTGTATCTGCCCTTGTAAGTTCGCAACCTGAGAAATAATCAATGCAAGAGTATGTCACGTAAAGCTTAAAAAGTTAGGACAACTTAAGTAAAACAAGGAAAAAAGGTCCAAATTGCCAAGAGAAAGATATAATATGCGTGCGTGTGCGCACGCGCGCTTGCTTGATCAATTGTTGATTGCATCGGCTTATACTGAAACTTGTTTCTGGATTTAGTTAAGTAATTCTGTTCGGATTAAATAAAAAATCTAAAACTGCCCTCACAGTGAAGGCAACTTCCAAGTGAAAACTCGGTGCTTGATTGCTAATTAATAAGCTATTCAGCATAACGATATACATCTCATCCATGAGTTCTGGTTTTGTCAAAACGTCGCAACCAATATGACAGATAAAATGAAATACTGTAAAACGTCAAACACGACGTTCCTATTTTGGCATCAAGATATAACACTTATATCACTTTCACCGGCAGGAAACTTTCTCAAAACAATAGGTGAAATGAAAAGGATCGTATGGAAATCCAGATTCCCAATGAAGAGGTATCACGCCTCCAGCCAAGCAACAACCACTACTTTCCTTCATAAAATTCAAAAGAAGAACGAAGGAAAAAGAAGTTCATGGAGAGAGGATTAATGTTGCCAACCTGTTGTTGAAGTGCAAATATATGGCCGACACAACCATAGACAGGGTCGCGAAGTCGAGCTTGTGCCTCATATGAGAGGGTCATTGCTGCATCCCCCCGGTCATGTAGAGGGATATGTAGCAGAAGCTTAGAGACATTGCTCGCGCCAAAAACCTTATGTATTGCAGCAAAATGACTCGCACCTTCATCGTAAGAGAAGTATGGCGCAAATATGCATCCATTGATACATTTCCTCCTCAAGAACTTGCATGCACCGCATGAAGATCCAAGCCCTGTCATTCTGATCACTTCCACAGCAGAAAATCTGACTTGAAGCCAATGTAGTTTGATATCAACTACTCCCATGCAAGAAACATATATACATTGAAATATGATTATATGATCCTTATATTCAAATTATGACTGGTGTAATTATGTTTACTTTCGGTTGTGATAGATTGGTCACCTTGGTGGCCTGCAATTTATTTTTGTGTACAGGCACATCGATCCCTATCAAACGCTTTTAGGACGCCTTTGTTAAAGATTCCACACCAAAAGACCCAAAACGCATGTATCACCCAAGGACTGCTTCTCAAACTGCGAGTCTATTTTCCTTTTCCCAAGAGGTATCACTCAAGTGGCTCCTTGCTTTTTTTCCTCAATAAGGAAAAACAAACAGTCTGACTGCGGTGCGCCCCAAGCAACTGGTGATTGAAGAAATCAAGGAGCAGATAAGCACAGATGTTTAAGAAAAACCCAATCATTATATTCAACTAGAAGATTGTAGAAACCAAGACTGCAAATCTAGCCCAATCATCATAGAACCCCATTGGGTCCTGATGCATATACCCAATTTTCGCTGACACAATTTCGTGTCAGGAACCACCTTTTCCTGAATTGGCTAAACCGTTGAGGGAAAAATAAGGTACTGCTTCAACAAAATTTAGCCATTGTCAGGAGCTTGACGGTACTGACCCCCTCTTAGTTCGCTCTGTTCAGCTTGTTCCTTGTTTTTTTGTGTTGGGTTCGTTAAAGATGAGAGAGCTGAATCTAACTTGCTTCTTTGCATTTTTAAAGTTTTACCTAGACCATACGCTAAGGTGATTGTATTGAGGTATATATGTAACGTAAAGCAAGGATCCTTTTTCTTCCAACTTTTTGGACAAAGGAAGACTTAATAAGGTAAATTAAGTCATTTTGTTTGAAGTATTGAAAGGTATCTTTCTCTGAACTCGTTTAGCTTAGATAAAAAATGGAATGGCAGTGAGACGTTTGGAGAATGGAGGGGAGTTAATTAACAGTACCCGACGGCATTCAGGGATGAGGGATCCTGATTTTACATGGGCTCTTCCTTAGCGGATACCTCAGCTTCATAGAAATGTTGTTCGATTCAGCTGGTTTAGAAACCCTAAACGCTTCCGCTTCTTGACATGGAGTTGTCTGTAAAATATGGGTCTGTTTTGGAAAAATTCGAAATCTGGTTTGCATTATTTTCTTGTAAAAGCAGCCATTGCTGGCAGCTCTTTTTTCTTTTGAACTTTTTGACAATTATAGATGATTAAATTATCAAACAACAATTTCACCAAAGATGTGACCTGACGACGGATCGATAAAGATGTGCCTAGAGCACCTTCTCCAAGTGAATGTCAAGCCTAGTAGATTGCAGGCACTTTGGACTTGTGCGTGGATTTTAGGAATATTTTTAAGTGAGAGAAGAGGATTCCATGAAAGGTGGGTCCTCATAAGAGATTGTGCACTGTCATTGGTGGATTTCATCAGTGTACTCTCTCTGATCGTAATGATTTAATTTAAATAAATTACTTTCTTGTTTTCCCCTCGTAAAAAGAGTTGATCTGTTTATGGGGAGCCCTAAAGAAGCGGGGGAGCCCTTCAGTTGAGTCTGGTCTCATCATTCCCGAATAGAGAGAAAAAAGCAGAAATTAAGTAAAAATATTCCTTTGAATGCCCTAGGAGCTATGCTGGTTTGGGATTGTGGGCATGTTGGGTGCAGGTTTGTGAGTCAATCTCCTGAGTAGATTCGCCCATGCCATAAGTGTTGCCTGCAATAGAAACAAAGATGGCTTCTCTGAATATGTTCCAAATTCCTGCGTTGCTGTTTAAATGGAAAAGACAACATTGTCTTGGTGCTCGTGGCCTCCACAGCAAAAGCACTAACAGCACTCACATCCGTGTGCGTGCAGGCACACACACAGGCTTGTTATATTGAGATGATGAAGCAGAAAAGCTGTGTTACCACAGTTAAACTCTTTAAGAGAAGAATAAGTTAGCATAGACTGGAGAAATAGAATGGTGGTGGCGTAGTATTCAGAGAGAGTTGCTATATTGGGAAGATGAAGCAGAAAAGCTGTCTTACCACAGTTAAACTCCTTACGAGAAGAATACGTTAGCATAGACTGGAAAAGCACGACGGAGACATCGTATACATATATATATATATATATATAGAGAGAGAGAGAGAGTTGTGGGGGGGGAGGCGTGTAAGAGATCAGGTTCACATTTCTATATGCAGTTTTCTATTATCAAGATCATGTATATATCATACATAGTGGGTTATGATAAATCTGAACCGTACATAAAGAATTGGAAACTGTTGCTCTCGATTTGTGAAAGGGGTCGTCGATTCATGCCTCATTCAAGTCAGAACGATGGAGATGAAGGTTGAGGTTTTATATAACCAGCAGATAGCTTTCTCTCTCTCTCTCTCTCTCTCTCTCTCTCTCTCTCTCTCTCTCTCTCTCTCTCTCTCTCTCTCTCGCACACAGACACAAAGCAAAAAGGTATAGTTCAATCCATAAAGATAGAGTTTGGTTTTCTAAATGAGTTGCAGCATGTTGAAGCTTCTCGTTGGTACTGGACAAGCAGTGTCAGCACAGTGAAATTCATAAGATGATAAGAGGAACAAGGACAAATATAAAAGCAAGGCCGTGGCACCCTCACGCTTCTTTCTGGTTCTTGATGAAATCTATTCGTAAGGTAACCATCAAGTGTATCATCATGCAAGAACAGTTCATGTGATTCGTCCAATCGCAAACCAAATGTGATTCGAGATCCTTACCCTCCATTTTGCTGATGGACATCACTAGATGCTGTAGGTCAGTCACATCGTGATCTCTTTCACTTCGAGCCCTATCCTGTGAATGAAGGGTGGATATGGTGACAGCTTCTTCTTTTTTGTGTTTTGACCTATCATTTTAACTGCTCCTTTCATTTATATCATCCACATAACTAAGCCCCAATATAAGGCACTGGCCCTGACGGGGTAGCCTTTATATATTTTTATCCTAATATCATGACTAGCATTTCAAACAACAGGACACAACATGGGTGACTTGATTTTATACATGTCAACTCATGTAGTACTAACGAATATATCATTTAAACCAACACTTGGTTGGTTCAAGTGGTTCGGCACTTGTTTCCCTTAAGAAAGGCCTCAAGTTCAAGCGGTTCAGCAGGTTGTACTGAACGGAACTGTCTCTGGAACGGGATCAGGTGTGTTGCAACCTGAATCAAACTGAAACTAGGGTTACTGCTTCATTTCTATCTATTTAAAAACCGAACCAAAACCAGAAACGGCGGTTCTAAGTCATTTTATTTTCTGATTTTAAACTCCTAGCCCTGTTGCATAGATTTTTCAAATGAAACCAGAACCCAGACTGTTGCGAAACTGGACAGCTAAGAACCGGAACCAAAACAGAAGAGAGTGCGGTCTAGTTTCGATTCCAGGTTCTAAGATAACCCCGTGATGAGCTTCTCTAGTGAAAGTAGCACAGTCGAAGAAACAAGGATGGCTGTCTCACATTGGGAAGAGCGTAGAGACGCGCTCGCCCGCATTGCAGTTAGCTATTCAACATCCGATCTCAATGCCATTGGCAAGTGCTAGTGGCTACTAGAGCTAGCGTACAAGGCGTACAACTTTTTCGTAATTAGGTTTGCCGTTTTCTTAATTTTGGCGGCTTAAAGTATCTGTTGGTTTTAATTGGAAAATTTGTATATTTATATTTCTTATATTTCTTTTTGATCGTGGATTATTTGGGACATATATATATATGTATATATATATATACATATATATATATGTATATGTATATATATATATGTATATGTATATATATATATACATATATATATATATGTATATGTATATATATATATGTATATGTATATATTTATATATATATGTATGTATGTATGTATGTATGTACATACGTATATTATCCTCAACCTCAAGGAGCTCAATCGTGCGCAGCTTCTCTTGGGAAGACTGACTTGCTGGGCATAGCACTGTTCTTGTGACATAAACTCGAGGGAAAGACAAAGAAATTCTAGTGATATCTTTTCTTTTCTGTCTGAAAAAGAGCTCGCTAGAAATTTTACAATGCACGCCCATGTTCTTTTATCAGGAGAAGCTTCGGCGCAAGGCAAAAAGTGTTACATCTTTCTTCTTTTTCTTTTTTTTTTTGAGAAAAAGGGACATAAAGTATTGTCTTGAAAAGAAAGTGTGAAAGTGAGACCAACTTCTGGATTCTGGTGGCGGGTTTTGGTTTAGCAAATGAGAACTTAGATTCTAAATGCTTGGGGTTTACAGTTCCAGGAAAATATTATGCGTCCACAGATAATGGGTCCGCAGAGAAAATGTTGAACTTTGAAGAATTCATTCTCTGACAGTTTTCCGTGTGCTGGATTTCGTGGTTTCTCTAGAGTTTGGATAATGCTTTGAAGCAATTAATTTGATGGTTTCTTGGGCTGTTGAATAATGCGTTCAAGCGTTTAATGCAGTGTTATTCGTATTATAGTTAGACACTAAATAATCATTCAAAAAAAGTAATACCTAAACTATGAGATTATCGGTGTTGTTACTGCCGGAGTAATGATAGTGTTGGAGACCTTAAAACTGTTAGAGATGCCTCACCCTGACCCGAAGTCGCATTGGAGAAGCTCAAAGACGCATACAAAAGCAAAAAACTCACAGAAACATAAGGTTATGTTAGGCCAGCAAGCCTTTTAAAGTGTATCGTCCGTATCGTTCAGCTTATGTTGCACAATATTTCAAGCTTGTATTTGTGTCGCTCTTCCCATCGTGGAATGTAAGAATACACAATATAGAGTTTTTAAATGCAGAATTCTTGAATTAGTCGTTTTATGTATATGAGATCTTTTTCATTGTATTCCTTTTGTGCTTCTCTCTTTATATATATTGAGTGTTAAATGCATAATATCTTTTGTTGCATAATCTTCCTTAAACATCTTTATTGGTGCAAAGTACAAAAGTATAATGATACTTTTAATTCAAATCTTCATAGTTTGATCTCAAATATCAAACATCATAGATGTTTGAACAAAATTATGCATCAAAAGATATTATGCATTTAATACTACCTCAATATCTATATATCAAGATTATGTACCAAAAAATACTAAGCATTTATCACTATATATATAGAGAGGTAGCGGTAAATGCATAGTCTTTTGGTGCCTTGTATAAACATTTTCATTGTTTGATCTTTGAGATAGATATCGGAGGTAATAAAATAAAGTATAAAAATATAATAGTGTTTTTTACTTTTTTAATTCAAATATCTACTATTGATCGTATTAATCAAATGATAGAAGTGTTTATATAAGATCATATACCAAAAGATGTTATGCATTACCTACTACCCCTATTTCTTTTTCATATAAAGAGAAATTAGTGTATGTGTATACTTATTCATGCTCAAATCCACTCAAAGATCTTTATTGTTCAATCAACATGATTAATGATAAAAAAATTAATTTAAAAGCAAAAAGTATTGTTATATTTTTTGTAGTTGGTATTTAGTGCATACAATACATTAAATACTTTTTAAATTTAAATCTTTGTTGTTGATTATGTTGATCGAATGGTAAATATCTTTGAGTGAATTTGAGGATGAATAGGGGATGTGAAGTATGCTCTCTCTCTCTATATGTATATATATATATATATTTAGAGAGGGTGATTGGTTGGAGCCTACATCACTTCACCCTACCCACTCTTGTTTGAATGTTACACTTGAGAAAGATCTAGTTTTCCTATATAAAGAATATTTTCAACTTGTATTTGAGTCATGACATGCTCTTTAATTGTTTTATGTATATGAGTTCCTTGTCCTTTGGGTTTCTTTTATATTTATATATATATATATATATATATATATAGAGAGAGAGAGAGAGAGAGAAAGAGTATATGCTAATACCTAGTAATGAATGGTTGATACATGTGTATTTTTGTTCCTTAAATTTTAAATATTAATTATTTACCAATAAAAATTGATGATTGAGATTCGTTTGAATTTACTAGCAAGTAAAAGTACTAGCATATACTAGTTTTCATAAATATATATATATAAAAAGAGAGACTGATATAAGCTAAGACTCTTAAATGTTAGGGAGATTTGAATCTACAAAGTAAAGTAAAAAGTATACGTGTAGCTTTTAGAAGTGTGGATGGATGGATGTGTGCGTGTGTGCTTTCGCACCTCTTTTAGAAGTGTCGAGTCTGTCGACCCCGCCA
Organism: Brasenia schreberi; assembly: GCA_036023115.1. NCBI lineage: Eukaryota > Viridiplantae > Streptophyta > Magnoliopsida > Nymphaeales > Cabombaceae > Brasenia > Brasenia schreberi. The sequence goes on from JAYKKT010000063.1 coordinate 680,374, forward strand.
TTGACGGTGCTTTATTTCCATTGCCAAACTGCAGGGTGTTAGCGAACACCTTCGATGAATGGGTCATAATGCATTTAAAGGTCGTTGATTCTGTCCATGGCACAAGTGCTTGCAAACTATGGAGAACGCTTACCTCTGACCAGCAACCTCGTTTGCTTCACTAATAGTTCTCTACCCATTTCTTCAGGTCATCCTATATCAGATTTTCTTAGCACGTTTTATCATTCCAAATAGGATTGAGACTACAGGATCCAAGTAAAATATCAATCTTTTCTATGTAATGATCAAGTGGCTCCTATCTAGTAATATTGTCTTTGATCAATCATTTCTGCATGATGGCCGTCGACTGGGGACGTTGAAATTTCTCACTCTGAATCACGTAAATCTTGTCTTGCGGATTGCTGTAATTCTTTCTGCTTTTGATCTTTCCAACACTTGACCCCAGATCAAGAAGTAGAAAGGGTTGTATTCGGTGGCCAACAGCAACGTATTTCAGATATTTTTACCACTAAAGTTCCTGTACTCTCTTCAGCAGAAACCCTACGAGTTAAATAATGGGTTTCCGAGGCACATAAAAGTTAACATTTTGGTATATATGGACTGAATGATGTCAAGAAGGTAAGCGTAATGCTACTGTGACAAAACAAAATATGCTACTCCTTTTGGTCTATGTGAATGGTATTTTCAGTATGCTCTGAACTGAGGCAAAAGGGTGGTATAATACACTGCGAACCTGTTTTAAAATGTGAATTCTGTGCTTAGAATCTGGTAGGGATTGATTAAATCAGCTTTCTCATAGAAAATCTAATTGTTATTAATCGATGGTTTGTCCCATGCTGTGATTCAGATTAAATCTGCAAAGCAGTTCATGTTCTGCGCAGTTCACTAAGATCATAGAACTTTGGCTACTTGATATAAGACCCAAATGTTAACCCGATAAGCGTACATGTCTGTACATGATCTGAGCGTCATTGTGTTTGCTACACTGTTCTGCAGTCTGTGTTATTGGAAAGGAAGAACAAATATAATGTAAAAGCGGTCACACAAGCCACAAGAAAAGATTTAGTTCCGGGAGAGTTATTTGCCACCTCCTACATTCACAACCATTGTTATCATCAAAGTCAAGATTGCAACCAGGGCATCCCTCACAAATTCAGCAATATTACATTGGTCAGGTAGATTGGCCCTATTTGGATCGGGAATGGCCGAAAATTCAGGAAGGCGTTGCCCCCCTGCAACCCCCCTAACCAACTCCAGGTGAAAATTTGCGGAAGAGTGAATGAGGCTCCACAGCAAACTCCAACAAGAATCATGTCTTTTTAAATGACAAAATGTTCCAAGCATTATAAATTGATGCAGAATTAAATTTCTCTTCTCGTTCTACAAACTAAATCCTTTGCAGTTCAGTTTCCTCAGGAAGCATCGGTAATAGTGGTTGGGTTCTGGAATGTGGTTTTTACCACCTACCCAAATACTAAGTTTTACTTTACAGCACAAAGATTAAGGGCCAAGGAGAAGAGAGGAGACTCAAGCACATAATTCATAAGCTAGTCAAGTCAAGAGGTCTACCTTGATTATTAACAGGACAGCTCATTTTCTTGAATTATACTGCTTGAATCCATCAGGTACAATATGTCTGATACCTTCATGGTGACTAATGGTTCTCAATTTACGGCGATTCTGAATGAGAAGCACATAAAACAGAGTATCATTTATCTGTGTACCATGTATCTACATTGATATTGCTGACTAGAAGTGAAACTACAAAAGTCGATGATTCATAACAGCGATTTAACCTATTCTCGGAGGCTTGGTTACAATTCCTGAAGAATCGACATAGATCTGAACATGATTGCGATCGTAACCCATTGTGATGAGGCTATCTGGAGATACGACCTGCAACCGGATCATTGGCATATCATGCCTGATTTTAAGTTGGGCATCTGAAAGTGAAACTCCAACTAGTTCAGGCCAATCCCTCAAGGCAGCCGTGTTGGCTTCAAGGAAGTACCTCTGATCGATTCCTCCCAAGAAAGAGCCTGTCAAAGAACAGTAAGACAAACACAACACAGAGCGAGATCAGGAAAGTAGTGAACGAGAGAGAGAGAGAGAGAGAGAGAGAGAGAGAGAGAGAGAGAGAGAGAGAGAGAGAGAGAGAGAGAGAGAGAGAAGGGGGCGGGGGGGCTTTACGTAGTCTAGTTTTAGTGAGAAATAGCTGGTGATGATGTTGGGAGTGCTCCTGGTGAGCCACCACCGTGAGGAAAGAGAGGCAGCAAATCAGAGAGGTTAGAAGGAGCTTCTCCATGATGGCTTTTGGTTCAACCAATAGCCTTTGCAGATGATCATATACACCATATAAAGCAAGAAGTTATATATATATAATAGAGAGAGAGAGAGAGAATGTCGACATCATGATTGAGGCCATGTGAAAGGCGATTGGCAGTTGAATTTAGAGGTGTGAAAACGAGTAAATGGTTTTCCATGAGGTAGCTAATATCCAAGAGAGTGGGGCCAAGAATAAATTCTGCATCTAGAAACGCTAGGAGCCAGAACTTTTCATGGCTGTATAATACAGCTTTACAAACTATTATCCCGCGTATTAAAGCCCCATCTTGATGCCTATAGATTTTTTTTTTCATAAATCATTGTTGTGTTATTTGAAAAACTTATTTTATCACCTCAAGGGGAAATTCATAATGGATCATTACTTAAGTGTGTGTGTATATATATATATATATATACATATAAGAAAAGGAAGAAGTATATTTACATGTTTTCACTGCCAGCGTCACTATTGCCACTCACCATCTGCAGAAGCTCACCTCCATCACCGGAACTCGTGCCAAGTAAGGTTTGGTTTTGGTGATAACCCGAGTTCCAGAGGATGATTTAGTATCCACCATTAGAGAGTTCCATGGTGCAACCCTCCGATTAGGGGCGGTCAGCCACTCACACACACATATGCATATATGTATTATGTTCAGATACTGCTTATGCTTTGTTACTCTGTTCTGGTAACAATCCTTGGGGATGCAGGAGAGCCAACAAAATCATCCAGCAGCAGTACCGTGAGGCCGCGGATATCTTCAGGAAAGGAAAGATGTACTGCCTCTTCATCAATGATCTTGATGCCGGGAGGCTGTGTGGAAGTACACTGTCAACAACCAATGGTGAATGCGACTCTCATGATGATAACTGATAACCCCACAATATTGTTCAGCTCCCTGCCAATCTCTGTGTTTCGGATCATCGTCGCCGGAAATGATTTCTCCACTCCGTATGCGCCACCAAATCCATGGTGATCGTATGAAGAAATTCTACTGGACGCTAATTAGAGAGGACCGTATACATGTCTGCCTTGAAATTTAAGGAAAAGATAGTCTTCCTAAAGAGGAAATCGTCAAATTGTCAATTAGTCTTCCTAAAGAGGAAATCGTCAAATTGTCAATAGTTTCCCTGGCAAATTAACAAGTTGCAAGCACAGGAGTCGGAGAACATCGGGAAGAAACTGGTGATCTGGACAAGGGACCTACTACGTTCAAGCATTCGGCCATGGCTTCCCTCTTGGTGAAGGAGCAAGAGAATGAGAAGAGAGTGCAATTGGCAGAGAAGTACTTGAGTGAGTAAGATCTTGGTGATGCAAATGAGGATGCCATCAACACTTGACTTTCTATGGTTTGAAACTCCATCCTACTGCTAAGAAGCCTTGATGTGAGGGCTTCATGAACGGGAGTTCATATGGAAGCCTTATGGTGTTGTTTGGTGCAGGCAAAGCAGATCCAAATCCAAAACTCCATGTCCGGCTGCTCTCTTTTTAAGTTTAGTGAATTAATTTCCCTTCTGTACTTTGTGGCAGACTTCAGTTTCTTGAAGGAATGGAATTGCATTAAGGTTGTATTGTATTCTTCTGCTCGTTTCACGAGTTTTTGGATGGGAGTCTTTTACTTATGGAAAATACCCTAAAACCATGCTGAATTATGGGAGATTCCACTCACTTTTAAAAGCCAAAACGAAGCTTTATCCCACACTAGGCGGGGTCAGTCAAGATTTTTCTCTCTTTCTTTCTCCAATATCACACAGGGACCAAAAACCAAGCCTTATCCCACACTAAATGGGATTGGCTATATGGGTTTTTCCTTTTTCTCACATGATTTACATAATTTTGCTACTTTTTCTGTACCAAATTAAGCAAGGGAACTTCCATAATTCCCATTACAGTAAGCATAAGGCACCCTAAGAACTATGGTATCCACAGGATTTCCGTCACCCATGTAAGAGATCACCTTGGCATGGCCGATTCCAAGCCTGGATAGAGGAGGATTACGTTAGACTTTCGGAAAAAGGCTTAGTTGTTGTATAAGCAGGTGTATCAGTACTCTTTTGACATAGCATTATGTGTAAAACTAGATAGTCCTCAATGATTTGGGTCATTTAAAATAGATATTATCTTGCTAGAATTATTAATTTGGAATAGGCCACTAACTCCAAAAAAATATGTTCTCATTGATGGTTTTATACTGGTGAATGGAAGATTATGGTATAGCAAGAATGAATGACTACATTAAACTTTGGCAAACTTGAAGAAAATCATGTCCAATTGTAGGCTTATACAAACTTTTACGAACCATATTACATTAATTGATTTGATCTTGCAGGCCTTACCTGCATAACTAGTGGGTGTCCCCTTTGTAACCAAAATACTGAGTTTTCTATGAACATGTATGTGCAAGAAAACCATGGTTAACTCAATAAATTGGCATGGTACAACGTAACTAAATGATCGATTTCCTCAAATTTACAAGGACCTTTTATGGAATATAAACTTTCACTTAATTTCTATCAAGAAACCAATCAAAATCAAATATGAAGACTTACATTTGTAACTTTAAGAAGCAGCTCGTGTTTGACTCATCTTACTCAGCTCGTGTTTTGGGCTCATGTCCGGCTCACCAATGGGACTTGAGGACACCGAACCTACCTTTGAGTCGAGCAACGAACCCGAGCCACCTCTCCAATAAAAGGCGCGGCCCCGCAGTAGAATCCCTCCTTATCCCGCACTTCACTCATCTCAGAAATGGCGTTCGCCGGCCGACCTTCCCCGTCGTTCCCCTCCGTCACGCCGGCGAAGCCCCCGCGTAGGAGGAGGTGCTCGACAGCCACTGTATCCGTCGTCGCCTCCTCTTCCCGCGACGTCTCCTCTGGGAACTCCTCTTTCGATCTCTCGCATTGGGTGAAACACAACTCCCGAGCCGTCGGAAAAACCCTAGGCGTCCCCATCGTTTCCGCCATTGTCTTCCACCTCGCTTCCTCCCCGATTTCCGGCGGCGGAAGCGGCGGAGGATCGGACTCTGGTGGTGGTGATGGCGGCGGCGGCGGCGGAGATGATTTCTCGTGGTGGCGGAGGATCTTTGGGGAGCCGGTGGCGATTGCGAAGGACGAGGAGTCGCCAGAATGGGACACGCACGGGCTCCCGGCGAACATCGTGATGCAGTTGAACAAGCTGAGCGGATTCAAACGATATAAGGTATCGGATATCATCTTCATCGACCGGCGGCGTGGCCGGACGATCCCCTCCGACGATTCCTTTTTCGAGATGGTCTCTCTCCAGACCGGCAAGATTTACACGAAGGCCCTGCTCCAGAAGGAGCTCGAGGCACTCGCGACGTGCGGGATGTTCGAGAAGGTCGACCTCGATGCCGTGACGAAGCCGGACGGGACGCTCGGGATCAAGATCTTGTTCACCGAGAGCACCTGGCAATCGGCGGACAACTTCCGGTGCATCAACGTCGGGCTGATGCCGCAGTCGAAGCCCCTCGAGATGGATCCTGATATGACGGACAAAGAAAAGATGGAGTATATACGGCGCCAGGAGGCGGATTACCGCCGGAGAATCGATCGATCGCGGCCGTGCCTGCTGCCGTTTCCGGTGCAGAGAGAGGTGGTGTTGCTGCTGAAGCAGCAAGGGAAAGTAAGCGCGCGGCTGTTGCAGAGGATTCGGGACCGAGTGCAGAAATGGTACCAGGATGAAGGGTATGCATGCGCTCAGGTAGTGAATTTCGGAAACTTGAATACGAGGGAAGTGGTTTGCGAGGTTGTTGAAGGAGATATCACGCAGCTGGTGATTCAGTTCCAGGATAAACTCGGAAATGTATGTGAAGGGAACACGCAGCTCGCTGTTGTACGCAGGGAGATGCCTCCACAGGTAATTTATTCGGTTCTATCATCACCACCGTCATCGTCAGTTGAATAGATATTCTGATTAAACCTTCATAGCATTTGCTACGTCCAAACGCAACTCTAAGTATGTGAAATGCTTGAAGATGTTTGCCTCTGTTAGGAAGCGTGTATTGACATTCTGGTTCAAGATAGTTGGTCCTCTGGTTTAGCCAAAATCAGGCCTTCTTTCACACTAAGTAGTGTGGGCTACATGGATTATCACTCGCCGTTGAGCTCTATATTTGTGTCAGATTCCTCTGATTATTTCCAAAAACAAAAAGAAGAAGGTAGCTATGGTTTGTGAAAGTTTGTATCTTTTATAAATTAGCTGTTTTCTGTGCTAAGCAGCTCGGTTTCGTTTGGAATCGTTGGATCTTTTATGATTGGAATGAGCCAGTTTGCTGAATACTCAAGTTTTGATTACTTACAGTACCAAAAGTTGTCGAGTATTTGAACCTTGTAGACTGCATATTTACAAGCTCCAACGGGGCGAGCATCTTCTCTCACCGTGCTGTATATTGGTAGGGTTAGGAGTTGCAACTGCAACCATGTTCTCTTCTCTTTGTGGTTGCCAAATTTGCTAACCAAAGTCTCTTCGCTTTGTGATCAGTGCAACTATAGTCTTTTCTCCTTGTGAATGCTTTGATCTACCAGCGGAAAGTACTGTGCTGGTGGTTTTAGTGTTGCTTGCTCCTTAAGAAGTTTAGTTTTATTAATTTTGCTGTTGGTTCTGTCGATGTTAATGAAGCGCTGCACCTATTTTGTTGACATAGGATGGTTGTCTCTTGTAATAATGAGAATCTTTATTTGATGCAGCTTCGACCAGGGCATGTGTTCAACATAGAAGCTGGGAAACAAGCACTCCGGAATATTAATTCCCTTGCCTTATTCTCCAATATAGAAGTGAACCCCCGGCCTGATGAAAAGAGTGAGGGTGGGATAATCGTGGAGATTAAGCTTAAAGAGCTTGAACAGAAGACAGCTGAAGTCAGTACAGAGTGGAGTATTGTGCCTGGACGTCAAGGCCGGCCAACCCTAGTAAGTGGTTATTGTTACTGTCAGACTGTTCCTACAGCACAACTTTCGGTTGATGAAAATGACTTCTCTGCGTCTACTTTTCAGGCATCTATCCAGCCTGGTGGAACCGTTTCCTTTGAACATCGGAATATAAATGGTCTGAACAGATCCATTCTTGGGTCTGTGACTTCTAGTAATCTACTTAATCCTCAGGTATTATTTTTCTGACTCAAAAATTTTAATTATTTTAGGGTGTTGGGAAGTTCACCTTAATCCTGTTGAAAACTCCCAGGCCTGCATAACATTTTGACCGGGACATGCTTTGGATCAATTACTTTAGTTGAATACCTCCAAATTAATTGTTGATTTATGTTACGTTCAGTTATCCCTCAGTTGATAGAATCACTTGGTAAATGAGTAGAATTCCTGCGCCAAGTTATTTCACTAATTGATAATTTGATACGTTGTTTTATTGTCAAGACTATGCATTTTTGCCGTTTCTGTTTTCTTTTATGGATAAACTTATGTTACTTGTCTGGTAGAACAACTGAGTTTACTTGGCTTTTTCTGAACCTTAAGCAGTTTCAGGATTTTGTTTTACTAACCAGTGGTGTATCTTGTTCTCTCAAGAATTCCATGGTGTAGAAAATGGTAATGGCATGGGGTTGCTCTTTTTATAGTTTTGGTCATTCTGTTCTGTTTGCTTAGATGCTCATGGAGAAAGTGAAAAAAATGGTGACTTGTTCATTTATTCTGTATTTATAAGATAAGATAATGATGATTAGTCTGCGTAGATTTTTGCATCTCACTTTTTTTCTTAGTGAAATTAAATTGTTTGAGTTTGTTTGAGTCTAAAATGTTTCTGTTCTTGTTGTTGCATTTCCATTTGTTTAAAGCAGACATTTGAAAATCATCTTCGCGATTTATGAAAGAAACATTTCTTTTGTGCACTGCATAGATTTAGAAATTGTATTCATTGTTCCTTGTTGCTTCTTCTAACCATTTGGTGTCTCTTGCTTATTGTGGGATTCTGCATGGAGAAAGGCAAATAATGCCCAAAATTCCCAGTATTAAACTGCATGATGTTGTTTTCCTCATTCACGTCATGTTACCCGTCTCCTCATTTGAGCCTTTGTTTCGTTTCCTTTTGGGGGTTACAATGGGGAGGCTGAAGCCAGGTACACATTCCCTGGGTATCAACTTCACGATCTGCAAGTTGTGAGTCAACAAGTCCCCTAGCCAGGTGAGCTATTGCTCTCAGTGCTGCTTTTGTTTCTTTGGATCCTTAGCTACTGTAAAATATTGAATGATGTGAAAAAAATCATATGCGAGGTTCAAATGAGGAAGGGCTTATGGTGGATACCTAGACACCCATAACTGAGGAAGGGTATAGCAAGCAACAAAATGCTCCGGGAAGTTGAAAATAATGCCATTTTCATTCTTAGTTGGACCAGTTCGAAATCAAAGTTCGAAATCAAATCATAGTTGGGTCAAGTGAATAAATGGATAGAGCTATATGGCTCCAATTATAAGGAAAAACCAAAAGCAACGAGCTTTCGTTCTTATGTTAATTTGAATGAATACCTGATCTAATTAGATATTAAAAATATATTAATGCATGAGGCGGGAAAGGACTCTCCTACAAGTGAAATTGACTCCTTAAAAAAGAATGCTAACTATTCACTTCACTATTCTCCATCTGGAATGTAACTGAATGTGCACAAGAAATGGTGTACCGATGAAAAAATTAAATCATTCCAAAGAAGAGCTTGGATGCAGTGAAAAGTAAGCAAGCAAGGGCTTCTATATTTTCGCCCGGATATAGTGAATCAATTGCACATAGGATTCCCACATCATAGACGAGTGTGGGTAAAGAAGTTTGTCTTGCTACATTGTCGCCTGTCAATAAATTGCGGAAAGAGTCTATGCATTTTTAGTATGGACAGATGAGAGGGTAAGAAAGTTAGTCTTAGATAATAAGATTCGTATTGGTTCTTGAAATATCGGAACATTGTCTGGTAAGCTAATGGAGGTGGTAGATACTATGATTCGGAGAAAGATTCATATCCTATGTTTATAAGAGACAAAGTGGGTTGGAAAAAAAATGAATGAGATTGAGGATATATATATTTTAAATTATGGTACTCAGGTAAGGTAAAGGCTCGAAACAAAGTTTGTATTATCATAAATAAGGATTTAAAGGATAGTGTAGTGGACATACAATGATATGGTGATCGAATCATGACATTGAAATTAGTGCTAGGAGCATAGGTTTTGAATGTAGTTTGTGCTTACGCACCCCAAGTAGCACTAGAAGATAGTATAAAGGGAGGAGTTAGATAAGGTGATTCAAAGAATTCCACAAAGGGAGATGATTTGTTTAGGAGGAGATTTAAATGAACATGTTGGTAAAGAGGCATTAGGATATTAAGGTATTCATGAAAACTTTGGTTTTGGGGATATAAATGAGGAAGGGAGGGAGATTTTAAATTTTGCTATGGCATTTGATCTCTTTATAGTAAATACAATCTTCAAAAAGCGAGATGAATATTTAATTACTTATAAGAGTGGCTTATTGCAAACCCATTCATTATTTTGTTTGGAGGAAAAATGATAGATCGTGTTGTAAAGATTGTAAGGTAATTCCAAAAGAAAGCTTAATCATCCAACATCGACTTTTAATTATGGATTTAGAGGTAAAAAAGTGGACAAAGAAGAAAAGAATGCATCGAGCTATTTGGACTAAATGGTAGAACTTCAAAAGCGAGAAAGAAGGTATATTTAAATAGAAAGTCCTTCAAGGAGATGCTTGGAATTATGTTGGTACACCTTGTGATACGTAGAACAATATGGCTATACATATTAGGAAAGTGGCAAAAGATGTATTAGGTGAATCTAAGGGAGGTGTAGCCGCACAAAAAGAAGCTTGGTGGTGGAGTGAAGTGGTGCAAGACAAAATCAAGGCAAAGAGGGCATGTTGTAGATTACATTATGCGAAGAAGCTAGTTAAACTTTAGAGGCTTAAAGAAAGCAAAGAAAGAAAAGAAAAAGGCCGTCAGTGAAGCAAAAGCTAAAATTTAGGAGGATTTATATAAAAACCTCAACTCAAAAGAGGGTAAAAGAGATATTTTTAGGATATCTAGGGCTAGAGATAAGAAAACTAAGGATCGTGAGAAAATTCTAGTGGCAAATGATGATATAAAGTTAATGAGTCATACTATGAAATTATGTGAAAGAATTATCAAATGTATGTTAAAACAAGTATCGAGTATAATAGAGAACCAATTTGGATTCATGTCAGACCGATCTACTATTGAAGTGATTCACCTTTTGAGAAGTCTTATGGAACATTTTAGAGCAAAAAGAACCTTAACATGATATTTATTGATCTAGTGATTTAGAAAAAGCTTACGATAGGGTACCAAGAGATGTTCTTTGGAGAACCTTAAAAAAATAGGTATCCCATTGACATACATAAACCTTATAAAAAACATGTACCATTTTGTAAAAACATGTGTGAGGACTCTTGAAAGAATGATAGATTTATTTGAAGTTAATATTGGGTTACATCAAAGATCAACTTTAAGTTCATACTTATTTATAATGATGATTGATGAGTTAACAAAACATATTCAAGATGAAGTATCTTGATCTATGTTATTTGCAGATGACATTGTGTTAGTGGAGGAGTGTTAGGAAAAAGTTGACAGAAAATTACATTAGAAAGTAAAGGCTTCCGAGTTAGTAGGACAAAGACAAAATATATGGAATGTAAGTTTGATCATTTGGTTACTTCAGAAGACATAAAAATTAAAATTGGCACATATTGCATCCCGAAAAGAAAAGTTTTAAATACCTAGGGTCAATTTTTCATAGTGACGGAAGAATTGATGGAGATGTTATGCAATATAATTAATGTAGATTGGTTAAAATGAAGAGGATCATCAAGTATTCTTTATGACAAGATGATAATATTAAAGTTGAAAGGTAAATATTATGGAGCAACAATTAGGCCTGCCATGTTTTATGGCTATGAGTGTTGGACAGTTAATCATCTAACATGTACAAAAAGATATCTATAGCAAAAGTGAAGATGTTGAGATGGATGAGTGGTCATATAAGAAAAGGCATACATAATGAAGTTATTAGAAACAAATTGGGAGTAGCACCAATAGAAGATAAAATGAGAGAATATCTTTTAAGATGGTTTGGACGAAGAAGATCAAAAGAAGTGTATGGAAGAAGGAATGAAAAACTAGATTTTGAAAGTATTAAAAGAGGTTGAGGACGACCACAAAAGTGTTGGAAATAAACAATAAAGAATGATCTAGCTTATGTTGAGTTAACTGCTAACATGACACATGATAGGGCTTTGTGGAAACAAAGAATCCTTGTAGCCGATCCCATCTAGTATGGGAAAAGGATTAGTTGTTGTTGTATTCCAAAGTCAGAAGAGTGATCAGATTACAAAAATAAAGGATTTCTAATGCACAATCTCTTGTAACTATACCCAAACACGAACGAGTTGGATGGAAAAAAAAGTGGTTGTATTTGTCAAATATTATTGTAATGCCTTCTTGAAGATGTGGAATGATGATGAACTTATTGCAGAGTTCTATGAATTGGATAATAGTTCAAAATTTCAAATGATGGAAAGTTTCTGCTAACATGATCTGTTATTGACTTGATGGTTTACTTGCTTGAATTGAATAAGTTACGGGCCTATGGCTTCTAGTTGGGTTAAGAAAATTTGGAAAAGGTTGATCATTGTGCATGTTTTTTTACTGGCGGACTATGGCTTGGTAAAACAAGCTTGTACTTAGACAATCTGTTATCTATATTCTAGAGTCCTCCGCAACTGTCTAGCTAATTATTCCCTAGTGAAAACTCTGGATATGTGCAGGGAATATTTAACATATAGATGCTCGAGCAAGTGCAAAGAACTTCTGAAAACCTACTCTTATAGATAACATATTTATGAAACTGGCTTTGTAAATGCATCTGGCATTACTGAGTGTCTTTATTTAATCTTCTTCCCAGTTGTGATTCAAAAATTCTTATTTCTTAGCACTTCTACAACTTTCTATTCAGGATGATCTTGCCTTCAAGCTTGAATATGTGCATCCGTACCTAGATGGTGTATACAATCCTCGTAACCGTACATTCCGTACAAGTTGCTTCAATAGTCGAAAGTTGAGCCCAGTTTTCACAGGTGGCCCAGGAATGGAAGACGTCCCTGCAATATGGGTTGATAGAGTTGGCCTTAAAGCAAATGTCACTGAGGTTGGCACACGTTTTGGTGTTGTATTCAAAGGCATTCTAAATAGCTTAATATATCTATTAAGTGGTTTAATTATTGTATTCGTTTTGACTTTTTTCTTCACTTCAGAACTTCACCCGACAGAGCAAGTTCACCTACGGTATTGTCATGGAGGAAATTACAACTCGTGATGAAACAAGCAGTATCTGCACTCACGGTACCAGAGCATTGCCCAGTGGTGGATTAAGCATGGACGGACCTCCAACTACTTTGAGCGGCACGGGTATTGATCGCATGGCATTTTTACAAGCAAATATCACTCGTGATAACACCAAGTTTGTAAACGGAACCATAGTGGGCGAGAGAAACGTGTTTCAGGTAACTTCATATCTCATTTTGCTTTTGCAAACTGTCGCTATTTCAATCATGGTGTTAAAGTTTTCCTAATGACAGTATATGAAACTTGGTATATACGGTAAGAAACCAAGAAGACCATTAACCCACTAAAAATCTCGTGACATATCGGAGTACTAGTGGAAGAAACACCTTTCTCTTCACTTCTACTCTGTATCAGTTTTCACTTGGTTATTTGATAGCATCCATGGATAATGTTTCTTGAGATCTAAATATTATTGTTTTACATGAACAAAAAAAATATGTTACAACACCGATACCTAGAGTTCCATTGTCGTTAATAACATTTCTTGCATATTCTGCTTTCCCTTCTCTATTCTTATGAATGAACTCGGTTTTATACTTCTCCGTTTTTCTGCTCTTAGTTATGTTTTCCTTTCACGATTTAGCAATCTGGAAGTACACTTTTGTCCTAAACAAATTATTTGGTAGACTTGTTTGTATTGCGGAAAGCAGAAACCGTTGATGGAAGATAATTGTTAGCTTCTTTGGCTTTCTGCAGTTTGTTTCGTTGCACCATCTTGCATTTGAGTGTTGCCTACCATGCTCTTCTTATTTTTCTTTACGTATGGTTTTTTTGCGTCTCTTTGATCTCTCAATTGTGTCCATACATATACTTGTAAAAGCAGTTCTGGTATAAATATTGAGAAACATCTCAAGTTGTCTCTGGTTTGTTTGGTTCATGAATGCTTAATGAGCCTTTGTGCTGGTTGGTAGTTCATATTTATAGCGATCTGGCTGTGCGTGGAAGGATTCTTGGTGGCATATTTTTATTTGAAAGTACACTTGAGGGATGATTATGTATCAAGAGTCTCTTAAGGAGACCTAAGTTTTCCAATTGATACCTTGCTTCTGTGTTGCAGCTGGACCAGGGTCTTGGGATTGGAACCAAATTCCCGATTTTCAATCGCCACCAGCTTACTGTAACCCGCTTCGTTCAACTGAAGGAAGTCGAAGAAGGTGCAGGGAAGCCACCACCTCCAGTGCTGGTCCTCCATGGACATTATGGTGGCTGTATAGGTGACCTCCCTAGTTATGATGCTTTTGCTCTCGGAGGTCCTTACTCAGTGAGAGGCTATAACATGGGCGAACTCGGTGCTTGTAGAAGCATTCTTGAGGTAAGATGAATCTGTTTCTATTACATTCTTTTTATTGCCTTCTCAGCCCAAGGGGTTTTCTTGTTCGAAAGCACAGCTAATTTTGTAATTTTCTCTTCAGCTTGCAGCGGAGCTTCGGATACCAATAAGGAACACACATATGTATGTTTTTGCTGAGCATGGAAATGATCTAGGCAGTTCCAAGGAGCTCAAAGGGAACCCGACTGAATTTTTCCGGCGTGTAGGACATGGTTCATCCTATGGTCTTGGGGTCAAGCTGGGGTTAGTCAGAACAGAATATGCTGTTGATCACAATTCTGGCACGGGCACAGTCTTCTTTCGTTTTGGAGAAAGATTTTGAGTTAGGAGTAGTGCATCACTATAGTCTCTCAAGTTGGAGATTTTGTTTAAATTCTTCGTTGAATTTTATCTATCAGAGAGTTGTTAGCAGACAAATGATTATCTTCTACAAGATTCAAAAGGTGTTATTTGAGAACAATTTTGATGAGACTTGTTTCATTCCATCATCTTTGTTGATTCATATCATGAGAAAGGCATTATGTTACCCTGAATAACAGAGTTTGGTAATTTAATGTCTAGAACTGGAAAAACATAGCATAGAGTTCAGAGGGCGCAGATGGATGCCTTTCCAGTTTTATCTCGGAGACGGAGCCTGGAAGGCTCTCCTCTTTTAGAGGCCCAGCTCCTTTTTCAATTGAGCGAGAGCAGCTTCAATCTCATCAATGTTTTCTTCTGCGCCGCTACTGCTGCTGCCACTTTTGCTTCTCCTCTCTTCACTCCTTTTTGTCTGAGTTTCATTTACATTGTGATTGTTCTGCACATCAGCATTTGAATCTGTGATGTTGAGCTCCTTTTCTAAAAACTCCACGAATTCCCCGTCAATGTCCTGTTTATGCAACTAGAAACAATGTGAAAAATCTGTTCAACAAACCATATTTGTGAACCGTATCCCTGCATGCTGATGTTGAGCTCCTTTTCTAAAAATGGTAATACAGCTCCATCGCCAGTAAAAACAAATGAGGACAGTTGCATTTGCATTTATATTCCAAGTCTCAAGACTCACAGCCAATTCTTCCCAGAGGCTTTTTGGCTTCCCTTGTGAATCGATGTTTCCCAGTTCGGGAACTCTGTTTGCGGGTCCCTAAAGAAGCCGTCTGTTACACCAAAACATTCAGGGGAGCGTTATAACACAATTTTCATATTAGTTGCCAACTACTACAAGGGAAGTATATTTTCAGTCTCCTATCTGAAGGGCAAATAAATCCCTCTACATATTGTTATTTGAACATCTCTTAAAAAACTACCTGCATCATGAACAGTAGGAGTTACATATCTCAACAATGCAGTTAATGCTTTTGCAATTCGTATAACATATGGTTGACATTAAAATTTGCATGGTTCATGCACCCAGAATGTCAGTTCATTGGTAGGGCTCTCTGATGCCGACTTGCAGGTGGGGGAATGGTTTAGGCTTCGGACTCCCATTGTAACAGGAAAAAAAATTACATGTCTCATACGACCACATGAAAGGTACATCAACGGGTCATAAAGTTTGATTAGTTATATCTAAAAGCTATAGCTGGAATTCAGAAGGATCAACATAAAAGGGCATAGAGCGAACATGGTTTAGAAGAGGAAACGAGAATTTTTTGAAAATTCTTACCAAATCGATAGAAGTCTTCTTGTTCCTGGCTATTCTTATGACCATTTCTTTGACTTGAATACTCTGACTGGCGGCCCTGGCTGCGAGATTTGTAACTCAGAATGGTGTTGTATGCATGCTTGATTCACATTAACTTCTCCTTGGAATTTGCCTGTAATTAACATAAGGAATCATGTGAAGTTCCGCTAGTATACAAAGTATACAAACTACAAAAGGAGTAGTAACAGTGGAGTGTTTAGTAAACTGACATGACATAATGGATGAATTAGATTGCAACAGCAAGAAGAACTTCGAATGCTATTAAAAAACGTTGTCCTCAATCACAGTTTGCCCAAGTTATGGTTCGCTTTGAATTCAACAACATTTATAACTGACACGAGAATGACATTCCTGTAACAATATATTTGACTTTTGAATCCAAGACTCTTTGAAATCAATCTGTAACTTAAGTTAGCTAGCAAACTTTTGTAGATAGGGTGAAAACATCTTACCTGAATGTTGAGCATCCAGCACAAAGAGCATTAGCTTACCTGGGTTGACTCAAAAGTTGAAGGTTACGAGTTTGATACCAGGGGCATGCATCTGGCTTCGGGCTCCCCATATACCAAAAGAAAATGTGGAGCATCCCCATCACGAAAGGTCAACAAATTAGCATTACACAGAAAATTGTCTTCTTCTTGCCTAATAAGGTGAAGGAAGGAGGAATACACAAGTTCATGAAAAGCATACATCCTTAATTGTCATTTTGCCCTCTAGACTTCATCAACATTTTGACAAACCTTGATTCTGTTTTAAATTGTATTCATAAGGACCCAGCTATGTGCACTTGTTCAGAAATCTCAATCAATAAAGCGAACATCTCAAAAATGGCAGGGCCAGGGTTTTCGGCTTAGTATTTTACTCCCTCGTCCGTTATATAATTTTCTCAAGAATTGAAACTAGAAATCTGACCAATGCGCATTATACCACGAAAATCCAAGAGTAGAAAGCTATGACTTCTTCCCACAGCTCAGTTTTATCTGGTAGTTTTGCAAGAAGAAACACTCCATTTTAAACACGTGCAGCCACTGCAGCAATCAGTGCAAGCATGTGTAGCCAACGCGATGAAAATGAAGGAAAGATATGCACGTGTTTGGATAAATTCTGCAAGGACCTCAGTATGAGCACACTTTATGCTAAAAATTCTCAAGAACCACCTTATACGTACCCCATTTCTTGGAAGATACGTTATAGACGCAATTCCTATGGTTTGGTACCTGCGGGGATTGTAATTCCCAACTAACAGTCGGTCATTCTAAACAAAGAATTTGAGAGATTGCAAAATTCCAGATATTTTTTTTCTTTGAGAGCTGTAAAAAGTGGGGTAGATTACAGTTGCAGCCAAGTAGCCAAGCCCACCTAGTGGGAGCAAACCCTTTATTTTGGTTGGAGAATTCAAGCTAATCATCATTAGGTTGAAACTAAAACATGAGAATCCCAGTTAGAGTGCAACTTGAGTTCTCTTTCCCCCAAATTCACCCCAATCAAAACCCAGTTCAGCTTACATCGGCATCAGAATATTTCAACCATTTGTTCCCTAGTGCAAATTCATAACCCAGCTAAGTTAATTCAGAAGAAGAGTTTCCAAAAAGCCAAATGGGCCTCCATGTCTCTACATGAACCCTAATTCCACTAATGACGTTTCACGTGAAAAACCTCATTAAATCTATGAATCTGTTGACGCCAGAAAATAAACCGCCATTTACCAATATCTGACTGACTTAACTATGATACAAGAAATCAATATCTAACTAACATAAGCGTATCAAAGCAAAATCTAAGGTGAAAGAACTGATGGCTACCTCTTTGCTGACATCAGTGTGATATTTGAGAGCCAATTTTCTATACGCGCGCTTTATTTCTTGAGGGGTCGCCGACGGCGAAACGCCCAATACATCATACGGGGACTCGCTAAATACCACCTTTACAATGAACGCTCCTTTCTTCTTCCTCCATACGCACCTACAGCTCGTTGGTGAAGGTGAAAGGAGTCCAAAATCCTTCCTAGGAAGGACCCAAAAATTGGGTTTCCGAAGAGAAGCATGCGTAAATCTGGCAATAGGTAGCTTCGGTGGAGAAGACGATGAGATTGGTACTGTACAATACAGCATTCCGTTGCATGTTGAATCCGCCTTTCTCTCTTCTTCAGGGTACAATCCGTATCTTATGGAGACCCTTCTCTTTCAAAAGATAATGATTATTTGCAGAGCCCCTATGCTAAGAATTGCTGCACCCGCCTATCCATGGAACTGGTCTATCTGAAACAACATTTTCAGTTTCGGTTGTGTTTGTTTCGTGGTTTTTGTTAATAGGCGAGTACCTGGTGGACACGCAGACCACTTTTTGGTAAATCACAGTTTCTTTCAACACTTTTGTGTTCCCGGTCATGGTCATATCGTGTCGTTTGGTGTTTATGTGTTAAACCCAAACATAACTTGGATTGAGAGGGAAACGTCATTTTGGAGTCATGTCCATGTTGGGTGTTATACGGTGAGCAACTTGTGTCCAGTGTCAACTGCGGCTGATTTCGGACCGGCTATGTCTACCCCCATGGTCGGAGACCAGACTTATGATCAATTTGGTGGCGACGTATGAGTTAATTGGGAGAGGCGAAGTTTAATTGCGTCAAGTTATGGTCAGGTTATCATATGTTCCTTGAGAAAATTTAGACGATCTGCTTAGATCTTTTAGCTTATTTGGGATTTCAAGTGAGGCACCTCACCCATGAGTAGGTCCACCGCTGGTGTTCTTCGAGAGTTCATACTTGCTTCAGCAAAAAAAGAAGAAAGCTCATGGATTGTTAGGGAACTGAAACACTTTTCTTTTGAGGTTATTGGTTGAGTAAAGATGAGGATTTCTATGCTTTTACTCAAAGCAAATAGATTTCCCTAAGAAAGAATGATTGCCTTGAGGAACTTTTATGTATAACTAAAAGCGCAACAATTTCAACTTACTATGGTGCTTATCCAAGTCTATATATGCTTATATATAAGTATTATATTGTTTTTAATTAAAATTTCTACCGTTTAATTTAAATACATACCAAAGAAAACTAAATCTTCTCTCATCTTACTTTTTAGAGGGCAAGAATGTACTTTCAAAATTTTTAAGGTACACAAATTTGATAAACATGTGTGAGAGGTGAGCAAAATCTCATTTCTATATGTACAAAAAAATATTATGCATTTTAAGGTAAGTTTGATCATTTGGTTACTTCAGAGGACATAGAATTTAAAATTGACACACATTGCATCTCCCAAAAAGAAAGTTTTAAATACCTAGAGTCAATTTTTCAGAGGAAGATGTTACGCATAGAATTAATGCTGGTTGGTTAAAATGGAGATGAGCATTAGGTATTCTTTGTGATAAGAAGATACCATTAAAGTTAAAAGGTAATTATTATAAAGCAACAATTAGGCCTGTCATGTTTTATGGTTATGAGTGTTAGGCAGTTAATCATCAACGTGTACAAAAGATGTTTATGATAGAAATGAATATGTTGAGATGGATGAGTGGTCATACAAGAAAAGACCGTATACATAATGAGGTTATTAGAAACAAATTAGGAGTGACAACAATAGAGGATAAAATGAGAGAATATCGTTTAAGATGGTTTGGACATATAGAAAGAAGATCAAAAGAACTTGTAAGAAGGTATGAAAAACTAAATTTGGAAAGTATTAAAAGAGCTAGAGAACGACCACAAAAGTGTTGGAAAGAAACAAAAAAAGAATGATCTAGCTTATTGTGAGTTAACTGCTAACATGATACACGATAGATTTCTATAGAAACAAAGAATCCATGTAGCCGACCGCATCTAGTATGGGAAAAGGCTTAGTTGTTGTTATATCATAATATATTTTATATATATATATATATATATAATCATTCAGAAAGTAAAGGGGCACTGGTATTTATGACTAATGTACGTATCTCACACATATCCTGTTTAACGGCTTTCCATTCTCAAAGCATACGAAGTGATGTAGAACGCAAGAATGAAGCAAAGAATATATGCCATTTCCTTGAAAAGCGAAAGCAGCCATATAAATTATAGTATGATGTCCTCGATATGCGGTCTTCATACTTCGCATACGATTTTGCGATGACCGAAAAGCATGGATCCACTAGCTTTACTTCTTGCTATATATCACATTATTTCCAACCAAAGTGGTGCAGATTACACCCACCATTGAACGCCAAAGATGCTGCAGAATTCTGGCTTCCTCTTCTTCACCATTGCTCTTATTAGTAATGAATCCACATCTTTTGATCTTACAATAATGTATTTATATGTGAATTTTTCTTTCTGCACATTATGCAGTAAGAAGCATAGTTAATTGTATTTGTTTATCTTCTAAAAAATAGTGTTGAGGGGGCGACACACATATTTTATCGTATTAGGTTTATCGTATTAGGGGGCGAAGCATGAATCTCAACTATATATTAAACTTAGGTTTTACTGTAAAATTTTAAATTTTCAGGAAGAGGGACCACCCTCCTCCATGTAGATCTGTCATTAGAGCTACTTTAGTGAACAATTGTAAGGACAGCATCTGGCCAGGCATAGTTGGGGGTGCTGGGCAAGCAGCACCGTCTCTTGGTGGTCTGCATTTGGGCTTTGGTGAGAAAAGTCATCTTCGAAGTGCCGCGAGGCTGGTCGAAGAGGATATGGGGCCGCCAAGGATGCAGCTTTAACGAGCAGGGTCACGGCGAGTGCGAGACAGGGGACTGTGCTGGACTTCTGCATTTCAATGGAGTCGCTGGCATGCCGCCAGCGCCGGTCGTGGAGATGACACTCGGCACAGCCAAGTCACCCTTTCACTTCTACGCTGTGAGCCTAGTCGATGAGTTTAACCTACCTGTGACCATGGTGCCTGTCGGAGGCGGCATTGGGTGCGGCGTGGCTCCGTGCGAGATGAACTTGAATGTGTGCTGCCCTTCAGCATTGGAGGTGAAGAAGGGGAGAGGGTCATTAGGTGCAAGAGTGCATGCTTGGCCTGAAACTCGGCTAAGTATTGCTGCAGAGGCAATTTCTCTACACCAGATACGTGCAGACCAACGATCTTTTCGGGCCTCTTTAAGGCCATATGCCCAAGAGCTTACAGCTATGCATTTGATGACTCTACTAGCCTTCACAAGTGCATGGCATCACGGTATCTTTTTACATTTATTCCTCCTAGCACTTGTTAATGTGAACGATGAAGATCAATATATGATCTTGTTAGTGAGTCAATTAGTGCTAACATTTTCTTTTAATTAGTTGTACCTAGTTAAGCATCATGTAGAAATTAGTATAAATCTTGACGTTTTTAGGTTAAAAAAGACTGATGTTTTATGTTCACTTAGATGTTTTTGAATAGGCAAGCTGGGTTTAGCATCCGCCATATCAGTTGCATGCCCCGGGCATTGAACTTTCAACCTTCAACTTGAAGTTCTTTTCAGTCATCCCCTAGCCAGGAGCGGTGGCTCTTTGGGCAATGGGTGAATATGTTACTAAACAAAAATCATGGAGAATTGATGATGAACTCTCTCTCTCTCTCTATGTGTGTGTGTCATGGTTTTGGACTTGCATTGATATGAAGCCTCATAGGTGCTCCTTGTGCAATGGCAGTTCTACATTGAGGCGAGGTGGTGAGGCTGCTCCACCTGAAGTTATGAAAAGCAATGAAAAAGAAGAGACTATTGAATCCATGGAGACTATACATAGCAGTTTGCCCCATCCACAAAAAATTCTAGATCCACCACTGTCCGTGTGCACGATCTTTCTTGCATTACAGGGCCAGCAATGGGATTGTGGCTGGTAATCAAACCGGTGGCTTGTAGCTTATTCACTGATATAAAATTCTGTTCAATTTAAGCCAGGGATGGCGATGGTGCGCGGAGGGGACAACCATACCTACACCTGGTCACAATCTTGAACCTCATTTTGGTGTATCCTACCTGCCCTGTTACTCGCAGGAACGGGTACTGGGGTGGGTCTTCCTTGTTCGTGGATAATAGGGCTGGTGTGTGGCACCCTGTATCTCAATTCCAAACTGAACAACATTTTAAAATTAAGAGTATCTTAGATTCATTGAAAACATTTATAAATCCAATTCAAATAATTGAAAATACTACAGGGCATGGTAGGGTTGGTGGATCAGATATGAACTGGGTACTTCTTATCCCACGCCCACCCATTGTCCGTCAAAGATATTTGAGCTTTTCACACACCCAAACCTAAACCCAGTCAAACTCGATAATCACCGCCCATTTGGGTTGGATCGAGTCGGGTCCTCATAGGTCGGGCCACTGTTACCATCTCTAATGTCAATTCATCAGCTGCTTTTATAATGTTAATACTTTAATTTCAACAAATACTTTTATCGGAAAAGAAATTCCTGACAACCTTTTGACCATTTGCACACGGTATGCATACATACACACATATGTGAGGTTTACTATTGATCGAGGCAATTCGGTTTCAAGTTGGTTACAAGAAAAGAAAGTGCGGGAGAGAGAGACGGCCACTACACACCCATTCCCGCTTTTAATCGCACACTACACGCACTATTCATCTCCATTCCCGCAAACAAGCTACGAAATTGAGCCCGAAAGATGCCTTCTATTTCCCCCCTCCTCTTCTTCTTCCTCTTGCTCTGCAACTCATTATTTGCACGTAAGTGATCGTCAGATTCTCCTCGATCTCTTAATTATGACATTCTCGATGATTATCTTAGCAAAGTATATGTTGTTTATTTTCCAATGTGATGCAGGTGGGATAGAGGTTATAGTAGTTAACAACTGTAAAGAAAGCGTATGGCCTGCTACACTCGGCGGTGCCGGCCACCCCTCTCCGGCAAACGGCGGCTTCCACTTGGCCTCAGGCGAGGAAGTTGTGTTGCATCTGCCACAAGGCTGGACAGGGAGGCTATGGGGTCGTCAAGGTTGCTGCTTTGATGAACAAGGTCATGGTGTATGTGAAACAGGGGGCTGTGCAGGCCTACTGCATTGTAAGGGGATCGGAGGCGAACTGCCGACCACGTTGGTGGAGATGACCTTTGGCACAGACAAGTCACCTTTGCACTACTATGATGTGAGCCTAGTCGATGGGTTCAACCTACCTGTGTCCATGGTGCCAATTGGAGGTGGGTCAGGGTGCAGTGTGGCCGGCTGCATAGCTGACCTGAACTCATGCTGCCCAACTAGGTTCGCAGTGAGGCGTGGTGGGAGCAAGGTGGTTGGCTGCATGAGTGCATGCTTGGCCTTGAAGAAGGATAAATATTGTTGCACCGGCGAGTACTCAAAGCCACAGAGTTGCAGGCCAACGCTTTTCTCTAGCATGTTCAAGGCCATATGTCCCCGCGCCTACAGCTACGCGTTTGATGATGCCTCGAGCCTCTTCACCTGCACGGCTCCACGCTATGTCATCACATTCTGCCCTAATTACACGCAGTAGACAATGTAGCTATAGTTGTGATTGCTATGAATATGATCACTATCTTATGCATTTCTTTTCATATGATATGGCTGCTACAGAATCTGATTTGAAGATGTTTATTCTGTCTCTGTCTCAGTCTCTGTCTCTCTCCTATTTAGGCGAAGATGGATTTTGGACTTCCAAATGAAGCCAAAAAGTGTTGAAAGGAAAGTGTGAAACGTTTTCTTTCTTCTTCTTTGACAATTTGGATGGTATAAATGTTATTAAGAGCACAATGGCAAGGAAGAATCCATGCGGTCCCGCCCAATTGGTGTGAATGAGGCCTGGTTTTGTGTGGGCTTGATAATTGAAGCTGCAATCTAGCTAATAATTCTGAGGCTTATGAGTCCAGTGGCTCAGGTTTTGCTTGCGAACAAAAGCAAAGTTGGTGGGCTAATATTTTTAGAAAAAAAATTAAAATTATGAACCTAGTAGGTTTGGTTTCGTTCGGAAGCAAAACGAAAGGTAGTGACTGGGTTTTCCACATTAGCAACACGAACTGATTTTCGAGATTCATACTACTTGATTCCTCCTCGTTATTTCAGTTGCTTGCATATACTGATGCTTACTGAAAATCAGGTTTTACACGAATCTGCTCAAACTAGATCTATCATCCAGGCGAGCCCAGGATTCAGGTAGCTTTTCAAAATGGCAAATCATTGACTGTTTGCCACCATAGGTAGTACATACCAGAGTTGAATTTTTCACTCAACAAGTCTGAAATTTGATATATGCTGAAGGCGACACTGCTATAAACTAATCAAAAGTTCATATAAGAGCTATTTCTCTTCAAAGCGCGTGATTACCCGTTGCTATAAACTTACGTCCATTCCCTTTTTCTATCTACCAATACACAATATTTTTCTCATAAATATTGTGCACCAAAAAAATCATGCTTCTGTAATTTACTAGGAAAAAATATAGAGGTAGTTCTAAATGCATAATATATTACAATACATAATATAATAAATTTTACCCTTTGATCTTTGAGATGAAGTGAAGAAATATTTTGGTGCATTAAATCCAATGTAAAAGTATTGACATTTTCTATTTTTTAATTGCAATCTCTTCCATTACCATTATTAATCATATCAATGGTAAAGATCTTTATCGAATGGTGATTTAGAACTCTCTATATATATTAAAGAGAGAGAGAGAAGGAGAGAGATTGCATTTTGTCCACGTATAAGTATTCTTCCCCTTTACTATTTTTTTAGGCATGAAAGCGATCAGGTGCTCTCGATTGTTTCAGACGCCTGTTAATTTCTGTCAAAATAGAGGGTGATCATATATATATATATATATATATATATATATATATATATATATATATATAGAGAGAGAGAGAGAGAGAGAGAGAGAGAGAGAGAGAGAGAGAGAGAGAGATCCTCAAATAGGCATAGCAAGAATCTCCAACAAGAGATCCAAAAGGAGATGGATGCAAAACTTGGAAAGGGAAAACAACAAGAAAACATTGCAAGGTAACAGATTAGAACTTGTTACATGACCAATCTCTGTGCTGCTCTCCGGATGACATCCTGTGTGGAATGAGGTTCCTGCCATACCCATTACGAGATTGCGCCTCAAACATGTGGCAGGCGCTAGGACGAGCACCCCCAGTATGCATAGCCGGTGGGGCGTGCCCCTGTGGCACACTAACAACCGGCATCGGCACGAAAGGCATCAGAATGGGCATGTGCCCGGAAGACTCTCTGTTCGGCACAGGGGGGGATGCGAAGAGTAGGTCCGAAGAAGATGACCGCCCTTCGCCGGGAAACCCTTGCATCCTCTTGAAGTACAACCTATACTTCTGAAGATGGCTGGCCACGTTCTCTCTGGTCAGCCCTTCCACATTCATCAGTTGCATAATTGTCTTCGGCACCGCGTTTTTTATGCCCAAATGGCTCACTACATCAACGAACCTCTTGTGCAGCTGTGGCGTCCACACCAATCTCGCCCTCTTCAGCGTTCTCGCCGACTGGTCGTCGTTCGAATTCTCCGGCAGGAACCCCGATTCCAGCACCCGGCGTTTCCTACCTTCATCATCCTCTGTAGGGGAATAAGGTTCACCATCATCAGTACCGCGCTCGCCCTCATTGTAGAACGAAGGAAGGGGCTTTGAACTGTTGGTGACCGACCCGACTCCCGCGCGGTGCCGAAGCTTCATGATTGTATCCTCTGAAGCAAGGTCAACGTCGGCCATTCTCCGGCAAGGTTCCAGCTTGATGCTGAAGGCCGAAGCGAGCTCCGGAGAGATGAGCATCTGGGAAAGAGGCGTTAATTCTTCCAATCTCGGCAACCCATCTTCCCATTCAGACACCCCCTCATCTGGTGCATCTAAATCCACCGTCTGCTTAGCTTCCCCCATTTCTCCGATCAGAATCGTCAATCCCAACTGGTATTCAAAATTTAGGGCTCTTTTCTCCTCATTCAGAAGATACCAACATGATTAAAGCTACTGAATCTGTCCAAAAGAAAAAATTTAACAAAACATACATCTTCCCTTATATTGCTCAAAATCAATCAACCACAATTCCTGAAACGCAAAGAAATTATTCCTCTTCTTTCCTGGAATCAAAACCACAGAAAACCTGCAGCAGAGAAAAACACAGAAAACTCACCATAAACGCCTATACACAAACCTCAAGATCTTCACAAAAAGTAGACAAATTGGAAGTTGGACTTCGTCCAATTCGACAACAGACAGAAACCATAAAACCAAATTCCTTTGTACTAGGAGAGATCAGATCGGATTTATAATTTAGGATTGAGAGAGAGAAAGAAAGAGATCTGTTGGGAGGGTGGGAAATATCTTCAGGGGCAGATTCTATCTAGATTATGCTTGGCTTTTGGGTCTCGGTTGCTGAAAAAGTGCACCACGAATGGCCACGCAGCCTGGTGTTGCTGTCCACGTGGAAGTCTTACCCGGATATATTTGATTCCCCATTTTTGATCTTTTCTCTTTTATTTATTTTATTCCCGTAGCCGTATTATTTAGCAATTCAATGCTTAATTTAGCAGAGAGAGATAGACTCCTCCATGGAAAGGAACAGGCAGACAAAGAATTTAATCCCGTATACGAAACTTTTGTGTGCCTAGTCCATGTTGTGTTGGTGAATCGGATATGCTCATATTCATTCATAGTCACTTATTATTTTTATTGGTATAAGTATAATTAAAAAATAAAATAAATTTTTTACATAGGTTGTACTTGTGCTCTCAAAAAACAATATTAGTGGTGTGGAGGATCTAATCATTTCTCTCTCTTTTTCTATATATATAATATGGAAAAATATATAGAGCTATTTTGATTAAGTTTGTATTTAATTTTTCTTCTTTTCTTTTGGTATAAAAAGAGGTTGATAGGGAGGTATCAATATGATAAGAATCCAAGAGCATGCATAAACCAGTTGGGCAAAACCAATTAGGATATGCAGTCAATCTACATGGATTGATCGGGTACCAAAAGGATCAACTCAGTACCTTGAATCGATCCATTTACCCCAACTCGAAACCAACTCAAGCAACAAAGAACATGATTCAAGGAGATTTAAGCATCAATTATTATTAACAAAACTATTGAATTAAAAGAGTTAATTTCTCACCTTTCCAAGAAGCATTAGATTCTTTAGGAGTTTCATTTTCAAAGTAGTCAGTAAGTGCTTTAGGGAGGTCTTAGGGAATAATAGTTAGTTAGCAATTTTAAATTAATTAGGACATAATTTTTAATGTTTTAAAAATTATAATATTTAGTTTTAGTGCTTAGCTTAGAGGGTTTTTCTAAGCCATATAAACTCATCCATATGAACAAAAATGGAAGTGGTGATTTTCTACCAAGTTTTTGTATTTCAAATCTCTATCTTATCCTTAAATGGTGGTGAGTGAGTCGGTCTTTATCATTTTGGTGAGTCATATTCATTGTGTGACAGACGGTGTGTGTGTGGGTGAGAGTTGGTGAGTCATATCCAAAAAGTGTTGGCCTAGTTTCATGTGTGAGCCATTGGTGAGCCCAAATTCAAGAGTGTGTATATTGAAGCATCATTTGCTTCTCGCTGAATCAGATCCTCACATCATTTGCTTCTCGCTGAATCAGATCCTCACATCACAATCTCGCGACCTTTCAATTGTGAGTTGACCCCCTAGCCTGGTGAGCCCTGTGTTGTGCTTGTATTCATTCCATGTTCTGTTGGCTAAAACGAGCTACTGAGTCCAACATGAACAATATCTTGAATCCACAGACAAGCAATAAACATCCCCCGTCCGATTTGTTCGGCCATTTTACAAGCCTAAGTTCAGGGGAACCCTATGTGATATAAATTATGACGCGGTGCCATGGATAGTTGCTCATCTAAGGTTTGATGAGAATGATCATCGCGGAGGAGATCCCCAGTACGGGTAACTTTCGTCCTATCGATGATACACCGAAAACCTTCTCAAACTATATTATATTAGATGCACCGGAAAAGTTGTCAGACCAGTAAAAGAACTCGGAATGATTGGAAACTTTACACTTTTAGAGCATACAGATGAGGAGTTGTCTATAAATGTTAAAATCTAAGCAGAGATACAGCCCACTTGAGGTTTCTTAAATATTTTGAGAGCCGATTGGTTCCCAGCAATTCTTCGTTGTTTGCTCTTTAGTTATCTTTGTCCATGTGATACTGTCAGACTTCCCAACCTGAACTATTTGTGGCCCCTTCACCCCACGAAAACAGTATACAGGTGGCCAAAACCAGCAGCTACGCCCGTTGTTTCGACGACAGAGTTATTGATAAGCATATATTTTGTTTATAGGCAACTTGGGTTCAGGCAGACCCCACCAGATACATCGGGTATCAAACTCATCACCTTCCAACTTCGAACGTCTTTTAAGACGCGAACCATAGTAAACTTCTGTGCAAGTTTTTTTATTACTAAGATCGGGTTACAGAGCACTCCTACCTGTAAGAAAAATGATGCATACATGATACACAAGAAGGCAGTCAAAATAATTTCATTGAAAAAAACCCAGCTGCTATAGTGCTAAAGAAGTGTAGAAACTGGAGCAACTTTCGTTTTAGTATGCCAAACTAATGTCAGTGATAGAATATGCAGAGTAGAGTGAGATTGAGAGCTGATATTCTCATGTGCAACACAATAGTGGAGGGAACACGCTTCAATTGGCAAGATCATTTTGAATAGAGGCGTTGATGAGGAGTTAAATACATCAGTTAATCTCTACAAAGTGAAATCTTGTTTCTCAACCTCTCACTGATCACTTTAGTTGGAAGCAGAATCTTATGGGTTACATAAACCGTCTGTCTACTAAAACCCCTTAATTCACATAAGTCTGCATATTACGACATGCACTGCTAAGCACAACCAATGTACCGCTCATTGAATACTGTAATTGATGTTCTTGCTCTGTGATCATCTCCCATTTGTTCAACATGAGGTGGAACATATAGAAGTTCCGGAATGCGTATGCCTAAGTAGTGTATACAACATCTGGTGCATATAAAGATTCATCTGTTACCATATGCATGTACATACTAGATAATGTAACTGTGCAAGTTTTTCCGAAGGCAAGAAAATATGCATCTCGAAATAAGAAGTTTTATCTTTTCCACTCCACTTTAGTTCAATCTTTTCAGGTAAATTGGAGTTTTGACATCATTTCTTTTTTTCTACTTGAGAAAACAAGAAAGAGAATAATGACAAATAAGAACCTATGTCACTAATCACAACTAGTGCAGGAAAAGTTTTGCTCCTAACGTGTTTCCTCTAACAGGCATCCTGCTCTCTCTCTCTCTCTCTCTTATATATATATGCGTGTGTGTGTGTATATATATTGTCTTGAGACTTCCACTTGTTCTCCTATGACAAATCTGGTGCGGTTTTGGTGTATAGCATTAGAGTGATCACTCTAGTAACACAGAAGGCGGTACCGTCTTGACGGAGAAGCCGGAAGACCAAAACTGTAGTTTCATTTAGTTGGCGAAGAAATTGTTGAAGTCGAAGTGTGAAATGCTGGGGTTGCTCTCTGCACATTACTCCAACAAAAAGGCGATAATGGTCACCAACTTGGATTGCTGCTGCAAGAAAGGTCCCCCAACAGTGACGAATCTAAATAAACTACCGTCATATAGTAAGCCTTTTACTATAACCCACAAGTTCAATTGTGAGTGGTGCGTGTGCACACAACTATGGCTAAGATTGAAGAAAATAGTCTCCTCTTTTATTCGTCATTTAATTTCGGGTGTTAAAATCAACCCAAAAGTTAAGAAGCATGTTTGATGCATTCCACAGAACATATGTATCCAATATTAGGAACATTAAATACAATACTTTTCTTGTGAATTAAGATATGTGGAGCTCAAGGGGTTTCAAACTAATGCAAAGAGCTCTCATTGCTACTAAGCCAATGTCCAGCATAGGCTCCGCCCGAGAGTCTTATCCTAAAAGTGTTACCGGGAGGTTCTTGGTGACCAGCGGTAGCACCTGGTGCTAGCCAACCCTTCAAAACAAACCAAACACACACATGCAAGATCGAAATTTTCACACCAAAGAGGATCTCTTTATTAATCAATGTTAGACTACAAGGGTCTTAGAGAAGAGTCCAAGCAATATCAGGACGGTGCCGCTCAACGGCCAAATCCGTTAGCTCTACCCCTCAAAGGGTCAAGAGAGAAGACGATGAACAAGGGAGTCTTGGACTCCTACCTTTCTCTCACTTCTCTCTCGCTTTCTTCTCTCAAGACCATCCTAAATACACAGGCCGAACACCTGATTCGTTCTACCCCGTCAAGCAACCTACTAAATGGGACTTTTGGATATGGATCCCGCTCTCATTATTGGACTCAATCCTATACTAGATCCATTACATCAACCAGGAACCTTAAATGGACCTAACAAGACTCGATCCTACACTACAAGATCCATCTGCATATAAAGGAGCTCCAGACATCACGAGATCCATCTGCATCCAATTGATTGAATCGGGTCCTAGCTGCTGCTTCATCCACGAACCTCCCCAGCACACATGCCGGCTCCCACCTACGCGTCACTGGGCTGCCGCTCTTGACCTGGTAACAAAAGGGGTCCTGCTGGGCTGGGCTGTGCATTAGCTCACCTGCTGGGCTGTGCATACGCGCGTGTGTTCAGCTTGGGTTTCTCTTTGTGAAAAGGTTCATTACCAAACTTGGGACTTTGAGCAAGCCAACCCGTATACTGAAGACAGCAAAGGAGGAGGAGCAGCAGCAAAGCAAATGAACAAAAACATATGGAGCCCAATCCTGCACAAAAGTATGCTAAAAGAAGAAACTTTATCACCCCAGAACCTTTTAGGGTTAGCTCCAGTGTGTTTCGAAGTGAGGCGGCAGGCGGCGGTGCCGAACCCACACTTCTAAATTCTTTCAAGTTTTTCTACTTGAGAATCAAATAGTTAGATTAAGCAAAATGATATGGAATTTGCTAAGTTAATAAAATTCAGAGGCCCTAACATACGGTTCCCCTGTCGTTTACAATTAGACCAACTCCCTGAGCCAACTTGCCTTCAATCAGTATCTAATTTTGGGCAACTCACTAAAGATAAGGGTGGCAATTTCGTGTTTCAGTTCATGTTCTTGTTGTGTCATTTCATGTTAAGCCTAGAATTTTTCATGTCAATGTGACGAAGTGCTCCTTTTGCAGCTCACTTTGCCAGCAGCTTCTCGTTATTTCATCTTCGTGTCAAAACCATGTCAGTATCACTTGGGTGGACACGATCACGACCTAAAACCAAATGGCCATCACAAGACAACCATTGGGTTACCACAGAGAACAGGAAAAGAAGAGGGAGTAATTTAATCAGGAAATCAACCGTCAAAGGCTTGCTCACAAAGACATGGGGAGAAAAACACACATTTTTCCTAAAGCCTGACGGATGGGGAGGATCAAGTCTGACCAAGCCAAACCACTTCACCAGATTGAAACCATTTGATTAAAGCAAGTTCGACCACCAACTTACGAACTGTGAAGGCTCCGGATAACCGGTTTGGGCCATCATACAAAAGCAGGTAAAAAGAGAAAAAAAATGGAGACTTGGACGTGTAAATCACATACCTCCAGCCAGTTTCTGGCGCAGTTTCAAACCATTGGTTCTAGTTTTCATGAAACCAAGAGCCAGGAGCAAGCTGGTTCCGGCCCTGGTTTAGAACTATCAGTTCTAGATTGAATCCTAACACACATGCACCTTCTGAGAGTTGAACCAATGGTTCGTGTATCAACTGAATTGAGTTGTTCATGTTGGTGTGGGCCGTGAAAAACCATAACGGACCCTCTTTTTTGGTTACAAGAGGAGGCTGAAGCCTCCTAACACACATGCACCTTCTGAGAGTTGAACTCCCCACCAGTGGTAACGGTGCTAAATCGCCCTGCAGTTAAGCTAACGCTACATCCCTAAATAGAACGCATTATCCGAACCAAAACCAAACCCAAAGTGACGCTTCCTCCCACGCTAAGTGGGGTCGGCTCGATTGCAGACATCACGACCGATGATGCTAAATTGGGTGCGCACTACGTAGTGAAACTTGGCAACGAAGTTAAAATGTTCGTTGATTTGCTTGAGGAAAAAAAAACTCCTGACTTTAGAATTATTAGAAAATGGTTAATTTGTTATTTCAAATAAAATAACTTGCAAGAGTTGAATGTTCATCTCTGGTGTATTCTTTATATATATATAGAGAGAGAGAGGGAAAAAAAAGAAAATGAGAGATGTTAGACACTCTCATACTCGATGATTGAGGTCGTTCATGTGATCACACCAACTACATAAATTGAGACGTCAATCAATACATATGAGATATGAGTGTATTAAATGATATTCAAGATGACCGGTAATAATGATCAAGTAATATCTCTAGTTTTCACACACACACACACACACACACACACACATATATATATATATATATATATATATTTATTTATTTATATTTATATGTGTGTTAACGTGTGATACCAGCTCTGCCAGTTGTAATAATGAGTAAACGTCTCTGGAGTCCATACATGTTTTCTTATTGATTAGTTAGGGTACACCAATGTGGCTATATGAAGGTCCGGTATCGAACTCATGACATTTAACTTGAATGCTCTTTTTACTTGAGCACTGGCTAGGGGAGCCTTAATCTTGTGCTGGATTGCATGCTTTTAAGAATTAGTTAAATAAATTGAAATAGCTAACATTTCTTAGAACATAGCAAATAAAGGCCATTCGTGACAAATATGTGTGCTAAATAGACTTATCTCTTCTTTCTCTTCCTCTTTTCTATTAAAAGTGAAAAAGAGAGAATGAAGTGATAAGATGAAGGATTTTTACCATAAAAAAATCTTGTTGTTGTCAAGGATTTCTAGCTAAATTGTTCGTGTGTCAAAACAAAGACCAATGAAGTGAATCATACTCAGCATCTACAGTGTCTCAACAGACATTGTCTAGATAAGGTGGATAATTAATCTTGTTTGAGTGCTTTTTTTGACATTTTATAATGTAAAATTTTATGCATTTTGGTTTGGAAATTTGTTTATTTAATTATGCTATTTTACGTAGCATTTTAATATCTCGTTCTTCTTAAATGAAGTTCTTATTTTTTATTAAAGAAGAAAACTTGCATGACTTATAGTTAGTAGATAGTAAAAGTCGTCTACAGATTGTTTTTAAGGGTGAAGAGAACTTCTGTTTAGTGCAATTGAGGTGAAGCGAATATATATATATATATATATGATCCGACCTATTTTTGATATGATCATTATTGTTTTGAGTGACATAAATATATTTAAACATTTTTAAGAGATTTTGAAAAAGTACAAAATATCTTATTATTATACTCATTCTCTTAAAAAACAATAATGAGACGTGAGCGTTTAACTTTGATCATGAGCAAGATAAAAAAAACGAATAATAAGGTAATAGTTGCTGACTTATTTTCGACTATTGTATTTTTTTTTAGCATGAGTGTAGTAAGTCTGACTTTCAAATACCCTCATGATCTTCCAAATGATATTTGATGTCTTCGAAATCAATGGTCAATGATGAGCGAACAACCTGAACAGTATATAAGACTGGGTTTTCCTATACATATACATATATATAAAACTTTTAAACAAAAAGGTAGGTTGCTTCACAGCCTTTCTAAAGCACGCCTCTTTAGTCAAAGTTAGCACGAACTTGCCACGAAGGGCCTCTCTCTCTCTCTCTCAACTAGCTTTTGCAATAAATGATCATCTGTATTTTTCATTGGTCTTTAACAAAACAAGAGAATTAATAGAGGTATTATTACATATGACATCAATGAATGAAGTGCAACATCGACATTGTTTTCCCGTTTACAATGGATATTGAACTCACAACTTACAACTTGTGAGTTGAGTCTCTTAGGCAGGTCGCCTATTGCTGTGAGTGTGCAACATCAATATTTTGCACAATAAAAGGTTGTTATTGCACCTCTAGCGTCGTTGCTGCTAGTGGGAAGTTCGACTCCCATAGGGTGTATGATGTGTGTGTTACACTTCGGCCTCCTCTTGTAACAAAAAAAAAGAAGTGAAACAATGTTGGGATGATATGAAGGACAAACTTATAGGGGTTGAGATACTAGTAAATATACAGTGAAATAAAGTTTTGCATGAAAGTCATGAAAATTAGATGGAAGATATTTCAAGTAAGTATCCCAAAGATATTAAATAATAAAATGATAATGTTTTCAATGCTAATAGAATATAAGATAGAGCATAATAATAACTAAAACCCATCTAATGCTTGGTTATGGTTTCTAACTTGACTTTATTTATCCATGTTTATACAACAGTATGCTCAATTAATTAAACTTAAATAGTAATGTCAGTTAATAAAATATTATTCATAAGTAAGAAATGAAAAAAGCTATTATATTACAGACATGCTTTACATAATGCCCATCATGCCTTTCCCCAACTTTCTCATAAAAAGCAATTCCCTTTTCATTTTTCTCCCCTCTTTCGAGCTATCCTTTTCCTTTACTTTGTAGAATCTCTTTTTGTTTAGGGACTTCTCTCCTCGCCAGGCAATTGTATTTCCCTACCCAATATATGTAATATCGGGTTGATTTAGGCACAATTCGTTAAAGAAATACTGCAATGTATACATAAAATACTCAAATATATAAAATGGATCAAGTTTAACCATCTATTTAGATGCAAGATCGAGTTGCTCCGTGTCGACCAAGGCCCGTGGTCGAGTTTTCGGGTCGGGTTCAGATCGAGCCGAGATTGCCACCCCATGGAAGAAGATTCCTTCTTTGATCGTTCAGTGTTGGACCCCAAACAGCCCTGGGAAATAAAATATGAAACATTAACAAATAACATGAACAAAGCAAGCGTTAGGATCGGCCATTTTTTTGCGGCAGTGTTTGGGAACAATTTCTCGATTATTTTTTGAGTAAAAGGACAAGAACGAATCCACGAGTGCTTTGGAGTCTGAAGCATCATTGAGAAGTGAGATTTGGATCTGGGCCCATAGTTTTGGGCAAGCCCGGTCAACCTTTATGTCCTTACCCATTCGTCCATAGTGGATAGCTTCTGCCTCAACGTATATTAAATTTATTTTTATTTCTGCAGATTCTAAAACATAAAATAAAACTTGAGATCAATAATAACTATAAATTCCCAAGGCATGGTCGTGTTTGCTTATGTTATTCGTAGTATTAATACAACAAGCATATGCTTTCAACCTCCCTCTCCCCTCTCATCCTCCTCCTCCTCCTCTCTCTCTCTCTCTCAAACAAATATATGCTAATCAAATTGAAAGGTGAATATCACCAAAATATAATACGATCAATAGACCTGGCTGATTGTGAGTTAATTCCAAATTGTAGGTTTTTGGTTCGATCAAAATACAATACTTGAAAAAGCCACCAAATGGAGCATTGATGAATATATATATGAAAAATTGGGTGATAGATGATCGAAACATACAACCCTAAAACATAAACTCAATTAAAGTTAAAGATTGTCATAACACATGATACAAAAATGGAGTTTACAGCAACTTCGCTCTATATGAGATAGGCCTTGATGTAGTGTTCATTGTCTTATTTCATAATTATTATATGGTGAACATGGTACGTCATGTTCACCATATAAGTAACTTAATTAAAAATTAATTTTTTTTATTATATTGTCTTAGTTCATCCACCAACTCTGACGTATCACGCCATCCGTGTATCTTAATTAAAAATTTCATAAGTAACTTAAAAGTTTGGGGTCTGAGTCTAAAAGATTTTCGCCTAAAGCATAATGTGACAGAAGGAAGGAAAACTGGATGGTCCTAAAGTGATCGTCTTAGTGGCTTTAGCCACGAACCAGCCTCAGTCTCCATTTCTTGAGCTCGTGAAGCTTAGCAACCAGTCTGTTAGCCAGCGAACTAAAAGCAGCCTCTTAGTCGCTCTTTTTCACGGAAGAAGCAAGAAAAGGCTACAATTGAAGTGGAAGCCACAAGTTCACTGGCTTGCTGGATCCAGCCATTCGGGTACTACGGTTATCCGATTCATCTGCCTGCCAAACAGGACCCAGACCCGAACTCTTGCTTTCGGGTTCGGATATGGACCAACAACAACGAACTGACTTACCGAACCATAGACGTCGCCGTTAAGGCGGCACTCAGCATATATCGATCCAAGGTTAGCCACGTCGGCTGCCCGTCACCAAGCATAACGGTTTCCGTCAGGCAGGCGGAGCGTCTTTACAAGCGGCAAACTGGCGCACGCGTCTTCGCCGTTTGAAGACTTTCTCTCTCTAGAGAAAAGGAAAAGGAGAGAGAGAGAGAGAAGGCCTGGGCCTTCTCTTATTATAAAAAATCGATTCCCCTTTTCTCGTCTCGTCTTGTCTTGAGACCAACCTAGCGCGCCTCTCTCTCTGCCTTTCTAGGGTTAAGGCGGGATCCTTCACCGTCTGTAGATTTTTGTTTCTCTGGCGGACTTGATCGGAGGGATTCGTTGATGTGTATGAGTTGATTGATCGGAATTTCAGAGTATTCGAGTGACTTTGGCTCCTCATTCCGTTAATTGCTAGTGTTTGCATGGGAAGTCCTGTAGTTTTAGGTTCCCCGTCCTTGCTGACCTATTTTCTTTGAAAATTTGGGAAAGTTTGTCCGCGTTTCTGAAGATCATTGCTTTGGCGACGGTTCCTGAAGTTTTCTGGATTTTTATTATAAAGATTCTCTCTTTGGGGTTTTCCGTCGTCTGCTGGTCGATTCTCTTCTTGACGAACGAAGGGAATCTTTGATGTCTTCCTTGATCACCTCGTACTGGTGCTATCGGTGTAGCAGGTTCGTTCGAGTCCGGAGCAGGGACAACGTTGTCTGTCCTGAGTGCGATGGAGGATTTGTTGAGGAGGTCGGGAGCCCTGGCCGGCAGATCGACCGCAATCGGAGGCGCCTGAACCCGCCGGCTGCAATGTATTTGCCTGGTAGCGGCAGCAACAGCGCCGCCACATCTCCGACTAGAGCGTCTGCTGGGAATCCTGATCGGGGCTCTGCTGTACGGAGGATGAACAGGAGCGGCCGGGAGCGGTCGTCCTTCAATCCTGTAATAGTCCTTCGCGGCCCCTCTGAAGCCGCCGAGGGTGGGGCGATCCCAGCAGCAGAGAGGGGCGGTGGCTACGAGCTCTTCTACGACGATGGTGCGGGCTCTGGTTTGAGGCCGCTTCCAGCTAGCATGTCGGATTTTCTGATGGGTTCGGGCTTCGATCGCCTGCTGGATCAATTGGCCCAGATCGAGGTGAACGGCATCGGGCGATGTGAGCACCCTCCGGCATCTAAAAGTGCAGTTGAGTCGATGCCGACAATAAAGATCGTTGAGAGCCATATCAGTACCGATTCTCACTGTGCTATCTGCAAGGAGCCGTTCGAGCTCGATACAGAAGCTAGGGAGATGCCTTGCAAGCACATCTACCATTCTGATTGCATCCTCCCATGGCTCTCCCTGCGCAATTCTTGCCCCGTCTGCCGCCATGAGCTGCCGACCGACACCCAGCCTCCCGCAAGGGCTGTGGCAGGATCGAGCGACGCGCCGGATGAGGAAGATACGGTGGGTCTGACGATCTGGAGGCTCCCAGGTGGCGGGTTCGCGGTTGGTAGGTTTTCGGGCAGTCAACGGTCAGGGGAGCACGAGTTTCCGATGGTGTACACTGAAATGGACGGGGATTTCAATTCAGGAGCTGCAGCAAGGAGGATACCGTGGGTTACTGCAAGGAGGAGCAGGGCGAGGCCGAGCAGCGGGATTGGGCGTGCAATCAGGAATGTTTTCTCTTTCTTTGGTAGGCTTCGATCTCCTTCCTCTTCCTCGAGGCCATCGAATTCGGAGTCGAGTGACTCGAGTCGGAGGGGCCGGATGTTTTCCAGGACGTCGAGACACCGTCCAGCGTGGGCATTCGAATTTGGGGACGGTGTCTCAAGATGGTAGTGTGATCGAAGGACAAGAATCTTCCTTGATGGTGATGATCCAGTGATTGGTGATGGGGGGGAGCGGAGGGTTTGTGAGGGTAGACGTCTGGTCTTCTTTATTTGTTGTTGGGATTTGTAATAGAACTCCTAATATGCGTGCTCTTTTCTCCCTGAGACTGTAAATATGCAAGAATGGTGCAGATGGGAATGGCGCATACTCATTACTAAAGTCTGAGAAATCAAGATGAAGGAGAAGAGAAGCTGGAAAGTAGGGTATGTTATCAACTGCAGGAGTCGAAGGTAAGTCACGGCTAACAGTTACCCTGATTGTTTTCCTTGTGACTCAGAATAGAGATCGCGATGAAGCATCTCTTTGTATCGATCTTAAAATTTAAAAGACCTCTCTTGTGCTATGCCGTACGCAAAAATTACATGGTTAATCATTGATAAGTTCTTGAATTTTTATTGTTGGTTTCCTCTTTTCCAAACCCGCATTTCGTTATGGGAGTTGCGTTTTTCTTGCTTCTGTTTGGATGCTTTGGCGCTTGTTTTTATCCAGCAAAAAATTGTTGGCTCTTGCTTTGGTGATGAACCTTTAGTTTCCACGCCACACCTCTCTCTCTCTCTCTCTCGTGAGAGATTCAAGGCACTTGTTAGCTTTGTGCTCTAGGGCTCTTGCTTTGTTTCCACGCCACAACTCTCTCTCTCTCTCTCTCTCTCTCTCTCTCTCTCTCTCTCTCGTGAGTTGGTGCTCGAGGGTTCTGGTTTGCCTTGATGGGCGATTCATCTGCCTCGTGTTTCATGGGCGCATGGTCCACAAGGAACAGACATGGCACGACTCCGCGCACATGCATCTGATGATACGGACGCAGGAGGCTGCTCTGCAATATAGCGTAGGCTAGCTATGCTCGCTTGCCTTTTCTTGGCATGATTTGCTGGGAGGAGGCAAAGGCCTTGTTTTCATTCATTCAGGTTCAACCGTGTTTTGTTTTAATTCGATCTAAAGGGGAGATCTTATTCGTTGAGTTACCAACTTCAATTTACAATGTCTTCATGAATGAAAACAATGATCGTTAGTAGTTGCCATGCTTGATTCTTCACCTTGAGCACAAATCTTAGTTGTGCTATAAAACCCGTCGAATTTGTAGTTCTTTATTGGTGATGAGGTGCATCTATTGAGGTTTGATTTTGTCGGAAGTGACGAATTGTAGTCATGTTGCTAATAGTAGCAAGGCTGGCTTACACCATATAGCTTAACCATGTTGTATTCAGCATTATGCTTTCAAGGTCAGCTAAAGCTTGAAGAATTGGTAGGAGAAGCTTTGAAAAGTTGCAGCAATGGTGGGTTTTCTCTCCCTCCCCCTCTCTCTGTATATATTTATATATTTTGTGCGTGTGTATGGAATCAGTCAAAATGCCACTTAAAGAGTTGAGAGGAGACGAACTCATTCATTTCACTGTGAACTACTGCAGGAAAGCCGGGAAGGCGACTGACGTGAAACAGGAAGGGCATCTGCAATGCTGTGACAGGCCTTATACGTTTTTGTCCTTCCTGACCATTTTGGGACTGTGGCATTTCGGAAAGTAACAATGGCTGGCTTGGTTGGTGGGCTTCAAGCGCACCTTGAAAAAGAAAAAAATGAAAATCATAGGTGGGGGAGCCACGACGATCCAGATGTATGGCGCAATGCGCATAAGTCTTTGGGTTCCGCTACAATTTCGTGTGGCTTTCCATAGATTTGAGTGATGGGTCAGCTGCAGAACTAGGATCTCCCGCTGAATTTAAGTTCATCCTTCATCTTCTTCTCTCTCTCTCCCCACCCAAGACTGGCTCTTCATAATATGGCCACTATCTACTTTTGAGGTACGGGTATAATAAATTTCTGTATATTTTTGTTAAACATATCTTTATAACTTTCTTAATGATGCTCATATCTTCAAAAGAAAAAAGTTGGAGTGGGCATAATCTACTACTATACACACATATTCCTTTTTCTCATGGCAATAACGATTTATATTACATATACATATTGACCAATTTGATCTTTCATGAGCAAAGATTTCCATTGTGATGAGTTCTATGTCGAATTAGAGGAAATTGTGCACCCGATTACTTGTTCGATATTTTCTGGTAATAAAGATCTTTTGTATGTATGGTGAGGAAGGTGTATCGCCATGACAGACCGAAAGTGTGGAAATAGCTTAGCTGATAACAAGTGTGCCCCTTGTGCCGGTGTGGGGAGCTTGACTTTCTACGGGTTCTTTTTGAGCAGGCCCGGTGGTGGGACGTTGACTCTGATTAGTCTTCTTTTCTGAATCAGTCCGGTGCGGTTGGGTCCACAGGGTTTAGTAGCCCAACTGTAGGTTTGACATACGTCCACCTAACGAAGAGTATAATATGAAGTAGGGAATACCTTATCGTGGGTTCCAATCAATAGAAGATTTTGAAGTTCTTACAAGCTTGAAGGGTGTCCGGGCGTGCAATTCTAGATCGGAGACAACCCGGCCGGAACCTGACTCAGAAAATCCACGACTTGGTTTGCGTTTAGGTGCATAGGATTGGGTTTTGGTTAACTTGAAACGACCTGACTAAAGAGTCAGTTTGCGTCTGGGCTGACTCAGATGCAACCTGAAGTGATCCAACTAAGCCAACCCGATTTGCCACCACTAGCGGGTGTCGTCAGTTTGAATTCTCACAAGAGCCATGCTGATGGTGCCATTCATCTTTTAATAAAGGCTATAACTTTTTCTCTCATCAGCAAGCTGTTTGCGTTTTTATTCCTTTAATCAAAATAGAGCATATGCTTGTGTAACAATCGAGCATATTCTCATCTTTCTTAGCTTGTGTTGGCGTGTAGCATGCATGCATGTATGGTTAGGTTCATGTGCTTGCACAAACCAGTGTGCATTCGATTTTGACTTAGCAGGCTGCGCCAGATGCAGCTAAGGCTGGCTATGGGCAACGCTTACTCTGAACCTGTCTCAAGTCAGAGGGTCCAGGGTTTCTCTATCTAAAGGTGCCTGCGTTGTCTAAATTTTGAAAAAAAGAAGAAAATCTACGACTCGAAATTTGAAAAGCAGTTCAATTGCCTCGGGAGAGGCTCTAAAGGTGTCTGCGTTGTCATTGTTGCGTTATGCTTTTTGAAAATATAACGAAAGAATGACATTGATCGAGTAAAGAGGCTCAGCATCTTTGTTTGGAAAAACGGATGAGAATACATGAAATGAATTTGTAATAAGCATCTTAACTGCAATTCAAAGTAGTAGAAATATGTACGTGTTTTCTGATATATATGCTTTCATTTCTACCCTTTGATCAGTATAAAGTTTCATGATTTAGTCGTATGATGTTTAAAACGTGTGTATCTTGAACTTCTCTTCTCCCTGTCCTCAGAAAGGAAAAACTAAATCCGTCTGCGAATAGCATCTAGAAACCGAATGAGGAAAACCTTGGATCGAGCCACCATGAACAAATGTGAATCATGACAACGATGCCGCCATCAACCTCCAGCTTCCATCTCTTGTTTCAGCCACAGCACCGCTTAAACACTGCCGGTCACAACCACCACCAGCCACCATCATCTATCATCATAACTTCTTAGTCTGGAATCCAACCACTCGTGATCTATCCTCCATCACATAACTCCACTAACTGATGGGCCTCTCATTGTGGTCACCATACCGCCTCAATTTCCTCTTCATCGAGCTCAACCCAACTGCCTAAGATACTCCCATTTCCCAAACCAAATCAAATCCCTTATACTCTACAGTACCCAACCGTTTCCCAGATTTGATTGAAGCCCCTACTTGAAAGCCAACCGAGATACAGTCTAAGCCTTGACCTAATGCAGACAAGGTATGCATGTTTAAAACCCATATTTTCTTATTGAAACGTCAAGGCCCACAAAGCTCTCCTCAATAATTCAGAGAACAAATGTGTAAATCTGCCTCCAATCTGCATTATTAAGATCTCATATTGGTTGTGCGATATATTTAACTAGTATTAAACAAGTGATAACAGCTAAAGCGGGTTACCACAGAGGTCGTTCCGTAGGATTTGATTCACTATATTATATGTATCTGTATGCATGTGTATGTATCCGAATTGGATACACTTTCTCTTTTCTTGAGGGAAAATCAGCCAATTCAAAGTGAACGATAATAAGTTTTCTCTTATGAAGATTATGAGAACTAATTACGAACAGAGATATCAGAAAATGAGTTTTCGGAAAGATAGTTGGCCCATTTAATCCGAACAGTCTGATTCGTGACAATTCAGATTCATCCAGACCTTGTGATCCTGTAGTGTGAATCCCTCCAATTCAGAAACGTGGTTCAGATGCTGTTAAAAGTTTTAAGACTTCTCATTCTTTCAACTCAAACCTCTATCATGAGTTAATTCTCAAACAAGTATCTTGGTCAAGTTGAATATTTCTTTTCACTTGGTAAAGCAAGCAAATCTTGCAAATATCTCTCTGCGTAGAACATGTTATAATAGTGGGAATCTCTCTCTCTCTTCTTGGAAAGGAAGAGAGAGAGAGTGAGAGATGAACCATGTTACGTTGTTTACTTCAAACCTTATGATGATTATGAAACAAATTCAGTTTGATAAACCAATGGTTGATCCGTCAAAAGATCTAAACGTAAGACGAAGAGGGCACCACATTTCTTGCATTATACCCCCTGGATTTAACAGTGACCTACACCATTTCTTACGAATTTTCTTAAACTTGGATGGTGCGAACAGCTCACTTTGCCTCAAGGTTGATCCACCACCGCACTGAACCACGCTGATCAGGTAATCAACTGACTTCATTGCTTACCATAACAAATTTTGATCAGATCTAATGAATTATCTGATAAGTAACCCGTGAAGAACAATTAAACAAGCTAATTGTCAACTAGGAAGGCCCTCAAGAAAGATTGTTTACCATGATTATTTGCCTAGTTCCGACAATGAGGACAAAATTCGAAGTCAGATTATATGAGAAAGTCCTAGCTTTTGAGTTGTTTGCAACAGAAAAGAAAACCCCATAATTCAAGCAAGATCGAACAGTATCATCATTGATATGCCCATAATGCATAATTCTACGAACCTATGAGTTTTGATATCTGATTTGCGGGGTATATAAGTGGACTGCACCAAGGCAGATTCTAGACAAAGCATCAAACAAGCAGATGGTCACATTTCGGAAGCGACCTGAATGTCAAGGAAAATGACGAAGATCGCCTAAGGCAATGAGGAATGCTTTTTCATGATATCTTATAACAACCACTCAAAAGAGTGTAAAAAAGAACACATCAAATCTTAATCATTTTATCCGTTCAGACACCATTATATATAGTGGTCCGTGGTTTGCTCTAATATACTCAAATAGTTTCATTTTGATCATTCCGATTGAATGGTAAAAATCTTTTGAGGGGATTTAAACATCCATAGTATTTGAGCATATACCACTATTTATCTATATATACATACATAGATATAAATACATATATATTATACATATATATATTGGTCAGTCCTTTGCTCAAATATAATCAAATAGTTTCGTCACCGTTGATCATACCGATTGAACGGTGAAAATCTTTTGAGGGATTTAACCATCATAGTATTTGGGCTTACAGCAAGCTGGTGCTATCTCCATTAGCTCCGGCAGTTACTGATACAAACTGAGTAACATGGTGAAATCTGTCGACTCGAAAGCAGCTAGCTCGGAGCTAATGGCGGCTGCTTCAGACGGTGGACTGAGTTCCATTAATCCCAAGATGCGAGAAGTTGGAAGACGTGCATATTATGCACTATAAGAAGGATCATATAAAAACTTAGAAGTGTTGAAAGGAAACTGTAAAACGTGAATTTTCCGCAATTTGATTGAGAACGTATTATTGCGCAAAAGGTCCCATGTAATGGAACCCAGTTACTCTATAAAAAGCGGGAAACCTATTTCCTCTGCTAAGCGTAGCTGCCCAACAATGCCATTCTTCATCGTGTTGAGAGAGAGAGAGAGAGAGATGGAATTAGGATGGCAATGTCTTGGACTCATAGCTGAACCCAAGCAAAATTTGAATCCCTGGGTAATATTTGGTATAAAAAGTAGTATTTAATTAGAGAGTTGAATTGACAAGACCGCAAAACATCAATACCCACTAACTTGTTTAAATCAGGACAACTGATTCACCAAACAATTTTGTATGCTTAAGAAGTTCAATCTGGATACACAACGGGATTCTGGAACTGATTTGTAGTGACATTCGAATTTCAATTTTATTGTTGATATTCAGTTTTCTGTACAGTAAAGTGAAAATTCGATCAAATCCTTAGAGTAATGTGATCATACAGGATTCTATATCCCCGAGTTTACTGATGCAAGATCCGACCCGAATCTGACTCGTCGACGAGAGAGAGTTTAATGCATCATCTACGATTCATATATAGAGTACGCTAGCATGTAAATATTCTCTGGATTGAAGAGAGAGAGAGATCAACACGAAAAAGTAAGAGCCTTTGTGGCAGAAAAAGAGTTTTTAAATTGGCAGCGGGTTGATACATGAATGCATATCCTTATTTACCAAGAAGCCTAATTTCGATCTTGATCA
Source organism: Brasenia schreberi (assembly GCA_036023115.1). Lineage (NCBI taxonomy): Eukaryota > Viridiplantae > Streptophyta > Magnoliopsida > Nymphaeales > Cabombaceae > Brasenia > Brasenia schreberi. Next base: position 724,594 of record JAYKKT010000063.1, read on the forward strand.
GTTGCTCAGTTAGAAATATGTTGGTTTCGTTGAACGTGATTAAACATCATAAATTCCAGGGAAAAGAGATATAGTACTGCACCGAATCCAGTCTGCAGAAATTTGTCCCACATTACCTGTTTCTTTAATAATTCAAGATTGGTTTGGCTTGCTTCCATCAAACATATTCTGTTCTCATGAACGGAAATCCGTCTCACGACGTTGCAACTAGTTGTGGTTACCATGGGCGGTCATAATTGATGTCCTGTATTTTGAATAGTTCCTCTTCTCGAGCCCTTGCATTCAAACCACAAGTAAATTCATTTCTCCTCAAACCTTTTTTTTTCTCTTTGGCGTATGAAATCTAGTTACATATTGTTTTGTGGAACTTACCCAAACTTACAATTAGCTTTCTCAAAAGATGTGTGGACACAATCTTGTAGAGCTCGAATTCATTCCTGTCGAGTATATATATATACATACGTACATACATACATACATACATATACATATATGTATGTACATATACATATGTATGTACATACATACATATATATATATATATATATATATATATATATATGTATGTATGTATGTATGCATGTATGTATATATATATGTATATTAAGAAGGAGAGAGAGAAGATGGTGGGGGGCAGGAGGGCAGGAGACAGAGGGCATGTGCAGTGGGGAGTAAAGGGCGTAAATGTTTATAGAATAATGGATGGTGACGGTTAACTGTTGTTGATACAACTCTCCTTCCAAAACCCATCGCTCTCATATCTTCACTTTCTCTTGATGCGATTGCCCTTTTCCTTTGCTGCAATATTGCTACTTGACCTTTTCTTTGAAGTCTTTCAGTCTCCCCTTAAACGCTGAAAGCTGTGGTGGTGCAGCCATTACTATAGGAAAAGAGGGTCTTCCTGTCAAATAAGAGTTATTTTCCATGAATACCAACCAAATTATGGTCATATACCAGCTCTATTAGTTTGATTTCGTTCTCTTATAATAACCCCACTTGATTCTTTATGAGAAGAGTCTTTCTGTCCTTATTCTTCAAAGGGAAAAGGAGGGTCTTCTTGTCATTCTGTTCCTCGTATGCGATGGGTTCTTTTATTTATAGCTCGTAGCTGGGCCTTTCATGATGTTGGACTGAACTCTCTCTCTCCTGATTTCTGTTTGCTTCACCGCTCGGCTCCTTGCCTAGTTCTGCTGATTTTGCTCAATCTCTTTGTCTCTCTATACAGTTGCATTCTTGAAAATTTTGTTTCAGATCCTTTCATTCAGAACGATACAGAGACTCTCTGTAGCAAAAATTCAATCCTTTCTTATAAATTCCATCTTGCCATTTCGTCACCTTCTCTCCGATATCCTTGTCCTAGAATTGAGATTTAGGTGGATTGTTTATCTTCTCTGAGTTTGGTCATGCATGGATGATGAAGAAAATGACAGTCACTGTTTGCTGGTGGAGCATCATCAAGATTCACAAATATGAGGGTATAAAGTGCCTTTAGATTAAACAAGCACTTGCTGGTAATCTAGTGTTAGACTTTAAAATCTTAACGCTGAGTATTTTAACACAAGAATTCTTTGAACTCATGGGTGCAAATCGATGCACCAAAGAAGCCCCTGAGATGGGAATCCTGATGATGCTGCATCAGCAATAAAATGACTAAATCTCCGAGTCAAGCCTTACTGGGATTCGACAGGTCAAAAACAAAAGGAAAAAGGTGATTCTCAAAGTTTTCTTTTTCTTTTTTTCATATGAACCATCTGTGTTCGCGCTTTATGTTGCTTTTCTTTTCAGCTCCATCATTTCGGTCTTTTTCTGGAGAGGAAGCCGTTCCTGATCTTATTATGCTTCAGTGATAAGAGAAACTAATGGCTCATTGGTTAGTGGAAGCTAGCTCTTTCACATTTGAAAGATTCGATGCCACTGGTCATTTTAAATCTTTACAAGAAAAAGATTTTAATTCCTTAGATCATTCATTGCCATCATAGGAGTTTTGAGTGAATTATTTCTCCATATATTGTTTCTTCCGTCCTGGTTTCCGCTGAACAATATAACTCGTCTCTTTACTTGTGGTTGCCTTCTCATACTTGCATATCGCATCCACCAATTTAAGGCATTCCTTTCTCTTGCAGCCTTATTGTACTCATGTTGTGAGGCGATTATTAAGAGAATATTTTAACATGTTGGTTTTCTTGGTATTTTAGTTTTTATTTTCTGTAAATCATTAGTTAGGATGTTGATGTTTCTACATATAGATTTGGTGCAGAAGGTCATATTTTTTCACGTAAGCACCTGGGGATAATTCGGAAGGATGCGTCTTGGCTACTCACAAAAACAAAAACGTTTGCTCTTTCATTTTTTCAATGCCAGTGAAAAACGTGAGTTGAGAAACCTAGATTTCATTAATAAGTGACATTGGCGACCATTCTTTAATCTTTTTCTTTTTTGGTATGAAAGTATTCTTGATCTTTGTCTTCTCTGAGACAGCCGGTGAAATGTATTTTGGATTTCTGTATATCTGAATCACTGCAATATTTTGGATTTCTGTATGTCGAGATCCTATTGATCATTAGGAGAGACAAACATAATGATATCCTTCGTATAGATGCTGTATTCTGGAGGTAAATATAGAAGTAAAATGTATCATGCATATTGAAGCATGATCAGTAATATAGAAGAAAGCATTTCCCAGACAAATTAAAGATCGTTTGTCCTTCACAGTTTCCACCAACTGCCTGTACTGGAATTCCTTTGCCGTTCATTTTCATACAGAACTTAATAGGGACTCCACTAATTTCTTGATACTTCCCATCCTAGTATAGCATTTCGCTTTGTAATTGTATCTGAAATCGTGTATATTATGAGTGAAAGGCATGCTTAGTTTGGCTGGTAAAGAAATCACGCTGCTCGTAGATTCTATTGTTCTGCTCGTCCCCTGATTGTTTATAATTGGTTCATGATCTTGACACTGCTAAACTTGAATATTGTTTTAGCTTGGCTTGCAAAAACCTCAAACTTTTCGGCAAAGTTAACGAGATCAACCACGAGTGCAGGCCAACAAAAGATTTAAAACGAGTATGAAATTTGACTCTATCTCGTTCACTCTGTATGAAACAATGAACAGCTCATGTACAAAAATAAATTGTTCTTCGTTCAGCTCATTTACCATCCCTAACACAATCCAAGGTTAGTGTTGTGGAATTGGCTTTCTTGTTTGCTTGCATAATAATGCTAAATAATAGAATATGGATAAAGAATAACTGAAGATCTCCCTTTTCTTTTCATGAAAGCAACATATTCTTCCCACTCTTTTCTTGTCTAGAAAAACAATTACACAAGTTATTTCTGGGACGTATCTTACGCACATATGCGTTATGCCACTAAATTCTTTTTTCGGGATACAATTGGATTGCTGAAGCCAGATATGATATGAGGCACACCCCGGGTATCGAATTCATGCTTTTGACTTGTGAATCGACCGTCTAGACCGGTGAGATGTGAATCTTGAACGGTAGATTCTGCATACTCCATTGACGAGCTTATAGTTGCTTCGTTAATAATTGCAATGATGCAGAACCGACTGTTGCGTGGACTCATTTAAACTTTTTGATTTCGCTGACAATGAAATTATCGTAGTACCTCTTACTAAGGAATTCCTATGGATGTTCGACTCTGATATTTACTGTCCGAGGCACTGGTGGATCTGGAAACCTTTTAGGGTGGCCCGGATAGTGTAAAAAAATTTGAAGGATGGGACTGACTATGTAGTATAGCTCATGGATTCAAAGGTGAGCCATATGTTTTTTGAATCTTTGTGGGTTTGATTCACCAAGATTTTGTTCTAGGTAAAGGAGATGAATTCGCTCTTCATGTTACAAAACATACATGGAGTGAATCCAAATGCATGGGAAACATTCGTCAATGTGTCCCTCAGAATGTTCCTATAATTCCACAACTTTTTCATCCCTAACAGAAATCTCCAACGTCAAATGTTTGTAAAATGAAGCCTTTTCTAAGATAAACATCTCTTAATTGAGATTAATGAGACGGCTGCATGGACACAAAATCATATATCCCTGGGCTTGGCAACCAATCATGGTTGACAAACCAAGTGTTTCCATTAGAGAACTTCCCGAACCAATCGCACTAATCCATGAATCGGCTGTAGCAATCCAGCCTGGTCAAGTTCTCATCGAGAAAGCTCGCTTTGGCTGAGCCTAAAACGATCGAATCAGATATGAATTTGTTGAGGCAGCTGGATTTCTAGCTAATTTTGAACAGTTTTGATCTTGTTATGCCCTATGTGCATGGTGTTTAATACCATATAACAAGGTATTATAGTGTTCAATTCTATTCCTTGATTGAGATTTCACAATTTCTGGACGTATGATGGGAAACTCCGGCATCATATTCAATAATTTTTATGATTTTATGTAATATATGATGCCCTAACCAGCCAAATTAAGTTGCTGAGTAACCCAGTGACCAAGGCCGATCCGAACTTCAATTCCCAGATTTGCAAGTATGTTACCAATTATGCCAAGGTCTGACCTCTTGGATGACACCGTTACACCAGCAATTCACAACCATTGCTCTGTAGACGACTGGCAACCCTTCCCGGTTTGGCCGGTTGAAGATGTTGTATAAGAAAAACACATCCTGTTCTTCACACACATGCACGTACATACACACACACAGAGAGAGAGAGAGAGAGAGGGAGAGGGAGAGTCTAATTGATAAGGGAGATACTGTGAAGCAGCATGATACTTACTTTTGCAGGATTCCGACTTGGATGCATCATGCAGGCCAAAAGCATATAATCGGCAATGCTGTCAAGGTCGTCGGGCCATTCATTATACAAATAAAACTACAAGAAGTTGTGTTTGAAGCAAACCATAAGTTGAAAGATATGAACTATTTTAATGCAGCAATCACCAATGTTTCAACTAGGTTTGGCTCGCGAAACCAACATTTGATTCGTGAATCCACTGTGTGGAGCTCATATCTCATATAGATAGCTGGCTCTATCTGTTTGGAGAAACGCTTCGGTTATAGGTCATAAATAGTTCTGCGAAATGAGACATGCTTCCAGTCTGGCTCGTTCCAGTTGCTTCCATTTGCATTATAGTTACATGAGCAAGGTACAAACAAGTTGCCTTCGATTCCGACATTTACTTAAGTTCATATTAAATCATCTGAATGGCAAGAGCAGTATGCTCAAGTTGCACGCACCTTTACCATTCAAGAAGACGGCAGTTTCTTTTGTCATAATGATATGAGCCAATTTGGTGATGGAACAGGGTGTGGTTACCTCACTGTGGGCTCAATCTGCGAGCCTCCCGCTTGTCTCACCGGTCCTTTTCAAGAGAGTGAGTGGCCTCTCTCTCTCTCTCTCTCTCTCACTCTCTCTCTCCCTCTCCATAAAACTACACTGGAGTTTTGGTTCTATACGCCAAAACCTAAACCTGCTTTTTTTGCCACTTGTTATCAGATAATATGCCGTCGGACCCATGCCGAACGGTCCTTGGAGCCGTCAATCACGATACAGATCATTTACCTAGAGCCTAACACAGACATGCATGAACTCCAGCTGGAATTGAACTCACCACCTGCGAGTGGGATCAGAGAGCCCCACCCGCGAGCTAACCCTCTGGCTGCTAAAACCATGCCTTTTCTCTCATCGAGTTGGATGAGCACGATTGATTCTGTCACCATTCGGATTTGGTCTCACATCAAACTGAATTTCTTTTAAATGTCTAACGAAATAAAGTGAAAGACATGAAGAGTTTTGTGGAAACGCAAACCGGCCCGTCAAGCGAGTCGTGCCTTCGAGACGGTATGAATGACAGATGAACGTGTCACTTGGTATGAACCCCTAGTGAGATGTGTAACCATGGTTACTGTTGTACTTATTAACAACGAATGCTCCCCGGCTTATGCTAGTGTTGATGGTCAGGTATGATATGTAAACTTTTGGTACAATGGGGAGGCCGAAGACAGATGCTCGCCCCCTGGTAACGAACTGATGACATTCAACTTGTGAGTCGACCCCATAGCCAGGTGAGCTATTTCTGTTTGTGCCTGACGTTAAGTTGTATTAATGTCATGCAGTGTGAAACCTGGCTTTAGCACCATATTGGTTCAAAAACTCACCACCCTCAATTCTTTTCTTGCAGTTCTTTTTTCTTAATTGATATATATATATATATATATATATATATATATATATATATATATATATATATATATATATATATATATATATATCAGCAAATGTTGATGTTTATACAGGAGACCTAAATACTTTAATAAAGATGATGATGAATGAAATCTTATCGAATCTACCAAATCTCTGAAAGCGAAAACTTTAATACATATGAGAGACTGCAACAGTTTTTCAATGTGTGAGTGCCAATTTTTTTTGTTGCTCTGTACGAGTCTTATCACAGTCCATGGATGCCTTTGTGACATAAAACACAGCCTTTCCTTCACAAACATCAAGTAGTAATGTCAAAGTCCCGTGTTCGGGTTGGATTACCGCTCCTGCTTAATTGGGGCATCTGGAAACTTGTTTTTGGATTTGGATCCAGGATTGGATGAATAACTCTAATGTTTGAAGCCAAACTAAAATTGCTAATTCGGCTGTGTTTTATTTCGTGAATACTGTGATTGGGCTCAGATTATCAAATGGGTTTGAATTCAGAATAGAGTGCAAAATGTAAATATGAAAGCTAATCTCAGATTGGATGTATCACTTGGACACACCATCTCTGAGGCATGTCTCCCGTGCATGGAGTAGATACATTTATATTTTACACACCTTTATTTATATCAGAAGTTCGCAAAATGGATGGTTAATTCAAATGACCATGAAGAGCCATGGACTAGCTCCATCCGTGATCAGGCCAAGTGCGAGTCTAGCATGTCAAATCTGAGAATACTTTGCGCGGAGATTGTTATATTTGAAGGGCTTTCATCCGTAGGGCACGTACAGTTTCATGCTCATCAACGACTTCCGCCAGCCAAACCACATCTGCAGCCCGAAACAATAATCCTTTGCTTCCTCTGTTCCTCTTATACACTAGCAGCGGTCACAATAGCAGCCACCATTACCATCACGTTCAAATATATATAGCGAGAGGGGAGTTCGGGTAGAATGAGGGTGGCGGCGGCAGCAGCTTCTGGTGTCGCTAGATCAGTGGAGGAGAAGGAGAAAGGTGGCTAAGGACCACATGGAAGGTGCTGGAGAACACCGAGTGTGCATATATTTAGCTATCTATCTCTGTCTATACATATGTAAAAGACGTTCATAACAAGCAGTAAATACGTTCACGGTACGAAACTCATTATATCCTGCATCTTTTGCCCGCGTCATACCATTCTGGATGCAGTAGCATTGCCAAGAACCTTTCTGACCATTAAGTTTCGCAGATTATTTAAAATCATGTACTGGTGCAGAGAGCAGGAAATTTCTAAAGCGAAGAACTGTGAGAGTACTTGGGCCACTCCTGGTAATCGCAGCCACCGTAAAGTAGAGAGGGAGAGAGACAGTACAGAAAATTATGAGTAAAGACAAGCAGGGTCAGGTGGCCACGTACACGTGCACTCGGCAGTACTCACCCTGCTGCTTTATGCTTCGCATTCTTTACGCAAACTTACACTTGTACTATCTTTCTACACAATATCACACAAGGGGAATTATTTGAAGTTTTTGGTCTCCCTCTCTCTCTCTCTCTAAGATATTAGGACAAAACATATTGACATTATATAAGAAAATATATGTGCCAGAGCAATTTTCAGAATCAGATGAATAGTCCACGGTTATATCGTGGGTTCTGTGATGTAGCTCACGGTTTTGCCGTGGATTATAATCGATGATTTTCGGTTCGCCAAGACCTCACCTTGTGTCAAAGTTCTCTACTTCACCTCGTAGACCAATTTAGGTTGGCTTCACTAGGTTAGTCCCGTTAACGGGTGAAGTTGTGGTGAACTTGAAAGATAGTTCATGATTTGTTCGATGGACTACGATTTTAAACCCGGAGGTTCTCGGTTACATTTCTTCTTTTTCTTTTTGATAATGTGAAAGCGGAAGCTAAAATGCATGCTCTACCTTCAACTTGTGAGTCATCCCCTTGGCAACACGAGCTATTACTCTTTGTGCTGCTATACTTCTTTTGTGGGCTCACATTGTAACAAGAGATTTCTAGTCCATTATCTGATCATCAGGTGCCTTCTCCATGTATGCGTTTCTTTTTAACATGCCATAGAAGCAGAATATATAGATTTTTCCTGAGGAATTGGAAATGAAAGGACCTCTAGGAACAGAGATGGAAATACATTGTGGCAATGGATGACAATGTTACAACTTTTCTTTATTAGGTTTACATATATATATATCACATTGCTGCAAAAGTTAACTGCTTGTGGAATCTCATCTTCTACCTTTTACCTTTTCCAGCAGTAGCAGTAAATAATGCAGTAGAATCCATTAATGTGGATAACTTCTCTCAGGTAGTTTTTTTAAAGAATAAGTAAACTTTGTGGTGGAAAGTAAAAGGTGTGGGATATGGGTCCTACCAAAGTTGCCCTAAATCCATAAAGGTACCCGATGATGTGAATGAAATATCTTCAGAAAGGGCCCTAAATCCACTGATTGCCCTTATTTATACCATACACTTAAGTGGTGCTGCAATGCCAAGGAGCAATACTGTTTTTGAGTTCTTCGGGCACATGCAACTCTCACGAGCCCTAGAACCTAAGGTAAGGGAGCCATACCGAGTCGTTGGGTTCTGGCTGGGCTACTTACCCAACCCTTTTTCCTTTTCTAATCCAGGTTTGTGTAAGGTTTTAAATGGTGAAACCCTCGCCATGCATGTAGATAGGCACACAACCACACATGAAAAGATTCAATCCATAATGAGAACATTAGAATACAAGTTGGTTCGGTACTAATAGTAAGATAAAATAAGGACATATTTGAAGTGGTTTGGACATTTTGAGAGGTTAATTAATTATATTCTAATGTTAAGTCTGATTCTTTTAGAGTTAAATACAGTGTGACCCATGACACAACGCAACAACGGAAAAGAATTCATGTTACTAACCCCACCCAAGACACTGTTGGGTTTTATGCACTTGTTTCTTCACGAAAAGTGTTCTTAAGGTTAGCATAGTTAAAGACATCTCGTCGTGAAGGGAATGACCAAGTTGAGAAAATAAAAAGTTGATAGGCCGGATGACTATACGATTCATCGGCCGGCGACCAGACCACGATGATGGAAGATCCCTTGGTGCAGTTCGTGGAGGAGTGTTAGTTACATTAATAATACATTTAATCGATCAAAGGGTATGATACAGTTAGATGATTATTAGCGGCATGTAAGTGATGGATGCTTGAGTTGCCGTGAAGTCTCTTTCCGTCCTTGACCAAGTTGACCAGTAGACGACAATTGAACGTTGGCGTGGAAACAGGCTTTTTCACTGATTTCAGGCAAAGGACCGAGACTTCACTGTGTGTTTGGTGGGAACCTTTTTGCTTTTTCCTTGCAGGTTTTACACCCACTGCTGAGCAGAGAATTTATCACCCGTGTTGTCACTGCAGTTTACTGAGCTCTCTCTCTCTCCATGCACGCGCACACTCACACACAGCTTAAATAAAATGGCATTTATTTAAATAAATTAGAAGCGATTGTGTCAGGGAGTGATTTGGAGGAAATTGGGTAAAATACTCTCTGTTTCCTTTTTAGAAAAACTTACTTTAAAATTGAAATTTAAACACTGATGATTGTGATGATGATCGAACTCCACTTTTCACAACAAACATAGTGTCTTGAATGCTGACGTTTTTCCTTATGCTTAAGAATTTACTTCCAGAAATGTATGATTACTTTTATATGCTGATTTTCACAAGAAGTCTGATACGGCAGATTATATATATATATAGAGAGAGAGAGAGAATGGAACTTGTTAAACTCCTGTTCAAATCAGATTATCCACGTCAATTTGAATAATGAGATTAGAGGCATAGATGATTTAGATAAAAAAAAGGTAAAAGGTGAAAAGTAGATATTCCCCGTACTTCTTGCTTTCTTCATGAGTTATTTTTACTTTTTATTTTTATTTATATTAGACATGGACACTCCAGCATGAATGAGTTTTAGCAACTCGAATTCTCTCTCACTATATGTGTGTGTGTGTGTGTGCGCGCGTGTCTGCGTGTGTAAAAGAAGCATTTTTCTAACAAGGATTGTATAGGCCCTTTACCTAGGAAACAATTATAACATTAACAGAAATAGAAAAACAAAAGAGGCCTGCTGAGACATCAACAGAGTCCTCTCTCTATCTATCTATCTATCTATCTATATATATATATATATATATATATATATATATATATATATATATATATATATATATATATATATATATATATATATATATATATATATATATATATATATATATCCTGACTGCAGAAAGAATGCTCGGCTTGATACCAAGAACGTTGAGGATGGTGTGAAATCTTTTGGTAACAACAAAGCAGTATTACCGTGACGACCGAAGGTTAACGAAGGTTTCTAGGATGATGCCAATTCTGACGTTGATGACAATCAACTGGTGTATTGGCCAGAACGATGCCATGCTCGGAATCTCGGACTGAATTGTGAATGGCAACAAAGAAAACAGCAAATTATCGGCAGTTCGCCTTCGCAGTAGACCGTCAGAAAACAAATCTTGTAGTGTCCGACACTGTATCGGGGTATTATGTCACTATTTTGTTATTATTTTAATACTAATTGTTGATATTATCATTATTGCTGTCATTATTTTTATTATCAGTATTAGTTACTTAGACGTATTTCATGATGTCTTTTTTCTGTGGAATTAAATTCCAGAATGATATACACATCACAGCGCACCATGAAGACTAGGAATTTGACTCCACTTAGTGTGAGGTATGGAAGGTTTAGCTTTGTTTTTTTGTTATGCGGGCCATGGGCCTGTTCGTGTGTGTGACGAATAGACACCACTATATCAGATTTCTTGGCATTGAAACGTTAGATGATCACGTTAGGAGCAAAGCAATAATGTAAGAGGCTTGGCCTTAGTATTGGCAACTGTAGTGAACTGCCTCTCTTTCTCTCTTTCTGTAAATAAAACCAAAAAAAGTTTCACGCTCCTCTATGCCTTGTAGAACCAACCCTTTCTATCTTTCTCATCCCGTCTTATATATGCAGCAGCCATCCCTTCCGTTCGGGGAACTAATCACTAGTCACTTTGCGAGAGAGAGAGAGAGAAGTGTCAACTTCCTTGCGTATAACAATGGCTTCCGCACACTTGATCTTCGAAGAGAAATGGAAGCTGCAGTCAAAAAAGGGTCCATCAAGGGTGTCCTCCTCTTCCTGTCTGCATCCACAACTAAGGAATATTTCCCCTGACTCCACTGCGAAGGGTCGCTCTTCTTTCACCAACAGATGCGCTCGCCTTGTAAAGGAGCAACGCGCCAGGATCTACATAATACGACGCTGCGTCACCATGCTCATCTGCTGGAGTGATTCCTAATCAACACTCCCCCTTGATCTCACCACCAACGTCCATCTTCCTCCTTCGTGACGATGACCCACCAATCTCAGCCGTCCAGGGAGACGGGTCTCTCACCATCACTACAAAATGCAGTTGAGAAAGAGAGAGGGAGTTTTGCTTTCAGATTCGCCAATCTGTTCCATATCAAAGTGTACATATGGATCTGTATCTGCTGTTAGAGATGTAGAATGCACCTCTTCTGTTGTTAACTAATCCATATATCTGGTTTGTGGTTTCGCTGCTTCTCCCTTCGGTGACAGATCGAAGATATCAGAGAGAGAGACTTTTCCTTTTACAATATTTGTCAATTGTTATCCGTATCAAGGTGTACATATCAAGTTGTGTCTGCTAATAGTAATGTGGAATGCACCTCTTCCTTCGTTCACTAATCTATATATTTGGTTTATGGTTTCGCTGCATTTATCTTTGATGACAGATATAAGTTATCGAATATGTTGCACAGTCACAGAGATAAAGGACTCATTTGCAATGGGTTTTTGGTTTTCGTCTAGAGGAAAGGGAAGACATTTCTTAGTTCTTATTCTCGGTCGATGAATCAAAGGGTTTCTGCTACCAATGGCGTTGAGGAACGTTATAATGTCTCTATCAGATATGATGTTTTCGAGTGATGAACACGGGGATCCAGCTTCTGGGGTCCATGGTGATTAATATTTTAGTTTAATATTTATAATCATTCTCGATTGTTGGTGTTCCCTTTATGACTTTTAGTGCCAAATTTTGTAGAATTTTCATGCTGCAGTTATGAACTGGTTCTCGTATGCTTATTGATTTATTAAGATACAACAACAATCATGGGATTCGTTATTATATCGGTTACATTTCTACAAAACCCTATCATGGATTGGCATGAATTCTTTATTAAGATATGAGAGCAAATTCAATTGTTTCAGTTGGGTTCTTGAATCCGCAACACTTGTCATGGCATTTTGACTTTTGCCTATGTTCTTTGACCCTTTTCTCTTCTCAGCGTAATGACTTAGGCTTTTGAAGGTCTTTGCGCGAGTAGGCCAATGTAAAGATATAATATGCCTCAAAGAGCCATTGGGCAGTTGGTTGGCCTGGGCAACTTATGTCACAAGGACCCTTTAATTTGCTTTCGTGTCGTCCCATCTGTGTGACAACTTAACCAAACAAAGCATCTTTTGTCTTCTTTACGCTTCGGTGACACAGATAGGCTGACAGCCTTTGACAGTAGGTTGTCAGTTCTTACTCCGAGCGTGCATCTACTAGGGCCATCCCAAGGCGTGCACAAACACAAGGACACACGCACAAGCACAAGCACACGCACACAGAAACCGAAGTCGTCGTGTCCTTTTGATTCACTTAAGGTAAGGCTTCCGCAGTACAAGATGTATAAAACTCGACATAGCCACGACTCAAAAAGTCGAAGCTAGAAGTACGGATGTTTCGCATCCCCTCGTGTCTATGTGACCTGCTTTGATACTAACATAAAACAACGTCACAAGACGAACGGAACCCGAAAGTACTACTACCACCAAGCATCATCGTGTGTAGATCGCTCAGTCTTTAGATTCGGTCATATTGCACATGAGTACAGAACCGGCGGATATACCCAATCCCCATCTTACGTTTTAAGTGTGTCCCGACTCTCACCATATCTAATGTAAAAAGTGTAGAGGTTTCTCACGTCAGATATAAGAGACGGATTCAATATGACTTCCGAGAATAAGAGATTTGTCATTCGATCATAATACATCGATACTAAAATGATCCTCCCTCTCTCGATATATATATATATATATATATATGTATTGATTGGTGATCTCTTTTGGCAAACTCTTGCCTTTATCCCGGTTAGACCTTTGCTGAAAACGAGTTCCACTAGGAATTAATGATGAACCACTAACAAGTGATAGTACAATCAGCACTAGAAAAGATAGGTTTAACAATCATAATCCACGATCGCCAAGAATGTAAATCGAGAAATTATAATACAAACTCATAATGCTTATTCGTGGCCCACAAATGGCTTATGATGACGTTCCACTGTAGACTGGAAGCTGATCAATTTGCGCTTGGATTCATCACTTAATTCGACTCTCTATCTCTCTCTGTGTGAAAACTAATATGTACAGAAGTAGAATAAGTTTATGTATATACAGCTAACAGTAGATTTACATATCATCAATACTCGATAAGTCAATGAGGGCTCGCTCACGCAGATTCCTGTGGCAGAAGTTTTTCAACATATATAACATAATTTAATTATAGCAACAGTTCTTTCCAATAATTTGAAGGGAAGGGAAAGTTGGCCACCTTCTCAGGGTCGGCTCTTGTCAATAAATGGTGGGACAACGCGCCCATAATGCTACACAACGTGAAACCTAGATTCAGATAGCGATACGAGATATCCTTTCCACATTCCCAAATGAATCATCGCTGTTTCTCTTGGCTGCATGTTGACACGTTACCCGAGCCCCACTGGATAGGGTATTCAGCTGGATGGTGCAATAAGGAGACTTCCTGCGAGAACACTAATTCTCGCCAAGGAAACTAATTGAAGAAGATCTAATGAGATCCAAGACATGAGGGTTGGAAATTTACACTCCTTGGGAAACGATTCGAGGAGCTTTAAGTGCGACTTATCTGCCTTGTGTGGGCTTATATCGGCTGTGTAAGGATGAACTCTGACTGCAAGTCAATGACGCGGAACCTATTCATGGGCGAGGTGAGGGGCCTTCTCACTGAAATTCGAACGAGAAACTGAAAAAGGTCTATATACAGGTGGTTAAAACTTTTCTAATACTATATGAATCACTTCATCTGAACTTCACCTAAATTAAGTATACCCCATGAAATTTTCTAGTTCCTTTTCTGACGAATTCCTCTATATATCAAAGGCAGCTCTTCAGTTGTTGGCCTCACTTCTTTTCTCTTGATAGGGTTTTGGGAGCAGATTGCTAAGTCTATCCCATGTGCAGATACGCCCTTGATCGCACTGAATTACCAAGCAAATCTCCAGTACTGTGATATATTCTGTCTCGTCCCCTTTATTGTTCGCATTAAACAGCTTTCGTCACCTTGCTTCTCATATCATTATACGATAAAGTGGAAACCACGAGAGAGAGAGTTCATGCATGCATCTGTTGCCTGAAATAGACTGCTGTGGTTCACAGAACTAAATTAATATATAACACGACAACTGGAGAATCCATGCACCGGTATTCAGTACTGTGGGCATAGGGCTAACTATATATATATATATATATATATATATATATATATGTGTGTGTGTGTGTGTATATATATATATGTGTATATATATATATATAGAGAGAGAGAGAGAGAATGGAACACCATGGAATGCTAGCTTTCCGACGTCAAAAGCTTGTTTAAAATCTGTGGGCTATCGTGAAAGAGAAAAACATGGAATTGTAGAGCATCTCGACCGCCACATGTATTACAGAATTGAGGTGAAAAGGTTAGCTACCAAGACACGTAAATTTGCAAGGAGAGCTCCTAAATTCTCAAGTAATTAACTATATAAAGTGTGACCATGAAAACAAAGAACCTTTTGCCATGAAGGTCCACCTTCAGCTGTAGTTTGCTCATTCATGTCATGCAGCACGTGGTTCTTTGGCTCCCATACGCCGCTTTCAATTCAATAACACATCTCCAATTAATTTCAAGTAGGATTCCCAGCAGACGCGCTTGCGTAAGGGGTTAACTCAATTGTCTTTTGTTGGCTTCCTTTTATTCTAAAAATTTCTGCTGTATAGCTTTGTTTCGGTAGAAATTCAGACTAAAGTCACACGAAAATGCAACTCAGAATAAGCTAGACCCAATTTGCAGGCATACCGCAGTTAGAAACCGATTTGATCGTATATATGCTCATTCAAAATATACCAATGCTACAATAAACCATAACTTAATCAAATCGGTTTGGGTCCTAACCTAAGAGTTTTATGTCGAGCCGTTCCAATTTCTTGGAATCTTTTCTTTAGATTTATAGACCGATTTAAAACAAGTAACTAGTAAGGAGTAAGGGTGCATTTCTCTATAAATTCTCGAGAATTCTCAAGCGATTGAAATTTCTTGATGATGAGAATTGAAAAATAATTCTTCCACTTGTTTTGGGTTTTCATTTGAATATTTGAGTTCTTAAATATTTGAGCTCAGGCAAAACTTCAATGAGGTTGCATGCAGCGATTCTCACAGAACTCTAGTGAGATAAGTAAAGTTCTTGTCATATTCCGCTGAGGCAAGGAGGTTCAAGGAGCATGAAGATAATTTATCCTTAATATCTTCGAAAAGATTGATTTTTTTTTTTATTAACGACAAATTGAAAAGTCTGAATGCAATGAAAATTGCAGAGAGCATTCCCACATTATGGATGGGATGGGTGTGGGTAAAAAAATTAGTCTCGCTACATTGTCACCCGAATGTAGTGAATACGTTACAAAAAGGGTCTCCACATTTTCATCATAGATGGATGCGAGTGTAAGAAAGTTAATCCTAGATAATAAAATTTGTATTGGTACTTTGAATATCGAAACATTGACTCACAAGTTAATGGAGATGGTAGATTTGTAAGCAAAAGAAAGTGAATAAAGAAGAATAGAGTGTATAAAGTTATTCAGATTAGATAGTGAAAACACAAACATGATAAAGAATATGTGAAACAATATAACTATACATATTAGAGAAGTAACAAAAAATGTGAGGCGAATGTAAGGGAAGCGTACCAATACAAAAAAAAAGTTTGGTGGTAGAGTGAAGTGGTGTAAGATAAAATCAAGGCAAAAAAGACATGTTACAAATTTTATTATGCAAAGAAGTTGAGTGAAACTTATGAGATTTATAAGAAAACAAAGAAAAAAATGAAAAAGGTTGTTAGTGAAGCAAAAGCCAAAATTTGAGAGAATTTATATAAAAGTTTAACTCAAAATAAGGTAAAAGAGATATTTTTAGGATAGCTAAGGTTAGAGATAAGAAAACTAAGTATCTTACTTTTGTTAGATGTATCAAAGATGAGGCTTAGAAGATTCTAGTGATAAATAATGATATAAAAAATAGATAAAAAATTATTTCTATAAGCTTCTTAATGAAAATACATATAGTAGTATTAGCTTACGAGAGTTAGCCAAATCATAAAAGTATATAAAGTGTAATTTATGTCGACATATTCAAAAAGATGAAGTCAAAGAGACTCTTAAATATATAAAGGTTGATAAATATGTAGGACTCGACAATATTCTTATGAAAAATTTTGTGAGAGATAGGACTCACTTAGCTCATAAGACTATTTAATGAAATATAAAGAACACAAAAGATGTCCGAAGAATGGAGAGCGAGTGTATTTATACCCATATATAAGAACAAGAGAGATATTTAGAATTGTGAGAATTATCGAGGTATCAATTTAATGAGCTATACTATGAAATTATGGGAAAGAATTATCGAGTGTAGGTTAAGACAAGTATCGAGTACAACAGAAAACTAATTCGGATTCATGCCCAATAGATCTACTATTTAAGTGATTCACCTATTGAGACGACTTATTAAATATTTTAGAGGAAAAAAAATATTCACATGATATTTATTGATCTAGAAAAAGCTTACGATAGGGTGCCAAGAGATGTTTTTTTGAAGAACTTTTGAAAAAAGAGGTATATAAATCTTATAAGAGACATGTACGATGGTGTAAAGCATATGTGAGGACTCATAAAGGAATGACGGACTCCTTTGAAATTAATATTGAGTTACATTAGGGATCAACTTTAAGTTCATAAAAATGGAGAGGAGCATCAGGTATTCTTTGTGATAAGAATATACCATTAAAGTTAAAAGGTAAATATTATAGAGCAACAATTAAACCTGTCATGTTTTATAGTTTTGAGTATTGAGCAATTAATCATCAACATGTACAAAAGATATCTGTGACAGAAATGAAGATGTTGAGATGGATGAGTGGTCATACAAGAAATGACCGTATACATAATGAGGTTATTAGAAACAAATTAAGAGTGACACCAATAGAGGATAAAATGAGAGAACATCGTTTAAGATGGTTTGAACATATAGAAAAAAGATCAAAAGAAGAACTTATAAAAAGGTATGAAAAAATAAATTTGAAAAGTATTAAAAGAGGTAGAGAATGACCACAAAAGTGTTGGAAAGAAACAATAAAGAATGATCTAGCTTATTGTGAGTTAACTACTAACATGTGTGTGGAAACAAAGAATCCATATAGCCGACCCGTCTAGTATGGGAAAAAGCTTTATTGTTGTTATATATATATATATAAATATTTAAGTTTTTTAAAGTAGTTTTGATTTTGGGATAATGGTTTTGATTAATAAAAGGCGGTTTGAAGAAATTGAAGAATAGTGAAAGCGATACAGGACAATGCTTAATAGTTAAATAGATGAAACCTTGTAAAACGAAGGATTCAACACTCAACTCAATTAAACACCAACCAAGAATTGAGCACAAACTACTGCCTCTCCCTCCCTCCCCCCTCTCTCTTTCTCTCTCTTTATTTATATATATTATAGAAAGAGGAAGAGAGTATGGTATATATTGAATAGATATACAATCTTTATGTAATCTATTTAAAGATCTCAATCAATAATTGGTATTTTAAGCAAAAAGTAAAATTGTATAAAGTACATTAAATGTATTTTGCAAAGAGTATAATAGTATTTTTGTTTTTAATTCAAAATCCAACTGTTAGTCTCATGGGCATTTGCTGGATGTGGGCATTTAACATGTTCTCTCTCCTCCCTCCTCTCTCTCTTCTGATTCTTAAGTTCAGTTTTCATGAGTCCATTCCAACCTTCGAACCATAGACCGAGACATCATCTTTTTCCCCTTTAAAACTGAACCGAACCAAAACCAAACCACGCAAGCGGTTCAGTTTTGGTTCAGTTCCACCGATTATTTGGACACCCGTATTGCGTGCAGTTTCACACCAAAAGGCGGGAAGAGGGTATCGGCAAATATTCACAACTTGACGTCAATTTCTGAAAATGAAACAAGTTGGCAGTTTTTAGTGACTCCCGTTTCCGCCTAGAGAGAGAGAGAGGCGGAAGCTTGCTCTGTTTTCTTCTTCTCTCTGATTGAACCACTATGTGTCTGCAGAGGAAGATAAATAGAAAATCCATAGAATCAATCAGGTAACTGAATTTCAATGAAATTTGTTGTTCTCCTTCTTTCACTTACGTTTGTTTCAGAATTTCAAATGGCTTGATGATGCTGGAACCAATCGAATGGCTGTAGATTCTGAAGATTTTCGCTGGTTCTTGCATCTGTCTGCTGTAACTACGATTTACCAACTCGATTGCCTAGAATTATCCGAAAGATATGGATCAGGTGGGATATTTAGTTCTGGATATAAGTCTGTATAAGAATTTGCAAAGATCTACCGCATTGCTGGTGCATACATGAACACTGTTTGGGGCTCTCTTTAATTCATTCACTTACTTAGAAAGTTGGATATGTTGGGATATAACGCTGTTGGAACTCCCAACTTGTCAGATTTCTGGATAAGCGCGCACTGCAAAACCCTAGTGGGGATGAATGTCTGGTTGCGACGATCTTGGTTTGTGCAATTTCATTGTTTTTATTCTTCTTCTGCGTCCTTTTTATTTTTGCCTCTGTTTCTGATGAAATGTCTTCTTCATGGCGCCACGTTGCTTTAGTGCTTTGTTTATTGGTATTGGCCTCTATTTGCTTATGCTTTGGACGTTACATTTGTGCCATGGCTTTTAATGTTAATGTGTCTTATTGAAATTTTGATAATCTTGCTAGATTCGTATTTGGTACTTCTGGTGATATGCTTAATAGTAGTTCTAGGGGTTTTCGTGATCGTTACCCCCTCTTTCTTAGTTACGAATCATGCATCAGATAAATGATGGAAATGGAAGCTGCGGGCTCATTTTAATTTACATATGCTTTTTAGATGGTTTAACTTCTTTTTTGATCGATAAAAGTATGAAGCAGAAGAGGCAACTCTTCTCCTCTCCGTGATTTTTGTAACATTACTCCATTCTATTGTTCTCTTTGGAACTTTTATTGCTTTTTTCTATTGTAATGTGTCCCCAAGACGCCTAGCAAGATTGATTTTGACTGTCAATCTGAACTAGAGGAGTGGAACCACCACATCTGTTGAAAGGCATTATTGTTTGGGAGCTCTAATGAATAAAGGCTAACAGAAGATGAGCTGGTTATTTCATTCCATTGGTGGTATTGGAGTAGAACTTAGTTGATGAATTGTTTGTCCAAATCTTAAAAATTAGGATTTCAATCAGTCATTATCCAAACCAATACAGTTCAAATGAAATGTAACTTACTTTGTAGTTTCAACTGATTTATATGTCACTCAGTTTCATCTTTTAATTGTATGTCTCACTCATTGTTAATTCACGCTCACCTTCCATCCGAAGAATTCATTGAGCGCTTTCAGTTACCATTTTTCTTCATTATCTTTTGGAAATATTCTAGCTGTTATGCCCAAGTATTTTCTTGTGCAAGTAAGGGCTACTAGTGAATAGATTATGGTGGCATCTGAAGACATAGTTCGCGCATTGTGTCACAGGTTTTTACTCTTCATTGAAAGGATGGCAGATGCTATTGATTTAACTGGTGATGGAGGTGTCATCAAAACCATATTGCGGTCTGCCAAGCCTGGTGCTCTTTCACCAACAGATAGCCTTTCCACAGTTGATGTTATGCAACATTTGGGGGGATTTCACTTTTACTTTTCATTTAGTTGCACAGAATTTCTTAGCAAGATACGATGTGATAATATGACCAGAACGACAACCAAAACAGTGACTCCTGGGAAGATTAAGCAGATTCTTGTCATTAGGAGTACTAGATTTTTGTTTACGAAAATATACATGTCACTTTGCAAGTAAATCCCCACAAGTGTTCTACTTATTTCTGACTTCCAGTTATTTTCAGATTCAACTAACTGCTTCCCTATTTTGATGCCCTTAATTGTATTCACTTTTGATTTTCACTTTGGCAGCTTTGATACTTCTTACAATAAAGGTGCACCATAGGTGTGGTAATGAGGTATAATATGAGAGAATTATATACTTTACAATGAGAATACCCTTTGAAGAAAAATGTTTTCTAGAAAATGAACATATTCTGTATATTTAGTGTGTAATCATGCATGGAAGCAAGGACAGCAAATGGTGAACAAGTAGGCAGCAGTTATATGAAATTGTTGGTAATGTAGCTATTAGTAAGTGGTCTTTTCCACCATGACGCGAGTGAGGCACTGGTTTTTCTTCTGTTATACTGTATCTTCATCTTTCAAGCATGACTGTTGAAGAAAATCAATTGCTTTTAATGCTTGAACTTGACAGTGAACTATGAAGGTGTACTTGCTGTAACTGGTGAAGTTTTTGACACTACTCGCGAAGACAACAACATTTTCTCTTTCGAGGTGGGGAAGGGCACAGTTATCAAGGCTTGGGATGTTGCTCTGAAAACCATGAAGGTCAAAGAAAATATTGTTATTGTTATAAGCTTATTTTTTTCCTTTTGAAGGTTAGCATATGCTTCTTGTTGTTATGTTGGCCAAAATCCTGTCTTTTCGTTCTTGAAGGTTGGAGACCTTGCCAAGATCACATGTAAGCCAGAATATGCATATGGGCCCGCTGGGTCTCCTCCAGATATTCCACCAAAGTAAAGCTTACATGCTGTCCATATATTTCTTTTGAGCACTTCTACAGAAAAGCCACTTGATTTTATCAGTTTTTTTTTCCCTGAAAATCTGTTTACTACATGACTTGTTTAGGTCAAGCATCTTTCTTAATGCATTTTATGTTAAATGTAATAGGCAGCACAGGCCCTAATGGCCCGTGCACTTGGTATGGGTGGTGTGGGCCACTAGGGCCCGCAGCCACTTGATGTTGGAGGCACTGAGAACAGCTACTTGCTGGCCAATGGCTAGTTGCCTGGCCAGCAAGTAGCCATTGGAATCCAACGGCTTTTATAAAGTTACCTTCAACTTCGTAATGTCAAAAAACAAGAGTCGTAGATTTTTCAAAGTTGACACACTTCCCAATATGATCGATTTCTTCAAAATGAGGCTCTGATACCATGTAAACAATTATTGATAATCGAGGGTTGAATTGCCAACGTTACAATTCATCAAATCGCCAAGATATCAAAACATCCGAATATGGATGTCACACGTAAAGAACACACTAAGAGTCAACAAGAGTCCAAA
Organism: Brasenia schreberi; assembly: GCA_036023115.1. Lineage (NCBI taxonomy): Eukaryota > Viridiplantae > Streptophyta > Magnoliopsida > Nymphaeales > Cabombaceae > Brasenia > Brasenia schreberi. The sequence goes on from JAYKKT010000063.1 coordinate 746,399, forward strand.
TAACGAAGTCAAATCACAAACAAAGGTTGTGCAAGACAACATATTTTATTTATATGAAGGTGGAGTATATATAGAGGTTTGTACATAGCAAAATAGAGAAGAAAAAGAGGCAGCAAAGGAGGGGCAAGCAAGTGCTGGCCAAGATTGGCCAGCACTAGCCGTTGGATTCCAACGGCTACTTGCTGGCCAGGCAACTAGCCGTTGGCCAGCAAGTAGCCACTGGCTCAGTGCCTCCAACATCAAGTGGCTGCGGGCCCTAGTGGCCCACGCCACCCATACCAAGTGCACGGCCTGTGCTGCCTATTACATTTAACATTTTAAACAGTCTTAAGGTTTGAGTTACATCTGATTTTGTCTTGCGGTCTTTTGTTGTAGAGTTCTCCAGTGAGGGCTTTCCAGTTACGTTACTAGACAAAGTTCCATTGACTCATTTTAGGACAGAACATGTTGAAGTAATTGAAATGCCATGTCATTTTTCTGAAATTAGATGATCAGCTTTCTGTACTCATCTTCTTTTGAAGCCATAAAGTGCTCATCTTTTGAGTAAACGAAGTTCCATTGACCATTGTTAGGACAGAACATGTTGAAGTAATTGAAATGCCATGTCATTTTTCAGAAAATAGATGGGCAGCTTTCTGTATTCATCTTTTATTTGAAGCCATAAAGTTTCTCATCTTCTGTTTGAGTTTCTTATAAACTGTTGTTGCAGTGCGACTCTGATATTTGAGGTCGAGTTGGTTGCATGTCGTCCTCGCAAGGGCTTATCTCTCGGCAGTGTTTCTGAAGAAAAGGCAAGGCTAGGGTAAGTACTGTTGTTTCCTCCGCTTCTTTCTGCTGGGAAGCGCTGTTGTTATACAACGTTGTCTCGCCTTCAGATCCCAGCGACAAGTATAATTACTTCTGTAGGACCCATTTCCCATTTCCACCTCGTATTTTACTTCTAGATATCCATTTCATCCTGGTAATTATGGACTTTTATATGCCTTAAGTTTGTTTTCATGTGTTCGGACGAATTCTGAACTAAGAACTCACGAGCCTTGGCATCATGTTGAAATGTAATCCTAGACTGAACCTGATCTCTTGTAACTATATAAGCCTTTTACTGGTCTGCTTTGACAAGGTATTCCTCTCATACCTCAAGCTTTTGACTACTAAAGCTTTCTATTTGCAAAATCGTTTCTGAATTTTAGTCGGAAGTGCCAAAGCTGGTTAATCTCCAATTCTATATAACTTTTTCCTGAGAACGATTTGTATATCTATGCCAAAATCCTTATGTAGCTTCATTGGCGATTGGTATACAATACCAGGGAACTGAAGAAACAGAGGGAAATGGCTGCTGCTGCCAAAGAAGAAGAAAAGAAGCGCAGACAAGAAGCAAAAGCTGCAGCATCTGCTCGCGTGCAGGCTAAGTTAGGCTAAGAAAGGTCAAGGGAGAGGGAGAGGGAAAGGGAAAGCAAAATAGTTGGTGTTTCATGCAATCAAGTCGGTGGTTTGCACATTAACTTTGAAAAGATTGTGGTTATAATAGATATTCACAAGATAATGGAACAATCTGTCTTGGGATGCCATGTATCTCCAGGACTTGAATATCCTCAATAGTATAACCCTTCATATTCAATTGTTTAATCTTCTATTGTCTAAAGTACGAAAGGCCCTCTTACCTCAACTACCATAACACAATTACTTTGCATATCCTTTTAAGTAAACATTTTAAGATGCCATTTGAGAAGCTTTGACGAACTCAAACGAGTCCAACTTACAGTGTTCGTGCTCAATTCGGATAGTTTAACAGAACATGAACAAGCCAACGATGAGCCAAACTACATGCTGCTAGTTCATTTACTAGCCTTGGACAAACCATGACATGATTTTTTGGATTTAAACATCAACATCACGCGAAACTCGGATTGCGATCAAGAATCTATGCAACCTAGTTGCAGGAAAATGATGCTTCTTGATTTTGCTTCACTCACGGCTTTTTTTTTTCTTTCATTGCCGGTCCCAAGCCCGGATAAAGGAGGAGGGTTGTGTTAGGCTTCCGACAACCACGTAAAACTTCGTCGTATTTTTATAACATGGATTACAAAAATTATGAGCATTACTTTGGGGCGTTCCCGCATAGCGACGTGCTGCAGAGCCCGAATACAGTAATAAGTAAGCAAGGGCCACTACATTTTTGCCCGAATGTAGTTAATCAATTAGAGAGAGGGTTCCCACATCATGGACGGGTGTGGGTAAAGAAGTTAGTTCCGCTACATTGCCGCCCAAATGTAGTGAAAAAATTTCGTAGAGGGTCTCCATATTTTAATTATGGATGGATGTGGGGGTAAGGAAGCTAGTCCTAGATAATAAGATTCGTATTGGTTCTTGGAATATTGGAACATTATCCAGTAAGCTAATTGAGGTGGTAGATACTATGATTCAGAGAAATATTGATATTCTATGGTAACAAGAGACAAAATAGGTTGGAGAAAAAGCAAAGGAGATAGAGGATACAGGTTTTAAATTATGGTACTCCGGTAAAGAAAATGCTCGAAATGGAGTTGGTATCATCATAAATAAAGATTTAAAGGATAGTGTACTAGACATACAACGATATGGTGACCGAATCATGACGTTGAAATTAGTGTTAGGAGTAGAGGTTTTGAATATAGTTTGTGCGTGCTTACGCACCCCAAGTAGGACTAGAAGATAGTATAAAGACAGCTTTTTGGGAAGAGTTAGATAAGGTGATTCTAAAGATTCCACAAAGGGAAATGATTTGTTTAGGAGGAGACTTAAATGGACATGTCGGTAAAGAGGCATTAGGTTATGAAGGGATTCATGGAACCTTTGGTTTTGGGGATATAAATGAGGAAGGTAGGGAGATTTTAAATTTTGCTATGGCATTTGATCTCTTTATAGTCAATACAATCTTCAAAAAACGAGATGAACATTTAATTACTTATAAGAGTGGCTTATCACAAACACAAATTGATTACTTTATTTGTAGAAAAAAAGATAGAGCGTGTTGTAAAGATTGCAAGGTAATTCCAGGAGAAAGCTTAACCATCCAACATCGACTTTTAGTTATGGATTTACAAATAAAAAAATGGACAAAGAAGAAAAGAGTGCATCGAGTTATTAAGACAAAATATATGGAATGTAAGTTTGATCATTTGGTTACCTGAGAGGACATAGAAATTAAAATTAGCACACATTGCATCTCTCAAAAGGAAAGTTTTAAATACCTAGGGTCAATTTTTCAGAGTGATGGAAGAATTGATGGAGATGTTACGCATAGAATTAATGCTGGTTCATTAAAAATGGAGAGGAGCATCAGGTATTCTTTGTGATAAGAATATACCATTAAAGTTAAAAGGTAAATATTATAGAGCAGCAATTAAACCTGTCATGTTTTATAGTTTTGAGTATTGAGCAATTAATCATCAACATGTACAAAAGATATCTGTGACAGAAATGAAGATGTTGAGATGAATGAGTGGTCATACAAGAAAAGACCGTATACATAATGAGGTTATTAGAAACAAATTAAGAGTGACACCAATAGAGGATAAAATGAGAGAACATCGTTTAAGATGGTTTGAACATATAGAAAAAATATCAAAAGAAGAACTTATAAAAAGGTATGAAAAAATAAATTTGGAAAGTATTAAAAGAGGTAGAGAATGACCACAAAAGTGTTGGAAAGAAACAATAAAGAATGATCTAGTTTATTGTGAGTTAACTGTTAACATGGCACACGATAGGGATATGTGGAAACAAAGAATCCGTGTAGCCGACCCTATCTAGTATGGGAAAAGGCTTAGTTGTTGTATTCAGATTATTTTTCAGGTTTTCTCATTAAGGCCTACATATTCCCCTAAAATAAAATGCAATTGGATAAATTTGAAACAATTACCAATCCTAAAACTTTGGCAACTTACGTTAAAGTATATTTACAAGCAAATCTATTATATTTTATATTTCCTGCACACTTTGCTTTCATTTTTTATAGTTTGCATAACCTTTGACAAGATTATACACAAAAGCAAGACATTTCCATAGCCCAACTAAACCACAGATGGCAATTGCAGACACAAAGCGGACGAGATCTGGGAGTTCCATATTATGACAATAGGAATTGGCAAAAAAAATCATCAGGTTGTATTCCCCAATCACACTCAATATGTCATGAAACACAAAATTGCTTGTAATCTCATACATGACACCTACACTTTGTAAGTTGTTGGTTTCCACTTTTGTCCCCAATAACAAGGATCATGAAATGAACAAAGAAGGACCCTCTTCTTAGATTTCATGAGTTACTTTTACAAAAGATAAACTTAAAAAATAAAAATAAAAGATTAAGGGCTTTCTTTCCGAATTTCATGAATTGTCTTTACAAAAGATAAACCTAAAAAAATAAAAATAAAAGATACGAAAATCTCTCGAATAAACGTGAAATGATTTTAATAGAAAGTTTCGTCTTAACCGATGCTATTGTTAGAAGTTCACTGCTTCATGTATCTTTCTTGGGCTGAACTGAGGACTGCGGAGAAGCCAACACTGGTATCTTAACCTCTAGGTTCCCGATCGTGTATGTTTAGTTTTAACCTTAAAATTTATATATCTTCTCTTTTTTATTATTTTTGTTAAATTTGCTAATAACGATATCTTAAAAGAATAAGTAATCTCCTAAGAGAACAAGCAACAAACGAGAAAAAAGAAAAATATTTAACCTTCCATAATACCTTAGCGAAAATCATACTTATATGGAGGATGACTTCAGAAGATCCGTGAATAATTTGTGTCCAACAAGTACTGGGTCCAGCCAATGGTTATCCAAAAATCAAGTCCATGCCCTTTCTAACCAAGGAAGTTTGTATTTGGAATCATAATGGCGGATCACGGATCATCGGTTAACAAGAGGACTTGCAAATAGACTAGGTTAATCTTGTTCAGACCATATTAAGCTTTAACCAAATCTGAAAAGTATATGGGAGCAGAGATCACGGTATGTGCTTCCATCTCCATCTAGAAATCTACTCCCCATCACATCCCTCCAACGGGAACCAAAATGCCCCCGTCCCCACATCCCTCATGGCGACGGCCACAGGGAATTTTTTCTTTTTCCATGGAGGGGTACCGAAAGACATTTAGCATTTATATATATATACGATTCCAACTTTCAACCTTTTTTTCCTTTTAGAACCTAACCAAACTAAACCGTGCAACCAAACTAAACCGCAAGTTGATTCATTTCTACCGGTTTGGTTTGGTTTCATCGGTTCATTGAACACCATAGGTGCATCCCCACTTGATCTCCATCTCACCCACTGTTTTATCATGTGTTGGGGCTTTTCCGGTTAGAGGTGCACTGGAAATTATAGCAAGTGTCTTGACTCCAACTAATTCGGCACGTAGATCAAAGAATGAAGTTCAACCAGCTTTGATGAATTCTGATCAAGGTCTCTTCTTCTAAGTTTGTTAGTGAGAGTGCATTCATTCTGCTGCTTTGTTTGTTTAGCGATTTAGCTGCTGTACCTATCTATTAGTGAATACTTACATAATACGTGATCTGTTCGGTATATTCGCAGTTTGAAGATGACTTAATTATAATCTTCTTTCAAGGGAGGCTGATAACATTCCTCTTCTTCTAAGTTTGTTAGTGGAAGTGCATTCATTCTGCTGCTTTATTTCTTTAGCGTTTAGCTGCTGTACCTATCTATCAGTGAATGCTTACATAATATGTGATATGTTTGGTATATTTGCAGTCTGAAGACAACTTCTATATTTGATACCGCGCACCATAACTTTTAACATCTCTATTGATAAATTCTCCAAACGGGTAATTTCCACAAATGTCGCTATTTAGTGCTGTTTTGATATATAAAGGACACGTTTTTTTAAAAAACACGTCATTTTCTTGCATGCAACGGGAAGCCATCTTAGCCACTCCTCGTGGGGTCACTATGCTTATGGATATGCTGATGGATCGTGAGGTAGCATCATGGAGAAGTGTTATTCTTGCATCAAACCATCTGTTATTTAACTGTTGTTTAAGAAGTCTTGTCTTTTGGAAATTAGTTACTCTTCTGTATGCCCTTTCTCCTCATCTTGTGGACATGTAAATAAGCTCCACTACAACCAGCCACATTAATCAGATCTCCTTGTCCATCTTGGTTTTCTCCCAGCATTGTGTTGGTCGGTTTATGGTCCGAATCGTACTGGTTAGGGTCCAAATTGGAGTTGAATGATGCTTTGAATCAAAGGATCCAATGTGATGCCCTTGAATCTGGATCTTCAGTACGAGAAGGCCAAACAAAAACAAAAATAGAAATGTAAGAAGGGATTCTCTCTCTCTCTCTCTCTTATATATATATATATATATATATAGAGAGAGAGAGAGAGAGAGAAGTTGGTGCATGCGAGTCACTCATATGCAGACCCTATTCAAATTACTCTTGATCGTTAGATTAAAGGAGATAAATAATCTTAAATTTAAAAGTAAAAGTACTTTTTACTATTTGAATCGGTATATATGATTAGTGTTTGCTTATGAATCTAGGGAATATATCTCTCTTAATATAAGAATGTTTGTACGGAAAGTGGTTTCATATGTCATGCTCCGCATACGTATCACTCAATGACTGAGTAATTTATAGTAAGACTAATGATTGAAGAGGATTCATTGGGAGTAAGCAAGGAAACTTAAAGAAAGTAAAGTAAGTTGTATTGATAGTAGAAAGATGAATGGCCTGCTACCTGCTTATAACTCAGTATGCGTGACTCTTATTGAGTACGAAAACAAAAGTATCTCCTGTTTAAGGCAAATCCCAATACTAAATAGGTGTTTCTAGATTGGAGCCTAATTACACAACCATAAGAAAAATTCATTGTGGAGGATCATGAGACACAAATTCCTCTTCTCTTTCTTTGTTTGTCTCTCTCTCAATCAATCAATATTTTATCTTACACAATGCTTAATTAAGACAAGCAACCTACCTAAACTTTCTTACTCATATAGATAACCTACACTTAATTACTCCAATTAAGTTAACAAATTGCATTATGTTAACCGATGAAATTCTTAATAATTGTCAGTTGGGTTTGCAAGTAGCAATTGAACGTCACATACTCACAGGGTTTAGGTAGTCTTAGTTATTTCTTATGTTAATAGAGTCTTCCGTTCCCTCTTCGATGTAGTTCCCCTTGCCACCAGGTTTTCGTTCCTTTCCTTTACCAGAAAAAGAAAGGAACTAATTAACTCTACACACACACACACACACACACATATATATATATATATATATATATATATATATATATATATATATAAATCGACAGATCAAATACTAGAAGTATGTATGTCAATGCTTCTTCTTAAGTCATGACATACATGTCTGATTTACATATTGACAAAAATTTACTTCATTATTGTTTTCAGGAAATTCAAAAGATTGTAGTCTTTGATGGTGCTTTCGAGAAGCTTTTTAGCTTCATTAAAGAGGAAGGAGGCTCTGAGGGTGGCCTTCTTGTGCAGGTGTCAGTTGCCATATTGTTTTGGCTAATAAATTTCTTCATCTTCAAGAGTTTCTTTTGGGTTAAGCTGTGAGTTTGCATTATTTTGCCAGTGTACTTCCCTCTTCCTGACACACACGTATGCAGTCATGTATAGACACATTCGTGTACCAAAAGCTATCTGTTTTCTGAGTCATCTTGTTGTTTTTCGAAAGTTACCTCTCATGAAAACTCCACCCAAGACATATCAGCTTTGCAATTTCATTCTCATTGAGTTCCTGTTGCTTCATGGCTTCAAAACAACCACATCCGTCACCCATCTCCAAGAGATATTCTCCAGTAACAGATTATCCTTAATGCCATTTTCTTGAATCAGGCCTTCTTGATAAGATTCATAGAAAGCGATTATTGTTTCATCTACCTGCATGGTACTGTTGTTTAAAATCTGTCAACATATTGTATTGATGATTATCATCAAATGCTCGAACTAAGTTGCGATTATGTTTAAAACATTTTGTTGTGATACTATGCAGAATACTGATCTTAGTGGTTTAGGATTTCATTCATTTTTAAAAGTACCCTCTCTGTTGTACTTAAGCCTAATAAAAATGGCTTACTTCAGGAAGCCTAAGATACATTTTTGCAGTTTGAATAGTTTCCCTCTCTTTATTCCCCCCCCCCCCCCCCCCCCCCTCTTTTCCTTCTTCTGGGATGTAGGTAGACATCTGTTGTTTCTCATTGGTTCACACTGATAAACAGGACTCTATTGAGCTTCTGAACAACATCCTTCGCAGTATGTTCCTATCGTACAATGTATGGTGTCTTCTTATTGCAGATACTGCTCAAGGAAACAACAGGAATTGAGCCTCTGCTATCAATTCAAAAGCATCGGAAAGGTAGTGCTTACAGCTTCAAACAGCAAAAGATAAGGACTTGTAGTCAGTCATTCTCCTTGTTTTCACTTGTTTCATGTGTTATGTACAAGACTGTATTTTGCCGCGCTCTATAAAATCTAGGTATATGCTTCTCATATATTTGTAATTTTAGCATGAATAACTAAAGCGGTAGTTGTTCCAGCGGTATTGGAACAAAAGGGTAGTGAAAGTGACAAGGATTATATAGCACGGCTCAGGCCATTTGTGGAGAAGCAATGTCTTGAAATGCAGGTATACGTCATATGAATCCTTTTCTTTTTTACGTAAAATATAATTCGTGTGTGTGCGTGAGTGAGAGAGAGAGAGTACCACATCTCATCTCTTTTATATGCAACTTCTGGACTCGTAAATTTTCCCTCAGCTGTGCACTGTCTCAGGTCACTATCACTCACACGTAAGGTAGCTGAAAGGCTCGTGTTTGATAAACAAATCATCCTACTCCCTTCACATCTTTGTCTTTCTACAGTTAGGTCATTAGATGAGGCCAATCATGTCTCGATTTTGTTTTTCAAGTTATTACACATTAAGATCAATCGCATGAAAGACGTACTAGGTCATTTTCAAGAGGTTTTTATTTAGGTAAGGATATTAGGAAGAACACGTATTGCACTTCTGCACACCTGTTAAGACGCTCTTTTTCTACTAAATACCAAAATTACTCTCCTCACATATTTCATCCCAACATTTCTCTCTCCTCTCTCACTCAATCTCTCATCTCCCACCCAATTTCAACACAAATATATTTTATCACATATTTTTGCTCTAACGATAAAGGTTTTACTTAGCATTGTTATATTCTTCACACCTCAATATATATTCTTAAGAATCTTATTGAAAAACAAAAATAAAAACAATAAAAAATAAATTAAAAATAAAATCAATGAAAAGAAAAGATATGACTCAATAATACGAAAACAATGACAACTATAAAAATTAAGAAGAAAAAAAGAATAAAGAAATATATGTAAATAATTCGAAAATAAAAAACTAGACCGTCTCGATGGAAGAGACACGACTTGACCACGTTTCCCCATGCCCGAGCCACGTTTCTTCGGTCGAGATTCCCTAGTTTTTTATTTTCAATTCCGGTCGAGAAATCAACTAAAACAACTTAAAAACCAAAAAATCAAAATCAAATCAACAATATAAATCGATAAATCATCGAATACCCCTTTGAATTGATCTTTTTTATCTTTTATCTTTTCTTTGTTTTCCTCTTTCTTTCTTTTTTCTTATAATTTTTTATTTTTCAATGAATTGTTATCCATTCTTTTACTAAAAATAATTGTACCTAAGGTTGAGAACGAAGAATAGAAGAAAGGACTGTCTCAAACTAAGGCCGAAAGCAAATTTATGGATGACGAAAGGGAATATCTCCTTTTTTTGGGTGAGGGGACATTTTCATAATTACTCAAAATGACCAAAAGCATTTTTGAAAGGAACAGCAAAAAGGAGGTTATGTTCCTTTTTATGAACACTTGCTGTGGGTTGGGTTGGATTATGTAAATGCCCCATATGGAAATTAAAGAAAATGAACTGAACCTCACTACCAATTCAATGATGTTTTTGAAGGATCTTCTTGCTCGCAATGCTGCTTTGGCTGAGGATTTGTCGAAGACAAATCAAAGTCAAAGTGGTGATGGTTCAGCAAGCAGTTCAGCTTCTGATGTAAGAGGAGCTAGCTGTAGAGATTGCAGATGGAGAGCCTCCAGCAGGAGCTTAGACAATCACGACAGCATATTGAAATGCTTTCTTCAGAGAAGGCCAAATTTGAATCTGAAGCGTCAACGTATAAGCAGATGGTTGAGAAGATAGAGTCAGATCATAAAGGCCTCTCCGATGCGTATAATAGCCTACAGCAGGCCAATTCCCGTGTGGATACCGAAGTGAAGGCGTTGAGAGGCGGCAAGGGGCATGAGCTGCCTGACCTAGAAGCAATCCGAACAGAGGCCAAGGAAGAAGCTCGTCAGGAGAGTGAAGCTGAACTGAGTGACTTGCTCGTTTGCTTGGGTCAGGAACAGAGCAAGGTGGAGAGTCTGAGCACAAGGCTGACAGCTGACAGACTGGCTGAGGATGTTGATGCATTAATGGAAGGCATGGGTGACGAGACTAGACTGCCTGAAGATGAAGACGACTAAGAAAGAGGCTTCTGTAGCACAATTATATTTTATGTCGCAGATGTACTTCGATATGCTGCTGTATATTTGACGTAGAAAATGGTGGCCATGAATTATCTTAATCCCGAGGGAAAGCAGCTCCGAGTAAATTGACGAGATCCCTTGCTGAGGCATGGAATTGGTTCATTTCTTGTGACAGATCCCTGATTTCTGAAATTATTTCATATAAAAGCGCAGGACGTTGAGTCTTTTCTAGTTGTAGTATTTTCTTCTCCTCCTGGTATACTTTGAGCATTTTTGGCTTCTAGCTTGAGTTGCCGTGCGTCTTGAGACCTTGGTTTGGAGTTCATGTATATAATGAGAAAAGTGGTGACCATCCTCGCCTCCACCAGACCCAAGTGGTGGTTATCCTAGTTTCCACCGGACCACTAGTAGATATCACTTATTTATTTGATCCTTTACTTGTATTCTTATAAGTGCCTTATGAGCAGATGTCTAGGAAACGCCATAGGACTATACATGTTTGAGACTGGCAGGTGGGTCCCCGCCTATCGGGCCTTGTCCTGATACAGAGTGCAATCAGCTAGAAGGATATCTGCATTGGGAAATCTGCATAGTTCATAGTCCACAAAATTACAGGTTTTACAAAAAGTTCGTCAAAGATTTCTTTTATCCGATTTGTCTACTAAGGAATACAGTAGTTAAAGGTTACGATTATTAAACCCAATGCGGTTTCAGGCTCATTGCAGGAACGCTGATACATCTATCTTACGGTCAAATGTGAGACTGGACCACCTTCCGCAACCAAACCACGGCTTGGTACTTACCAACAGGCAAGCACAAGAACTCAAATAAGCATTTGGCATAATCTCGGCATAGTGCCTCCACTACACGAGTGCATAAGCTTATCTAGAAATTAAGAAGATAACCAATACTGTTTAGACAAGTACACATGGAAAGTTTTGACATTCTAAACAATCTCACTAAGCTAATTTATGATGCTCAAACATCTCCACAAAACTCAAATTTTAGCCCATTTTTTATTGTTCCGCAACGATGGACAAGATGTAGTTCTAGCTTCTGCAAAACAAAACAGAAGAACAATAAGTCACAAAGAAAGAGATGATGGAGGCAAGTTTCAGAATTTTAAACCACCTTGATACTTATTCAGTGTCCGTTAGGCCTTGGAGCTCAGTCAGCAGACCTGGAGCGCAATCGCAGGGGTGATCTGGAATCACGCACAGGAGATTGCCAATCATCACGCCTCCCATCATATGAAAGCCTCCTGCAAGTACTTGATCAATCAAATGGAAGCTCAAGGCTGCAGAGACAAATTCGCTAAGGACATAGCATGTGGTTAACTGTCATGTAAGAGCATTAAAGTAGTGAGTCACATATACCATAATACAATTACTTACTCATCATGGCCGTTACCAGTTGGACTGTGTTCACGTGCACCATTCCTAGGTGAATAGGATCCCCTACTAGGGCTCACTGAACAGTTTCGATCACGATCAAGGGTATGGTCAATCGGGGATCTCGAGTGTGCTTCCCTCCTTCCTGGTGAGGTAGAATAGTCAGATCGCCGTCGCCTTGGTGCAGGTGAGTAAGACCTGTGGAAAACCAAAAAAACCAGACAGTAACGAGGAATGAGGAGAATGAAACCACAAAACACGGCATAAACGGCTTCCAAGATAACATACCTAGATCGATATCGAGATCTATAAGGTGCGTGATATTTAGGGCTGCATGAGCGGGATCGTGAATGGGAATGACCTGGAAAATTGCTCCATTATTGCCTAACCAGTGCACATGCAAGATAAACAGCTCACAGGCAGCGCGCTTCAAATGAAAACCTTGTAATGTTGATAGTAAACATGCTACCACTGCTGAGTAACCGCGATGAAGATCTGCTGGCTAAATAACAGCAGATGGGACCCATATACCGAAAGAACGTAGCCAGATAGCCAAAAACTATCAGGTCATCTACCCGGAATAACTCAATGAACGCAATTTATTCAGAGAGAGTGTTGCTATGAAGTCATTAGCTAACACAACTGTCAACGTTGTTAAGTCAAAGCACTCGGTTCAATCTAAAGATAAACTCAAAAGTGTTGCATCTTATTAATTAGATCGACTAGACCAGAACCACCACAGATTCGAAGTCCTGTTGAGTTCTTAATCTTCAACCGTACCTTGACCAATCCCATAACGGGTGGAAACTGGAAAGAACCAATTACCACAATCATATGCACGTAGGAGAAAGAAGTTTAATTGCTGAGAACGTTTTCACATATTCCCGTAAACTTGAATATTAAACCATTAAGATGATGCACTCTTCATGTTACATGTACCCGATTAACACCAAATTTGCAGAACCACAATGATAAGAAAAATGAGTCTTAAAAAGCAGGACATAGGACATTTCTTGCAGTGACAGCAACTAATGCCTAAGAAGTAGAATAAGTTGAATATCCTTACTATAATAAGATGAACGTCGACCATCATAACCCCCTCTGTAACAACAAAAAACAATAATGAGCTTTGACAGGAGAAGAAGATGGCTAAATCACAAAGAATAATAGAAACAAAATCAACTTCCACAGCAACAATGTAGCAAGTTCATGGAGTGAAGAGTGAAATTATACCTCAGTCGACCTCTGTTTCTCATTTCATCGGGTCGCTTGCGATTTTCTGCAGCAATAACAACAGCTATCCTCCGCCCACAAATAATCTCACCATTCATGTGGTATACTGCTTCCGAGGCATCCAAAGGATCAACATACTCCACAAATCCAAACCCACGTGGTTGTCTGGGTGGAGTTCAAGCTTGGAATAAGTGGATCAGTGAGAAACCACAAAAATCAAATAATTGGGAAACAGTATTGATGAAAGTAGGTTCATCATGAGCTTATATTCACGGCTTTTGCTCCAAACCTTCATAACACTTCCTATGCAGGAACCGTGCATTTAAGAAAATCATCTGCCAGTCCAAGCTTAGTGGCTGACCTTTCATATGCAGTCAATATGCACTCTCCACTTCAAAAAATGAATGAAACTTCGAATTCTTCACATTCTTGAGAAAGCATCAAGCACTTGTATCAACTGTGCTCCAAATATCTTCTTATGCATTTGACTTCAATTTGAAAACCTTCTATCATCTTCTCAGACTTCTATTCTTGTGAATTATGTTATTTCTCATCGTTATAAGAACCTCACCATTTGAACTTGATTCTACACCCTTAAAAAACCAACATGTCAAGAAAGTGATATTCCAATAGTAATGCAATCAAATTTAGCAAGTGAGTATTTTCATATGAAGATAACCCTGAGAAGTGAGAACTAGCTCAAATAATAGCTCACTGTAGCAAATGAGCTAGATACTAAATATGAGTGTGCCATGTTAAGCAGAAATAAGAAATTTCAATGATGTGATTAACAGGTATTTTTCTTTTCCTAGAATGATTGATTGGGAGGGTAGGTTGAGACTCAAGGATGGCACCAGTAATCATCAAATAAAGGGATGATTATCCTTCTTTCCTTATTCTTTATTTCTTTTGAGGAGCAAAGGCAGCACTTTAGCTTTTGAACCCAAAGTAACCAATAATAGATAAATCTTGCAAACTGTCTGCAAATCCAACGTCTGGAGCATCCATTTATTTCTTTACCTTTTTCTCCGATAGACAACTCAAGGAAAAATGTGTTATCCAGCACATATAGTAGCTGGAAATGGCAAACAACAAAGCCCTACCAAACCATAAAAAAGTATTAGATTGTAGGAAGCATTTGTTAAAAATATATGTACCCTGTATAATAATCTCTTGGCAGATAGACGTCTCTTATTCGCCCATAGCGTTCAAAAGGAATTCGAAGATCCTCCAGTCTGTGCATAAACCCAAAGGCCAAAACCAGAGTGACATCTCAGCCAATGGTGGGAAACACAGTGAAAATGCCAAATTGCACACAGAAACACAAAAAAAAGGAGTTCAAGTACCACAAGTTTGGTAAATTACTACCTGCAATCCATGGGAATGTTGCGCACTAGAAGACTTCCACTACTTTGTTCTCTGTAGCCCTCATATCTCCCCCGAGGAGGACTTCTTCCTCTTCCACCATATCCCCTCCTTGGAGGACTATAATATGGGCTGTATCTCCCCATAATAGATCTGCACAAATGTACTATCAAATTCCGATACCTAAACCAAGAACAAATAGTCCACGCACACCTGTAGCTGTGATCACAAACAAGTACAACCTATGAACGTACCTAATTCCAGTAAACAAAATGAAAGGCACTACAACAGACAATAAACGTTTCAACATTTTGAGTTTGTTAATGTGGACTCGGCAAAGGTTTAGTGGAAACAAAGGGTAGCACCCCCTAGAGAGTTCAGATATTGCTCATCTTCAAATCGAAGACTTGGGCGATAAACCCCTCGGGATAGTGAAATGCCAGCTCCGAGCAGAAGCAGGTTACTTGGCTACAAACACGTATTGTAAGCAATACACAGTATCATGGAAAGGAAATGTAGAGAAGAGTAAGAAAAATACGGAAGACAAAGAATTAACGAAGGCACTTCAGCCTCTATGAATTCACAAAACCTATACTCAATGTACAATTCCATTTAAAGCCCATCCAAAGAATATCGACCTAGGGAAGAAAGCAGGAAGTACAACTAGAAGACGGCACATACAAGTCCGTTATAATAATCACAAATCCTACAGAAGAATACAAATAAACCAAACACGCTATAAGAGACCAGAACAGGACGAAGAGTGAAGAGACAAACACGAAAAAGGAAATGGAGTTGCCAATTAGCATATGAAGTCAGAAGCGCATTCACTAAACTCAACCTCGTGTGCTCGCGAAAATCCTTCGCGAGACTTTCCATTCAACAACAATCCCGAGGTCTCATGGTAGAACGGAAGCACGCGAACTGCCCTCACAAGACAAATACACCCCAAAACGTAATATACAACAGGAATCCTATATTCCCGAAGATTTCACAGTTGAACGTCTCAATCTAGGGATTTCACAAAACAGATGCTCAAATAGGAAACAATTACAAACTTACACTCGAAACCGTAACCCTACGAAGAAAGGGAAACAAATCTTAACGACAGGGAACGTGCTCAGCAAGGAAGATCCTACAGGGAAAAATTTCTTACCCTCTCAAACACGAATGCAGAAGAGCCGCAGAGAGACAGAGATTCGATGAGGAAGAGAGGAATTAGGGTTGAGAGAGAGAGGCGGGCGAGGGAGACTTTGCTCTTTTGCACGCGACTTCGCAAATTTACTTCTACGAGGTGAGCATAAATAACGATAACGCTATTTTAAAAACCCGTTTTGTTCGACTCTAAAATATCGGGCGGCTGACTTCTTCTATGCATGGAAAATAGGTGTCTCCGCTAATTAGGCCCTCGGGTACAATAAACTTTTCTCTTTTCTATTTTCGGATACTATAAACTAATAAAAAAGCTATTTTATTAAATATCATAATCGATTATATTTTTCTTCTTTTTTCGGTTACAGTAGGAGGCTAAGCCTAACACCACTTGGGTGAGAGTTGAACTCCCCACCAACAGCAACGGCTCCTTTGATTGAGTAGCCGTGTTAATCGTTATTAGAAAAAAAATCCACTTTCACATAGAGATAGGTTACTTGGCTAGAGGTCATTAGTTCGATGCCCAGTGTGTGCATCTCACTTGGTCCTTCTCATTAAACCAATTAAAAAAAGAATAATTTGATTTTGAACAGTTTTCTTGTAAAAGTTAGTAATGATAGTCGAACTCCCCACCTGCAAAGGAGGAGCCACAGGGCCCTGCCAATTGAGCTAACGCTCTGGGTGCAATACGGGCATCTGTTCTTGAATCACAAAATTTGATCCGGTCACAGACCGGGAGTCTGGGATTCATATCAATCGCTACAATTCGGGTCGGTCTTGAATCTGTTCGGTAGTCTGCAGCGGCAACCGTCGGTTGGTTCGCTGTCGATCGAGAGAGAGAGAGAGAGAGAGAGAGGATGGTTCACGGGATGCTGGAGGTGTTCCTGGTTGATGCAAAGGGTCTGCACAATACTGAATTTCTTGGTCAATCTCTCTCTCTCTCTCTCTGTGTTGTGTGTGTAGTCAACCGCTTCATGCATCATAAGGGAAAGAGGGATCGGTTTCCTCTCTGTCTCTCGCTCTAATACCATTCATGTATGAATTCTCCATATAGAGGAAGGAATGTATAGAAACCTTCTCTCTCTCTAAACTCATTTCCTTTGACGTTCTCCTTTTCCTTCTTTCTGGTTCCAGATAGGTGGCAATTTAGAATAAGTGAACAACTATTTATCAAATGAGAGAGAGAGAGAGACAGAGACAGAGTTTCCATTGTTTTAACTTTCTTGGTCTGTTCTTTGTGTGTGAACGTTCAATTAATCAATCAGGCAAGATGGATCCGTACGTGGTGCTGCAATGCAGGGGCCACCAACACAAGAGTAGCGTCGCCAAAGGTCGCTCCCCCTCTCTCTCTCTCTCCTGCCACTACAATTTCTTCTTCTTTTTTCTAATTAATAACCATCTCTTTTCTAGCTATATAGACTGTAATATCGCATTGACATATACGAGCTACGAGGGCACTAGTTATAACCTTGCTTGGAACACCTTTCCTATCTTGGTTGTTTTTATTTGTTTATGGATGGTTTAAGGTCAAGGGAGAAACCCAGTGTGGAATGAGAAATTCATATTTCCCGTGCACTTTCCAAGAGTTGATGATCAATGCAAGATCACATTAAGGATCTTTGACAAGGACACCTTCTCTCACGATGACTTTGTTGGTGAAACTACGTGAGTGCATATCTTCTCCCAAGTCTTCTTCCTTGCATTATGAAGCTGAAGGTAATGTGATGAAATTTGTTAACCATTTTATATGAGTTTGTCTAGGAGTAACTTATACTTAAATGCCCTTGAGTTGGTCTCGGTATTAATTCATCAATGGAACATTAACTTCGGTAAATCCTTTGCTTAGTTTTTGTTGGTTACCATCTTATACTTTGTCCAGAGGGCAACATAAAATTTAATCTGCTATAAACAGAGAGA
This sequence comes from Brasenia schreberi, assembly GCA_036023115.1. Lineage (NCBI taxonomy): Eukaryota > Viridiplantae > Streptophyta > Magnoliopsida > Nymphaeales > Cabombaceae > Brasenia > Brasenia schreberi. Next base: position 764,036 of record JAYKKT010000063.1, read on the forward strand.
TTCTACTTGACAATGGACACGTTCAATCATGAATGGTTTTTGGGTCTCTCTCTCTCTCTCTCTCTCTAAACTGTAGGCTCTTATTTTTGCTTTTCAGAGACAAATTTCATATTTTAATGAACGTAAGCATAGACCAAGTTTGTCTCTTTGAACAACATGTTTCAATCCACTGAACAGTTCATCTTCTCAGAATTTTGTTGAGAATACCAACCAAAATAAGTTGGTCAGGTTACATCAAAATGTATAAGAGGGGTTATTTGTCATCGAATTACTTTACAGATAACTGAACTAATTACTTCTCCAGGATAAATTTGAAAGAATTGATTACAGCAGGAGAAGAAAATGTTGTGGCTGAAGCAAAACCATCTCCACATGATGTCCTTCTTGCAAACCGAAGGCCCTGTGGTCAAATTCGAGTTGGCCTAACATTCACTTTCACGGTATGATACTGGTCGCTTACTGTTCTTAGATTCTGTGGATCTCAAGTCAAGTCAATAGGTGAATCATAGTTGGCCAAACTGGTTGTCGCAGTGGGATCATTGAGCCACTGGGTGGATCACCCATTGGACTGCCTAGATGATTGCATAGATTTGCCAACCATAACGTTTGGGGGTCATCTTGGGTTCATTCATCTGTTCAGTTGCCCCTAAGCTGGAGTTTTAAGGTTCATACATTGGCTAGGCATGGGGGATCTACATTAAGGCAACCTGAGGTATCCAGCTTATCCAAATTTTTGGAAAATAAGAGAAAATCTTTACCTTGAGCTGTAAGCATACTCCATCGTATAAACCATTGGCTATTTTCCTAATGCATGATAACTTTGTGTAACCTCCATAAGCTTTCAATAAAACCATGAACAATTTGCAACAACAACAATAACTAAGCCTTTTCCCATCCTACATGGGTTAGCTACATGGATTTTTTGTTTCCACAAGGCCCTATCATGTGCTTCCACAGGGTCATATCATGTGTCATGCTGGCAGTTAACTCAATATAAACTAAATCATTCTTTATTATTGCTTTCCAATACTTTTGTGGTCATCATCTTTCTCTTTTAACATTTTCACAATCTAGTTTTTCATTTCTTATAGAAGTGTCCTTAGGTCACCTTTCTATATATTCAAATAATCTTAAACGATTTTCTCTCATTTTATCCTCCATTGGTACTACTTTCAATTTGTTTATAATAACCTCATTATATATACGGTCTTTCCTTGTGTGACTGCTCATCCATCTCAACATCTTCATTTTTGTTACAGACATCTTTTGCACATCTTGATGATTAACTGTCCAACACTCATAACCATAAAACATAACAGGTATAATTGTTGCTCTATAATATTTACCTTTCAACTTCAATGGTATCTTCTTATCACATAGAATACTTGATGACCCTCTCCATTTTAACCAATCGGCAGCAGTAATTTTATGCATAACATATATTTCCATCACTTTGAAAAATTGACCCTAGGTATTTAAAATTTTCCTTATGGGATGCAATGTGAGTTAATCTTAATTTCTATTACCAACCTTCATATATTTAAGAGCCTCTTTGACTTCATTCTTTTGAATATGCCGATAGAAATTGTGATTTATATGCTTTTATGATTTGGCTAACTCTCTTGAGTTAATACTACCATATGTAATTTCACTAAAAAGCTTATAGAAATAATTTTTCCATTTATTTTTTATATCATCATTCGCCACTAAAATCTTCTCATCCTCATCTTTGATGCATCTAACAAAAGTAAGATCGTTATTTTTCTTATCTCTAGCCTTAGCTATCCTAAAAATATCTCTTTCACCTTCTGTTGAGTCGAGCTTTTTATATAAATCCGTTAAAATTTTAGCTTTTACTTCAGTAACAGCCTTTTTTGCTTCTTTCTTTGCTTTCTTATAGGCCTCTCAAGTTTCACTAGGTTTCTTGACATAATGCAATTTGTAACATCCCTTATTTGCCTTGATTTTATCTTGCACAACTTCACTCCACCACAAGCTTCTTTTTGTATTGGTATGCTTTCCTTAGATTTGCCTAATACATTTTTTGTCACTTCTCTAATATGTATAGTTATATTGTTCCACATAATCAAAGGTGTACCTACATAATTCTAAGCGTATCCTTGAAGAATTTTTTGTTTAAATATATCTTCTTTCTCACATTTGAGGTTTTACCATCTAGTCTGAATAGCTCTTACTAGATGTATCAGCCATTTTTTGTTTAAATATATCTTCTTTTTTGTCTGCTTTTTTACCTACAAATTCATTACTAAAAGTCGATATTGAGTAGTTAAGCTTTTCCTGAAATTACCTTACAATCTTTACAGCATGATATTTTTTTCCTTACAAACAAAATAATCAATTTGTGTTTATGACAAGTCAATCTTATAAGTAATTAAATGTTCACCTCATTTTTTGAAAATTGTATTAGCTATAAAGAGATAAAAAGTCGTAGCAAAATTTAAAATCTCCTTACCCTCCTCATTTCCCAAAACCATAGTTTTCATGAATACCTTTATATCCTAATGCATCTTTACCGACATGTCCATTTCAGTCTCCTCCCAAATAAATCATCTCTCTTTATGGAATTCATTAATTGCTTTATCTAACTCATCCCAAAAAATCTTTTTTATACTATCTTTTAATCATATCTGGAGTGCATAAGCACAAACTATATTCAAAACCTCTACACTTAATACTAATTTCACTATCATAATTCGGTCACCATATCATTGTACATCTACTGCACTATCCTTTAAATCTATATTTATAATAATAACAACTCCATTTGTAACTTTGCATTGCCCTAAAATTTTTTATAAATCTGCCATTGCCTATAGAAAAGGCTTTTGGAACTTTCTTACCTGGCCCAAATGCAATGAAACTCCGAGGTAGGATACTGATACTCATCTACTGCCTTTCGCTTATACATGGACTTGACAGCCACACAAATTGAATCACCAACCACTGTATGATGACAAGGGTGGTGTACTACCCCGCAAATGGCTGCAGGGCCACTATACATGTCATAGAAAATTTCAACTTCAGGGATATTTTAGTTTCAGAACTGAATTGTTGGCTTCCTTGGATTTCAAATTTGCCCATGAGTACCTGTAAGCTCTAGCAGATTTGATGATAAAGTTTTCAATCAGCTAGATTTCTCGTGCTGTTATTTCCACATGATCCTTGTCTTGATTGTTTTTATGCTTGGAGAAGTGCAGAAGCTACAATATTTTTCTGGCGTGCTTTATTTTTTCTGCTTAATAATTAGGCCCAGATGTTTTAAACCCGAGTATAATTTAGCCTTCATGTTTGATTCCTCTCCTACTAGAGTTCAGAGGTTTCTTTGAGTCCAGAAAGTTCATTTCGTTTTACTGGAACGTCAAATCTTTTCCAGTTAGACCCAACCCTGCAATAAGGAAGGTTCATATTCCTTTTTTCGTGAGAGGGGTTATAGTTAATCTAAGGTTTTGATTTTGATCTTCCATTTAAAAGGTCATAGCTGAGCTATTCGTAGTTCATGAAATTCAAGGTAGCGAGCTTTTTGTCTAGGGTGAATTTAGTTTCTACGGTGAAACATTTATCAGGCCCTAGAATATTGTACTTGGTTTTATTCATATAAAGAGAACTTCCATCAGTTTCTTTTAAAGTTCACAAGACAGCACCAATCTCCTGTGGAGCAATTTGGTTTTACCATTTACATTCAAGAAATGTAATTCTTAGAACTGTTCGCATGATCTTGTTTCTCGAATGAATTACTAAGTCATCGTATTCTTCTTGGTAAAGTCCCATTAATTTTCCAAGGTGATAATTCATTCACTCAAATGTCGGTGAGTGGTGACCGAGTCTACAGCTTTGAACTAGAATCTAGTGCCGAGTCATAATCTTGATGTGTTTGCAGGGACAGTCGACATGAGTGCCTTAAAGGTACCTTTGATCCAGGTGAAGATTTTGGATGATGGAAACGAAGTTGTGTGATTCGCATATGCAAATTGGTATTCTGTATGTACCTTTTAATCCATGAAAAGGCAGACGAACTTACAATCTTTGGCCAGTGTTTTCTTAATAAGACGATCCTTGGCCAGTTCGTATTTTTGTCTTATGGGTTTGTGGCCATGGATTCCTTTCCACTTAAGTTTGCGATTTTTTATTATTAATGCACCAGATCCTCTCAGAAATCCAATTTGGGCAAATACTGCATCGGGAATTGAAGGAAAGTCCTCGTGTTGCACTTTCTTCTTCTAGTCGACTTCACTTAGAGTGGGGAAAGGTGTTGCACGGGTAAGGAAGTTCGTGATTCAATGTTTAGTTGCTAGTTGCCTGCTCGGCAGGCATTTCGCACAGCCTGGAGAAACAAGCATGGTGTGAGTTGTGCAGGATACGGTTGAATTTTGCATCACTAGGATTTATGTTCATTAATTTCATAAGTTGAGGTTAAGCTACGGCACCTGGTATGGATATCTGAGAGGTTCAAACAATAGTAAGGGGTTATAGAGCCTGAAAACTGTAGAATGACTGCTCAGTTGAACTCAAGTTTTGCGTTCTCAGTGCAGAAAAAAAGTTATAAAGTAGGAAGCCAACTCCGTGTAAGAAGGTTAACAAGGCCATATGGAGATGAAAAAATATTGAACTGGATGCAATGGAAAGAACTGATTGGTGTATAACCGACTTGTTGCAAACTTTCGATTTCCCCGGTCATGTCTTGATTGCAAAGGAGCGCACCGATGGCTTGCAAATGAGATGTGTTGCAGGGATTGATCCAACCACGGTTCAAATACATGCACCATGGCCTGGTATAATACAGGACAAGCAACAATGCAGCCTAAGAGATCATATAGTATAATATAGCGGGCCGCCTCACCTGAATTTCATCCAAGTGGACGTTGCCTCACCCCATACAATTTTTGCCGCCACCGCCACAGTGGTCAGCTTCTTATGTACACTGACTTGCTTTGTGCTTACAAATTTCTACGTATTTTTCATCATCTACCACATTTGCAAATATAAGAGAGTGTCTCAACGAGTACATTCATCTTAAGAGAGGGAACCTTATAAGCTATCATCAGATAGATGCATGATATCTGGCATCCTACGTCTGATCTCACCATCTATATGATGGTTAAGATGAACTGAGATCATATAAATTTACTAATAAGATCTCATGTAGGGTGCCACACATCATATTCTAGACGATATATCCCTTTCTTCTAAATACATAATCCTATTTTTCCTAGAATCCGAAGTACTAAAAGATCAAAAGAACACAGACTGCCATGGCCTCCGTTAGAAACCAGTCCTCAAATCTAAAAACAAGTCTCCTTATTTTTTTAAGCTCACTGTGAAACTAGATTTTACTTGCGACGTGCTTTACTTCACACCATCGCCAAGAAACAGCTTCCTGTCTTCCTGCAAACCCGAATCCTTGTCGAACACATTTTTCCTCCACACATGCTGCTGGATCACCAACACTGAAACTTCGCTGAAATCCCGCGATGACAAGAAGTCTCCGACTGCACCGAGCTCTCGATACTCGTTCCAGTCCTCCATTCCGGAAAGCATCATGTTGGTGTTTTTCTCATGGTTCCTTCCCACAATGAACAGATCATGAATCCTACTCATGGTCTGAATTGCATCGACAGTCTCCGAGCCACTCGACACGAAGGTCTCCGTATATAAAATTGATCTGTTCGACGCCACCTCCATCTGAAAAAGGCCAATGCAGTAGTCGTCCACCACCTTCTCACGATCATTCTCTGGCAGAAAAGATATATTATGGAGACCCTGTTTGAAATGAGAATGTTTCTTACTCGGGGTCGACCTATCCGGTGTGGGCGCAGCCAGCAAGAGTCGAACCACGGAGACTTGAACTCCGTCATGCTTAGCCATCCTCGTTGCATAAGCTAGCGCCTCTCTATCATCCGGCCCACCGAAGAACAGAACTGCCACACTTTGGAAGGCAGTTATGGACGTCTTGATCAATCCCTTGTGTAGTAAGATACCAACTGAACATGGCGCATTAGTGAGAATGCTCTCATTGACGGTTCTTAAGGCTCTGCTGCTCGAGTCAGCGGTTTCAGCAGAATCTTTATGAAAAGGAACGATGATCAGGGTGGCGGTTTTGTCGACGGCGAGGCCCTGTGCGTCTTCGTGCATAGTTGAGTAGGGGGACATGCGGGTGAAGTACTGAACAGAGACGTTCTCGTTTTTCCAACGGTGGGCTTTGAGTGTTTTGTGAACGGGGTCAGCTTCCTCGTCGGGGTTCTGGAGGGCGGTCGCGCAGAGGGTTGGGCCGTGCATCATGGTGGCTTCGCGGGTGGTCGTGTGGATCAGGTGGAGGGCATGGAGTTGGATGGGTGACTTGGGCGTCGCAGAGGTGGATTCCATGAGGGAGATGAGATTGGGAAGCATGTGATGGTCGTAGATGCAGGCGAGGATACAGAAGGGAGAATCGGAGCGGAGCTGCTGGACGGCCCGGCAGGTGGGCTCATGGCCGGCGGCTTGTGAGGAAGGGCAGTGCAGGAGCTTGATGGCGATGCTGTTCAAGAAGTTGTTTACTACGATTCCAAGGAGTAAGATGGAAAGGGCAGCGTTGGACAATCTGTCAACCTGAAATTGCAAGGATAAATTTCAAAGACTAACACGATCTTATGTTTGATTGAGCAATGGGAAGTTTCAAACTTGATTCCTCTATAACATAACAGATGTTGGGAATGTTGTGCTTGAACATCCTGTGCCTTAATGAGCTAGATGCACGTTAAGCAAGTTGATAAAATAGCTTGAAAGAACATTTTGGCAATTGTTATGACACTCAAAACTATCACAAAAGAATGGTCAGCCTGAAACATTTTGAGAACTATAATGTAAGATTAATTGCTGAACCGAGTTTAGCTACTAACAAATGCAGTGGATGCCCATGACAAGAGCATTGCATCGATAACGCCCTTAGAGGTCAAGAGAACTCCTGTTAGACATCCCTCTCTCAGTGTAAAGTTGTAGAATCGAGTCACCAGGAGAACAACCATCAACTTTCCAATATAAGTCATGAGCATAATCATGAGCAGGGTCCAACATGATGACTGTTGGAACATGTCATCCAACTGCACTTCTTGGCCTATCAATACAATTATAATCGGAATCAGCAAAGCAATGAAATCCTCTAGCCTCTTTACGAAAGCTGCGGCCAGCAAACCGTTCGGCATGACTAGGCCAGAGATGAAGGCGCCGGTGGCGATGTGCAGGCCAAGGAAGTCTGTGATGGCCGCGAATATTGCTACCGCAAGCATAACCACACTAATGTAGAAGTCATTCACTTCGTTTCGAATTTGCCAAACTGTAAGCCTAGAGATTAAGAACATAATCGCCGTGAGCGCAAGGCCTGACAGGTCAGAGAAATGCCAAAAAATTAGTGGTTTCTTAGACTTCTAGCTTCTCAAAACCAAAATTTATACTAGATGAGATCGGTTAGTTTGAATGCTTACAAGCCATTTTGATTGGTACTGTCACCATCATGTGGTTTAAGGTATCATGATCTAGCACCAAAATGCATGTTATTCGTGTCATCTCGATATTTGATTGAGGCATTCATGCCGAGTTTACACGAATATTGTACCCTAGTGCCAGATCATGATTTCTCATATCACATGGCCCAACCTCGTTTATGGATCATCAAGTAGAGGATAAACTCTTACCAAATAGTCCACCCCATATTGGGAGCAATGGCTTCCCGGGAACTCTCTCCATAATAAAGAAATCCAAAACAACCACACATAAGAGTTGCGTGCTCACGGCGGTCGTCATGGCCAACTTCCCAAAGGAAGTATCCAAAAGCTTATGTTGAACAACCGTGCTCGCTAATACTGTCACGGCCGGAATGCCGACGTACATGCCGACGGTCGCCGGCAGCACATCGCACTTCATGCTCTTGGGGACGATGGAGTTCACGATCGAGGTGCTGAGACTTGCTAACAGGAGAGAAGAACCAAAGTTAGCCACTGCCAACCACATGGATTTTCCATCCACCCTCTTGATCAATGAACCAAAATTGATCTGTATGCCAATTAAGAAGAACCAGTAGATGCTGCCGAAGCTTCCTAATGTGGCTAATATCACTTTCTGCCCTTCCGGAAAGATAACATGCATGAAATCCGGCGCAATGTGGCCCAGCAACGACGGGCCCAGAATCAGTCCAGTCTGCGAATTCCAATTCATTAGACTGTTACCACAACGCACTCACGGGGAGAATATCAGGTCATTCTAGCCTAACTAAATGGCTAGCAAGTTAATTCACACACACACACGCCTCTTTCCGGAAGGGCAGCCATGCCAACAAATTAAAAAATTATGCAGTTATACTTCGACAAGAGATTAATTTCATGTCCCAAAACCTTGGATTGACTATTTATGCATATCATTGACGCATTATTTAAAAAATTAAGTCCTAACTTGTTTCGGCTTACAAAATCTGATTCACAAAACAGCAAATTAATGTGTAAGCAGTTCGAGCATTTATGCATGCCTGCGCATGCATGTGTGCGTGAACACCACATGTAACATAATTTAAGTACTCTAGGCGCACCTATTCTCATGTCTAAATTGTCCATAAGATTTCATCTAACGATTCAGGTGACATCTACTGTGTCTGGGCACGCATACATGCATGCACACGCGTGTACGTTTCATGAATGAGAAAAGGAATTTTCTGTGAATAGCAAGTTTTTCTTAGATATATTCATCTAACTATAGTAACACATCTTTGGTTGTTTCTTCACCACTAGATGATAAGAGGATCATCAGCTTCTACCTTTGTAAGTAGGTACGAGAATCATTCTCTCCGAGTTCGGATGACACCTTAAAACAATAAAAACCTATATATATGCACGCATGCACACACACACACACACAGAGAGAGAGAGAGAGAGACCATAACATCGGAAGAAATGCGGGCGACCTTAAAGGGTTTGAAGAGGAAATCCAACGTACGGCTGATGGTGGTGTAAATAATCAATTCAACAGACAAGAGAGGGAGGGTGAACTGCATCGGGTTGTTGCCCAAGAAAATCCCTGTGCTGGAGGCAGGTACACTCTTCGTGCAGTTATAACTTGTCCAATTCGCAGCCATCTCTCTCGCTCTCTCCCTCTCTCAGCTCTCTCAGAGCTCTCTAATACAATTGAAGATCACCATGAAAGCAAGGGAGGTTTCCTAAGAGAAAAATGGGAAGACAAGAGGACGTGGCGTTCGTGGAATGGTGAATTTCCAACTCCTTTAATTTCTGGGGAGATTATAAATTGACGAGCTGAAGGAAGAGAGTCTTCTGGAGACCATTATCGCCAAACTTGCTACTCAACGCCAATATAGGACTTCTGCTTTCTAACATTGGCCAAAATTTGTTTAAAGAAGCTGATCCTTGATTTTTATCCACATAAAGCTTCCAGTTTTTTAGAGGAGACGCCCCAAGTAACAATTAGTGGCTCAAAATGATTCAGCTCGACGTTTCAAATGAGAATAAACTTACAGTTAAATAAGTTTGATCAATTGAAAAGAAGATAACAAAATCACGAGGGAAAACTTTATGGCTTGAGACCAAATTTCATTGGGTGAAATTCGGGTGAGGCGATCTATATAACAACTACTACAACTAAGCATTTTCCCATACTAGATAGGTAAGGCGACCTATATAATGTTTGAAAAACTCGAACTGCTTGTATGGAACGAAAATTAAAGTTTTTGTAAAGAACAAATCCAAAACCAAGCCTTTCCGTGAAAAGTGGCATTCGCTACTCCCATGAAAGGTGTTATATTAGCAGTTTACTCCAAATAAGTAAAGATAATATCTTCTTGTTTGCTTCCGACACTTAGACTGCCTCTCCCTCTTAAGAGCCATTTCACCTTCAAACTGACGTGCCATTGGATTCCCACCGCCTCCATGGCATCACAAATTCCGTTGTCACTATATATCTATGTACTGTGATTCCCAGTCTGCAGTATATATGAACGCTGTATGTTATTCTTCATAAACTATAACCACCTCCACCACGAAAAGAATGTTATATGATTTTACCTTCACCACAATACCACGATTAGGTTTTGCCTCTTTATCAACCATGAAGGGTAGCATATACAGTTTTGAGAGTTGTGAAAAGACATCGCGTTTCTTTCAGTAAATGCCTTTAATTGTGTTTTCTTTGCATATAAAATCCTCCTCGCTTAGACTCCTTGGGGTTTTAAATAGCCAATACGCTGTGTTTGTGTGTGTGTGAGAGAGAGAGAATGCACCAACCATTGAACCATGCCTGTTCAAAAGATAGAACAACATAGCGGGATCAACGAGACCTGGGAGTGTTTGTATGTGTGTGTGTGAGAGAGAGAGAGAGAGAGAATGCACCAACCATTGAACCATGCCTGTTCAAAAGATAGAACCACATAGCGGGATCAACGAGACCTGGGAGTGTTTGTGTGTGTGTGTGAGAGAGAGAGAGAGAGAATGCACCAACCATTGAACCATGCCTGTTCAAAAGATAGAACAACATAGCGGGATCAACGAGACCTGGGACAAAAGCTAAACAAGTTTTCGTCCTGACCGCGTCATATTCCGGGTATTGTTGCCCAACTCTGTTTTTTTTTTTTGGTGGGGGGGTGGGGAGATAGAGAGAGAGAACCGAACAAGACTGTCGTTGCCTATTTATAGCCGAGCAGGAGCACGACGAAAGCAACTAAGATTTCCAGTAGCGAAAGAGAAGCCCTGTTTTCGGGTCAGCAAGATTAGCATCTTGCTGGTGGGATATAAGAGAGAGGTCTTGGAGAGCCTGAGGTACCTTGGAGTACATAATGGACATGGAAAGTGAGGGGAGAAGATTCTGCAAACCGGCTAATGAGAGAAGGGGAGAAGATGAGGCTAGGTGGGCAATTTCATGTCCCAGTTTCCATTTGTGTCATACATGTTCTGTTTGAAACAGGTTAACACGAACAGGACCCAAATCATTTTGGGTGGACAAGAAAACACACTTTTTGGGTAGTGCTCAACTTTTGTATCCGGTACCGTACTGCTAGCAATGTGATATTCTCGCATATCTTCATCTCGGTCTATTCGTGTCCAGGACAACTGAACCCGAATGTCCGTGCTAGTTGGGATATACATGAACATAGACTTTTAAGTTCAACACGGAATCTCACCAAAGTTGAAGCTTGACTGGGCAGAACAAGTTCATTTCAAGTAAGCAAATGACAAAAGCCACAACTAAATGAGACGGCCCACAAACTGGCCCAGGTTCGCTGGTTTTCACAGCCCTGGTAACAAAAATCTGTCCTCTTAATCAAACACCCCCCACTCTGGAGTTCGGGCCTTGCAAATTGATAGTGGGCTAACCCGTCTTCAACTGGATTAGACCCGGTCCTCATGGGCCTCTGGGTACCGGAAGTTTAGAACAACAAATGAACAAAAGAAACGAGCTCGACAAATCAAGAAACAGAGAAAATTCGCAAAATAATTCCAAACCCATCATCATGCAGCATTATATTCAAAATATAGTGTGATTAATCAACATATTTGACTAATCATCGTCTAACATAATAAAGAGTAAGACCATGCCTCACAATCAAATCGTTTAAGTAAAATATCCTCCTGCGGGCTGCGCGAATTCGCAGCCACTTCAGCCGTATCAACATTTGCACAAACACTTTCCAGGCAAGCATACCCAATCTATCTCTCCATTTTACAGCAAAAACCAATACTTTCCCCAACTTTCTACTCAATTTCCTATGCTATAATGCATACTGTATGTATATATAGTGACCATATAAAAAAGAAGGCACCATTGAATAGGACGGAACCAACATCCACGAATCCAAAATCAGACGCGGAAGTTTTTGCCGACGAAGGTCTGGCCGAACTGCCAATTGGCCGGAACAATGTTCCAGGAGGTGGAGGTGCGACGATCGCTGCCGGTGACACGGAACGAAAGAGACTGCCCAACGAAAACGGCGTTGGACTGCCAATTCTGGCCCCAGTTCCTGCTCATGGGCATCCAGTCGGTATTGGAGCCCTTGACGTAAGCCCTCACTAAATCACCAGCACCGGCGACGTTCGTGATCAACACCAGGTTGAAGTAGCGGAATCCGTTTATCGTGAACCTGATCCCACCGACCTTCCGGCAAGGCACCCTGCAGTCAATCACCCCCACCAACTTAACCACATTCACATGCATGCAAACAGCACAAAGCAAGAAATCGCTAGAAAACTAAAACCTTCTTTTGAAAAAGAAAAAGTACTCCCGTAACTACAAAAGGAAAAGGGATAACACAAGTCACGGGTATCAGAAAGACGGCATAAGACAATTTTCTGTCGTGATTCTACAATGAGGAATTAGAAAAAATGAACGAGGACAAAATGGACATAAATGCATGCACGAATTTAAAGAAATACAGAGCGGTGTAAGAGAAACGGAGGAAGCTAAACTCGGAATATGTGCATGAAAATATATTCCGATTACTAGAAAATTCAAAAACTATGGAAGAAAAAACGAATTCCTGTACGTACAAATCTAAATACTCGCCTACAGACACCCATCGACGATCTCAGTACCTAAACGCCATACTCGCCCTGAAACCCGGAAAATGTCAAGAAATCCAAATATTAAGACTTGAAGCCAAAGGCAGAACCTACATCATTTGAAATAAAGAAAAAGAAGAGAACTTCACCAACTTATTGACTAGGAAATTGCAAAGGAGAAAATTGGAGGCGGCAATTCGGATGTGAAAACAAATTCAGGTCGCCAGAAATACAGGGTGCGCACGAACCTACAAGTTGGACATTCCAATCCACATTGAACGAAACTCCTACTCAAGCAGCTAGAAACTGACCGGAACTATAAAATCTCAAGGAAAAGAGAATACCAAACCCCGAATTTCCCACAGATTACACCCAAAACCCCTCTCAAAAACAGAGCATGGCTTTCGTTTTGGTTATTAGTGCACACAAAAGCGAAAACGAAGTCGCGGATGAAGAGAAGGAACGAACCTCCGGAAGGAGACGGGGACGATGCCGGCGCGATACTCGGCGATCTTGAGGAACATGGGCATGGAGAGGTCGAAGTGCGAGCGAGGAGGGTTGCACCACCCACCATTGTCACTGGGAAGGGCGTAGTTAGGCGGGCAAAAATTGGTGGCCGTGACGAAGATGGAGGGGCTGCCGGAATGGCACCACTGCGGGTCGTCCGCGCACTTTATCTCAAAGCATGCCCCGCAGCTCATCCCTTCGTTGAACAGAGCCGTGCTCAATGCCGCCGTCTCCACGCCGTAGCCCTGGCTGTAGAGATTCCCGTATCCGCACGCCCCACCTTTCAAAACACGAAGGATAAGACAATGATATAATGTGAAGAATTAGACCTCGAAAGTAGAACGTAGGAACTCACCCATTGTGCCGGAGGCATCACTGCCACCGTAGAAGGTGGCGTGGGCGGTTTGCCACTCGCCACCAGTGTAGACGCCGGGGATCCTAGCTTCGGCGGTGGCAACGAGGAAGAGGAGGAGGGCGGCGAGCAGAGTCATACTGTACTTTCGTGCTTGCTTTCTGACAACCAGGGTTTGCAAGAGAAGCGCTGGGTGCAAGTGCAGACAGTGAGGAAGTTGGGCTGCTACTTATCGAGGATGCGTAAGGGCACCATTGGAATCTAAATTTAGTGGTAACGTTGTAATTTAGCAAATCCACCTCATTGGAGTGAAGGAGCCCCTCAATCCTTTTAGTGTGATTAGACGAACGTACCCTTGTTCCTATCCTTAATCTCGATTTTGCCATGCCTAGAAGGTTAGCAGCCATCCTAAGTAACTAACCCAACATGGTCTTCCTCAGCGTTTGTTCAACGGCAAGGCGCTCTAGTGCTGTTGTTGCCGGTGGGAAGTTCGACTCCTAGAACTTGCATGTATGGGTGCCTAGGCTTTGGTCTCCTTTTATAATAAAAAAAACAAAAATTTTCGTTCATGTTTGCTTTAGCAGCTCACTCGAGCCGACCTAATCGCGAAAATGATATACTCATCAAAGTTCATAATGTAATCATTTGATATATAATACCAAAGAGATTTTTTACAAGTTACTAATTATGTGAAAGTGTATTTGTATGTACAATTGTATATAGAATTGAGGTTATGTATAAATTTGAGTTGAGCTCTTGACCTATTTAGTTTTGTAACTTGCTATTTGTATGTATACTATGTCAGATTACTCTTTTCTTGAATAAAAAAATTTATATAGAATTGAAAGACTTAACCATTTGTACTCAAAGCAATAGCTCGCGAAGCTTGCTTCCTTGACGAATAGGATAGATCAAGAGAACAACAGGAGTTGAATACGCAATAGAAAGCCAAATGTACCTAGACGGAAGCTAAACTCACACTCATGACTCATGTAACAAGCTACTAAGAAGTGTAGACCAATGAGTTCATAAAAATGGCCATTGTAATACCATTCATCAATGGATAATGTTTCCCATATGGGGTAAAAATGTAATTCAATGGCGGCATAAGTAGGAACATATTATTTCCATAAAATTGAGAATGAGAAACATGTTTATGAATACCATCAATATCTACTTGAGGAGCTGCAATGAAAGCGATAATAAATGCAAAAAGGACTTGACTCACCAGTTGTAGGTTGTGAGTTCAATATGTGAGGTATGCATACCTGTCTTTGACCTTCCATTGTAACAAAAAAGAAAGGAGAAAGATTTAACCATTTAATGATACAAATACAATATATGCCTGGGTTACACTGACTTGCTAGTATATATGTATATAAAATTTTACATTATATTTAAGTAAACTAACTTATAGATATTGAGCGAATCTACACATTCCTATATTCATAAGTACATGAGCTTTACGATCATGATATGAGCGAAGTACACACTGTAGATGTTCAAGCGGTAAAACATCACGGGCGACCTCCTTTTTTACCATAAAAGGGATCCGAAGTCTAACATGCACATATCCATGCACCCTTGGGAGTCGAACTCTGCACCAGCAGCAACGGCATGCACCCTCTGGGAGTCGAACCCTGCACCAGCAGCAAGGGCGCTAAAGCTTGCTGCGGTTGATGAAGCTAATCACGAGCCGAATCACTCGGTTCGTATGTACGTAATAACGGAGAATGATGGGGTGTGTTTTCTTGACGATACGGTGGGAAGAAACAGCTTTGCTTGTATCGCAAGTTGTGCCGCTACCGGCGGCCGAGATTTGACGACTTTTTAGAGGATCGACGGCGCCGGGGCTCAACTAACTAAGGGGGTGTGGGGCCCACGAATTCCCGTATTCACTTTTCCCTTTTTCCACCATAACGCTTTAGGTGAAAAGAATGACATTCCATGATTCAAAGGTGAAAAGCAGAAACGTATTCAAGTGTCAAGGCTTAGCTTTCTGACGTCGATTACTGCATCAAGGGAAAATGTGAAACCAGTGGATATCCCAAGCGTCAAGTTCGAAGTTTCCAACCGTCGATAGGATAAAAGAAACACTGGAGATAGCCCAAGTGTCAAGGATGATATTTCGAACCGTCGATTGTTGAGTTTGATCTGTGTGTGTGAAGAGAAAGAGGGGTGATCAAGCTTGCCTATCTTTAGGATTTGTCAGTTACCAGCTAGTATTGGTGCTTCTGCCTCATGCTTCCGGTTAAAATTTACCTGCAGTAGTTACTAACAGGAGCTGGTATACGAACCGAGTTGTTCGTGGTTTGGCTTGGTTTGACTCTGGGAGAGCTTATTTGTGTTCGATTATGATATAATGGCTCAAACACAAGCTGACCTATCGTGCAATATACAAGGGAACAATGTCAATTGAGTTATATATATATATATATATATATATATATATATATATGCTAGGCTCACATTAGTTCATCTAGTTAGGTGCATGAAATTGTTGTGCTCATACATGCTACAAAACCAAGTTAACCCAACAAACGGGGCGAGTATAATCTAATTGAATTTCAAATATTTCATCTCACAAGAATAAATTATATTAAAAACAAGTTATTCACTTTAATTTTTATTGAAGAAACCCAATTTCTTTCTCAAAATTGTATGTCAAAAGTTTCAATCTTAGCTTTCATGAACTACTAGTATTCAACTGACTCAAGGAGCCGAACTAACCGAGCAAGATTTCAAGTTAACAATGAACAACCCTGTCCAGCGCAACTCGTCTACTAGCTCGATTAGCTGCTTTGGGTTACTTACATGCCATATTAAGAGCTTTTCTTTTCTTGGGATTGAACTCATTGTTGAACCATATGGAATATTTTAATGTCATGTCGTTATTCCTGATATAGAAGTGTGTTATGAAGGGAGTTTCTCATGTGTTGAGAATTAGAAGGGTTTTTGTGTGATTGTGTGTTGAAACCTTAAGCAGAAACATTATACTCAATAAATGTAATAAGGTGTCACTTAAACGTGATATCTCGACAATTGAAAGAGTTTCTCGAGAACTAAAGGACTCTCAAAAGAATTGGAAGTGTTCTTTTTTAAACTGAAAAGGTTATTTTAAGAACTAAAAAAACTTCATTGAGTTAGTTAAATCATTTTGAGTTGAAGATTAAGACTTTGGATCCAATACTCATGACCTTTCAACTTGTGAGTCGACCCCGAGGTGAGATATTGCTCTTTGTGCGACATATTAAGAGCGTAGGTAGTAGCTTGTATAATGAGACTAGGAAGTTTGAAAGTCGTGGCTAACTGGATTGTGACATGGTCAGAAGGCTAATGACTATTAAAACGAGGATCATTTTAAGGGTTTTCTTAATAAAAGAAAGATAATGTTATTATATTCATATCTTCCAAAAAATATTGAATAGATCTAATATTTTTCTTTATATTTATATATATATCATAATCAACCCATGTTAATTCATTAGAGAAAGAGAGAACCTTGAAAAAGTTAATGTGTGAATGTGAAGAAGCTATTGAGCCCATGCTGGCTGTCGAGATAAAGGACCTTCCTTCTTCCTTTAGAAAGATGAATGCGGGCTGTGTTTTAGCTTGCACCCCTCTCTTCTTTATTCTTTGCTCTCATTTGGGTAAACTTAAACCCTAAATTTGTCTCCTACTTGGTGTAACCCTTATGCCACAGATATTGTGGTGATCAGCTACGGTGAGAGTTCGAGTTGACGTTGCTGGGATTGAGCTTTGAATCAAATCAAATCAGAATCACCCAACTTCTAAATGATCTTAGCTTTTCTTCGTGTTAACTGGGGAGCCGAGATGGGTATCGGGTTGGTGGCCCTGCCTGGTTTTGCGAGCAGTTTTGTGTTCTGGGTAGTGTGTTTGTTATATCATGTCCTTTCACTTTCGTGTCAAAAACATGTCAATACAAAGACAACACAGTTTTTTTCATGTTACTTGTTGGACATGAAAGATAAACTTTTCATCATTTTCCTGTTCTATTTTCATGTAATGTCGTGTATCGCTAGCCTCATGTATGGCCAATGAGTTGCGGATTAGACTTATGGGTTGGTTAGACATACACACACAATATATAGATTGATTGATATATATATATATATATATATATATATATATATATATATATAGAGAGAGAGAGAGAGAGAGAGAGAGATGGAATCTTACCACCTTTGGTACATGCTCACCCATTACTTTTGGATGGCATGAGTGTAACGAAGATATTTTTCATACATTTTTTTAAAACTCTTTAATAATTTTAAAATTATACTCATATTATCTAATGGGTATAGATACACATGTTAGAAGTGGTTAGGGTCCAGTTTCTTTGCACGAGCAAAGGGGAGAAATTAATTAAGATGAAGTGTCGAATCAAGAATGCCCAATGTCCGTATAAAGAATAAGAGAAAGAAATCATGTAGTGTGAAATGGGTGCCATGGTTAGGTGGTTGATGATGAGTTAGGTTATCCGGTTGGCATCACAAAGAAAGAAAAAGGAGAGATTCGACGACGAGAAAACGACCTCGATCTGGGACCCGATTAAGAAAAGTAGACACCTAGTATCGGATTAAGGTAGTAAGTACGACACGGTTAGCAGTGGAAGCTTACATTGAGATCAAGCACCGTATCAGAAAGAACCATTGTTTTGCATTTGAGTCGTATAATAAAAATTAAATTTGAATCCAAAACCAAATCCAAATGGGGAGATTCACGATCTAACTTAGTGAGACTCAGGTATTGTAGATTGTATAATAAAAATTCACATTGAGGATCATGCTCACTCCACATATTGTAGATTGCTGCCGCCGGTGGTGAATCATAAAACATAAAGTAGTTGGTCATCGAAGACTGCAATTAGAGAGATCTATATAACTCCAAACCTTTAATACACGAATCTATTTTTTCGTCATATTATGGTTTTTTGGAAGTTTATTGATGCATATATGTCCTTCTGTTGTTTTTCTTCACGTCTGTTTGTCTACTTGAAAACGAGCACGCCCCTTCTGTCTCTCTATGATATATATATAAATAGAGAGAGAGTATACATTTCCTTTTCTTTTCTTAATTTCAACCACGGAAATGGAACCAGGTCAGGAATTGAAACCTGTGACCCCCCCTCACGCGCATGCGCACACACACACACACACACACACACATATATATATATATATATATATATATATATATATATATATATATATATAGAGAGAGAGAGAGAGAGAGAGAGAGAGAGAAAACGCGGTAAATTCATACACCTTATCATACTAAAGAATCTTTAACAATAGGTGAGTTCAATAATTTAAATTTAAAAAGTCAAAAAATATTATTGTACCTTTTGCAAATGCATTAAATGCACTTAGAACCATTTAGATTTTTTTTATTTTAAAGCTCTCGGCTGTTGATCTTAGAGATCAAACTGCCTTCTACTGTCTTTCGTACGCTTGTTCATTTGGCACCCTAGAGGAGTTCTACCACGCATTCATGAGTCATGATCATAGATATCATATGAACGATGGATTAGGAATCAATTTTTAGGATTGGTTGAATCATAACAGATTCATGGGCATTCGTGTTCTAGGCCAAGACGAGTAGTCCTCACTTATAGCCTGTCTCTCTACCATAACTCACGGTTATGCCATAGTCTATGTCGTATATGGCCGTGGATTCAACTGGGGGCTATATCTTCCTTTTTGTTTTCTCTAATTTTCGCTTAGAAGGATTCCATCCTTGAACTCAATGTAGAACCTTCAAAATCGTGTAACCCACATGCTATGAAGATCACTTACAAATCCCCACCAATTATGTTCCATTAATCAAGCAAAAATGTGTCACAAATCCGCGATACGGCAAAGAACCAGGTTGATAATTCTTTGTGCCCATTCCAGTGTTGAAATAGGGTGAAGAACAGTTTGAGTTCATGCTTCGATGGCCACTGTCATAGAATGCTTGGGCCTGAACCAGTTTGAGGTGGGGCAAGATGAATTCTTTGACGTCATAGAATGTGATCTTGTGCCCATTTAACTCCCAAAAGCAAGATACAATCTACATTTTCTTTAAACTAAAGAAAATTTATTTCGGTGGGATTGCAATCAAAATATTGTTCCATTGTCAAAACCATAACAAGTAGACATATCTCATGATGAAATCTACATAAAAAATGACAGGAGATCAACTGATAACCTAATAGTGATTCATATCACGGCAGTCACAACTAAAATTCCCAATGACAGTAGGGAAAACTTTAGTACATGGACTACCACAAATACGACGTATAGAACTCTGTAGTAGAGTTTCTATATTTCCGTTGTTAGACTGGATTAGTTAGAAGATGGAGGGGGCGGGTGCAGGCTTAGGCAGATCGGTAACAAGCCCGCACAGAAGAGCATTGTCTGGCATTTCATATTCATCTCGGAGAGAGTGGCCCGGTGCCTTCACGCGAAGGTAAAACTGCTGCCCTAAGTACTGGCGCTCCCACTCTTCAGATCTGATATTCCACATGCCAGCATTGTCAGTTGTGAGCATAATTGCAGACCATGAGTGCTGGTACACCTGCAAAGCATTCATGCATTAATCATTCATCACCGTCTTCAAAAGAAATGCCCGTGAGAGAATTCATACATGTTTAATCTCTCTGTCTCTCCCTAAACACACACACAATCTCTGCGTGTTTGTTGGGGTGGCGGGGGTGCACGTGCATGAGAACCTTGAACCTCTTAAAATGTATTGTGATGAAATTTAAGTTCCTTTTTTGTTAACTATACTTACTTGGATGTTGGTGCGACTCACTGCATCAGCGAGGTTATAATGTTTTCTTTTATCAGGGCTCCATCTTCCTGCCCCCATCCTGCAAATGCGAGTAACTTTAATTAGATGAAACTGATTTGCATGAGAAAAGACCCCCAATGACGTGAGCTAGATAGATAGATCACGTCTTCGGATGAATGCATAGCGTGCCGAAAGAGAAGGAGCTTTTACCCAACAGCAAAGAAGGAATAGCCATCCAGGTGATAGGTCTGGATGCTCCTCTCCAAGTTCTCGAACACTATCTCAATGAAGGTACGATACTCGCCATCGATAACGGCTGTTTGCATAGTGATGGCCTTGCCGGAAGGTGGCAAGTCCGGCAAGGAACGGTTGTCATAAACCTTGTTGCCGATGCCAAAGTAGTCGGCAAGCTTCAATGGAGTTTTAGTCGGCTTGAAGGAAACACCATTGAGTGCATACCTGAGCTTCCCATTAACATAGCCCCGTGTGTTGGCCAACCTAATGGTTCTAGTTATATTTATGCTTCCATAGTGGTATGAGCCCTGTGGGTTCGGCCTAGCTGCACTGGCAGTCAGGTTCCAGCGGAAAGATTTGAACTGATTTATTGAGAAGGCGATGCCGGATGGCCCTGTGGGAATCGGGTCAGTTAGCCCGGCGGTCGACCCAGCATAATGCAGCACGGCGTTGCCAACAAGCATATAGCGAGTGAACCTAGTTGATGCAACAATGTAGTAATCCTTGGGTGCTTGGTCAGCCGTGATAAGGACCGAGAAGGACTGGCCAACATGCACATCGAGCGACTCGTACTCGTTCTGAACTGTGTGCGAGCCCTCGATCTCGACGAGCTTCATTGTGTGCCCTTGGATCCTGAAGTTGAGTGAGGTCTTCAGACCAACGTTGGAGACCCGAAACCGGTATATTTTTCCGGGCTCGACTTGGAAAGTATCAGCAAGCTTGCCAGTTTTGCCGTTGATCAGTACCCCAGATGGACGACCAAGAGTCTTTCCATTATCAAGAATCTCTCTCAAAACCTGTATTCATAAGGCCAGTCAAACATCACAGTTCAAACATAGAAGTGCACTAGTCTATGGAATGAATCCCATATTCTCGTTATATCATTATAAATCTCAATCATCCTATGGCAAACTATATATATATATATATATATATATATATATATGTGTGTGTGTGTGTGTGTGTGTAGAGAGAGAGATGTGTGTGTGAGGGCGTCAGTGTGTGTGAGTTTAATAACCATGAACAATATCTTGTGATAACTGACAAGAATCTGATGCAGTATGTTTCCTAGGTATGTACCTTATGTGAGGCGTTGTACCAGTCACCAATGAGAAGGATGTAGTCATCGGCCGGAGGATCGAAAGGAACGGGGATCAATAGACGGCTGTTTATCCGGAGGCTGCCGAAGGCGCCGGCGGCCTTATGCAGGTTGTAAGAAGGGTAATAGAAGAAGCTACCGATCTGGTCCTTCACTTGGAAATGGTAGGTGAAATTTTCTCCTGGAGGGATGGGGCAGTTTGTGCCGGGCATCCCGTCTTGCCAGGAGTTCTTCCTTTGCTGGATGCCGTTCCTGATAATAACACCCACATATGTCAAACGATGTCTGCAAATGGTTCAGATTTGGATCGGGTATAGGATTATGGTATCCGAGTAATTGGATATGGGCAGATAAATCTGTTGTGGATCCATAAGACAAAACCATGTCCACATAAGTAAACTTTAGTCGGATATGATGTATTCTAAGCTCTTGAACCATATCCATGCACGGTTAGTAATGCCATATGGTCTTGTTAACCATGTTCTGCCTACTGGATAAGCATGCAATGTGTGTGTGTGTGTGTGAGAGAGAGAGAGAGAGAGAACTGACCAAGATAACAGGAAGGGCTCGTCAAGGTTGTTGAAAACATTAATCAAAACATTATTATTGCTGGTGGAATTGATGTTGGGTCCGGGGAATTGCCCATTTATGAGAATCCCCTACAGATCAAACGAGAAGATTCATTGTTAAGTTGACATTTAAGTAAAATTTGATTCATCTAGGGTGCCCTAGACTGATCCACAGACACAAATATATATATATATATATGCGTGTATGTGAAAACTTACCTGCTGAGGGGCTCCCAAGGGTGATATGGTACCATATGTGATGTTCCACGTGAAAAAAAGGTATGGATCCTCCCCATGAACACAAAGACATAGAAGGGGCAGTATGGTTAAGAATGAGAGTATCGACATTGCGAACTTTTTCTCCTTTTTTATGTAACTTCTACCTGCATAAAAGATGCTAATTTCCATCATCCCATAAAATATAATCCCGATTTCTTTTCGTATTGAAAAAAATATATAACACGAAAATCGTGATCGCTTCAAAATAAAATATATATCTTCATTTTATGCTACGAGGCAAGTATCTTAAATATTTTCAAGAACGATAAGTGTTACGATATGCTGCTTAAAACTTTTAAATGAAACTGAATTTACCACATATGAACAAGATTGAAGGAAACAAAATCCGAGTTTACCTCACACAAGAGCTTTGAGCTAGTCTCCCTTTCTCATCCCTCTGCAAATACAATTTATTTATATGAACACTTCATGAGCTTGGTGATTTTGGAGCTAAGCAATTTGATGGAGGCGAGAGACAGTCTTGTGGCTCAAATAAGAGCCCCAATTTAATGGTTATTAATTATTTGTATTTAGAGAAACCCCCTCCTCATGTTTGAAACAGAGTCGTTTGGCCTATACTTGGCTGGAAACGTTCAGAGATTATTGCGGGTTTAACCATAAACGGACCTTTCTATATTTGGATCCGTTGATGCCCGAAATGGCTAAGCCATCTGTGTTACTTTTAGAAGGTGACGGACAATATTTGGGCAAGAACAGTACTCCTCAGGGTTTGTAAGGCAAATTAGAAACCCTAATGGCCAGGCGAGTTTTAAGCGTGAGAGAATGTCTCTCTTGGATAGAAAAATGTGGTCGGAGAGGTGCTTGTGTGTGTGTTTGTGTGCTTGTGTGTGTGTGAGAGAGAGAGAATGCTTAACCGATCCAATTTTACCACCTTTAGTGTGTGCCTGTGTCTTTGTGTGTGTATATACATACCCAAAAACAGACAACCCGAAAAAAAAAAGCTAAAACCGAATACCTCAACACAACAACACGAGAGCCCATTCACTCCTGCAACAACCCTACCCACACCCATCTAGACACATGTATACAGACCTTGTGATAAACTTATATTAACTATATGGAATAGGTATTTGACACATAATACCAGATATACGTATATACGATGTGCTTCACATGGAAACTGACAACGTTTTCTTTAAAGGGAGGCTCAAGCCTAAGACACACACATGCACTCCCCATGAGTCTAACTTCCCACCTGCAGCAAGAGCGTCAGAGCGAGCTGCCACTTGAGCTAACGCTCCGGGTGGTAACTATGGAGTTTTCCTGATATGTTAAATACAGTCACAAACACACAGACCAACTGCATATGCACGCACCTACACATACAGACGCAAGCCCAATAAAGATATGTACTTACTTTCATGTTTCTAACATGATGATAGTTAATAAGTGATATTTTATTTTTCTACATATGAGGATCTAGTTACCTTAATCTGCTTTGACAGTAAATAAGGGATGCCAATAGGATAAACTCCAGTCCGATCCAAGGATGAGTCGGATAATTTTTTTATTTCAGTAAGATATGGAAACCTAAATGCTGTAATAATTACTATATATATGTATATGCACCTATGTACGTACGTATATTGTATGTGTGTTTGTGCGTGTGTGTATGTGTATGTGTGTTGTTTACATGCCAGACTCCAAACACTTAGTTCAAGTTTAAATTCACAAGAGACGTAGCCATGCTTTAATCTAAGTCACACGGACACTTCTAAGAGGTGGAGTGTCGACCTCAACATGGGTGGGACACCGACACCGTGTCGATGCGGCATGGCAAAAAAAAAATGCAATTTTTTTTTTGTAACTCAAGGTTCTGCCATCCATGATGTATTTATCCTGGAGAACCCAATCAAAGAGGGAGTAATCCGTGAAGATGATGAAACTGAAGCCTCTTAGTCGACTCGTGACCTTATCTCCCATGATGACCATCTGAGTTACCTCACCATAGTTTCCAAAATGCTCCTTCAGCTTGTCTTCCATCATCTCCCATGAAACTCCATCGATGAACATAGAAAAATATAAACGGACCTTCTTCACTTCCTTTTGTGTGGATATTCCACGAAGCTCGGGTCTTTTTGGATAAATGGGTCCGGATAGTGAAGATTGATTTGTGTATTATGATGAAATTAGTAGTTGTTTACGGTTTATGTGTTTTGCTTTAATATAAAGTTGTGTACTTCCTATTGTCATATACTTATGTTAATTGATGTCTCACTTGTTGTAGCTTGAATATTATATATAATATATAATATTATATACCCTAGTCGTGTCGCCGCACCCAAAATTTTTGAAATTTATTGTATCCCGTACCCGCACCTGTATGACATAGGCTTTAACATTTAGGCTTGTTCAAAAGAAACTCATTTGGCCTAGTCTCATAACCAAAACAGATCTATTTAACAATCATATTTAGATCAAGTTAATTTCCAGCTATTTTTTGGTTTATAGGGAACTGCAAATCGTGCTTTGGGTTGTCATTTTGTGTTGACGTCAAGAGGAGGTCAACCAGGTCATGACCATCGTTTCTACGTGCTTCTTTCGACCACCACAAATACAGCATGACGAAGGCCATGCTCTGACATGAAAAAAGTCGGGTCGTGTTCGTGTCTAAATCTGCCAGCTTGCTTTATTTTCATTTTCGTAATGCATGCCTTCAAAAGGTGAGAAACTAAACAGACGTCTCGTTTTTCCATGCAATAATCTCTGAAATCAGCATTAGTTAGATGGACATCTCTCAAACTGTAACGACGTTCACTATATATGCAGCAAGTAGTAACATGATACACGCATAGTCGTCGCGTTTCTACTAAGGTGAGATAAATATATAGAGAGAGAATGGTATATGCTAAAAATATTGCATGTCCAAACAAATCTCAATCGACCAATTTAAAAAATAGATGTTGTTTTTTAAATGAAGTGCTCATGCAAAAAGTATAAGTATACATTTGTTTCTAAAGTTTAAATATTAATTATCCGTCTTTTAAATTGGATGGTTGAGATTTTTTTTAACATGTAATATCGTTATCATATACCAAGCTTCCTATATTATATTATATTATATTATATTATATATATATATATATATATATGTGTGTGTGTGTGTGTGTGTGTGTGCATAAAAAACTGACTATCTTTGAGGTGTCAGAAACTGGACCACCTCTGTGTGCAGATTAAGGTCAACATAACCAAAACCAAGCAAAACCTTATTCTACTCGGGTAAACGGGCTATTATTTGTTACAAAAAGTGTCCCGAGTTGTTCCATGTTAGCATTTAACTCTTAAAAAGCAAGGTCATGTTTTATCATTTTCTTTCTCTCTCAACTATTCTTTTATTCTCTATAAGAAAAGTTAAGATGGTCGTAAATGGCTGGTCCACTGGATATACAGTGCATATAGTTGCTTAAGTTTAGTGCAAAAAGGTCCAGATATTAGAATGCCACACACAAAGAGCAATAGCTCACCTGGCGACTCACAAGTAGGTCACCAGTTCGAGTGCATTTCGCATCAGCCTCCCCATTCTACCAGAAAAAAGAATGAGCATCTTCTTTTCTCCTCTACATTTTCTTCATACAAGAGGAGGCCGCAGCCTAACACACACACACACACTATATACACTCTCCTGGGGAGTCGAACTCCCCACCAACAACACAGGCGTCAATATGCCCTACCAGTAGAGTTAACACTCTGGGTGCTTCTCCTCTACATTTGTCTAATAGAAAGATAGTGCATTATTTGTATTGTTTTTGTTACCCTACCAAGCAAAGCTTATACAAAAACAAAATATGGAGTTCAAAAACCTTATAAAAGAATCCTATATTCACCCAAAGTGAGCAATGCTCAAGAAGCCTAAAGAATCGGCTTTGCCAACTCGTGGGCTCACTTATCACTTGCCAGCCTGCTATAGAGCACAAGCTCCAATCCCCACTTGGAGGTGGCGAGTTCAATCCCTAAAGGGGTGCATGCGTGTGTGCACATGTGTTAGGCATTGTTAAATTGTACGTAGATGATATCCTAGTGATTTGGCTCAAATAAAAATACATTGATCCAAGTAAATAAACTTTTTTAATATAATAAATTTGATACTTGAATCCTTCTCGAGCTAGGTGTTGGTAGCTTGTAACTCGCGTGCTGAGCAACTCGAGCTTGAAAAGATGAGCGGAGTTCGAATTTTTACAGAGTCTGAGCTTGAAACGCTTATGAGCAGCTCGGCTCACTTAAACCCCTACCCATAAAGTGAGGGAGAACTTAGAAGGGGGCTTTACACGAAAGTTGACCCAATTGAGGGGAAAATACATAATTTCCAGCTCCACGCGGTCGTTTATTGGTATATACTTTAACAAAAGGAGGTGGATGGTATATTAAAAGGATTACCCCGTCGTTTGTGAATAGGTGCAAAGCGTGCGTTAATTTGAAAATATTTTCCTGGAAGGGATGACAGGTTTCTCAAGTGGTTTACATGATTTGTTTTAGGAAACGGACCGTGGTTTTCGCTTCATCCGAAACACGACGCCCTAGCTCTGCATTAATCCTCCCTCCCCCTGCGTCTTCCTCCGTCGGAGATCTCAAACTCTCTAGCGGCTTCCCAAATTCCAGCGACCATCACGGTCCGGAAAGAGGTATCCAATTTTTATCCTATATTTTAAGAATTTCGGAGACATGATTTTATTGGTTATATCAGTTCAAAATCATCATTGATCATATGGTCATCGATTTGATTTTTGTTGGTTTTGTAACTTGTGCAGAGGTGATCTAATGGATTCGGTGGAGACGGTCGTCAGTGAGGCGAAAATGGAAGCCAAGAAAGATGGTTCAGTGCATTCTTGTCCTAATTTTGACGTTGAATTGGGGCACGAAATTGCCCAAATTTTGCTTGTTGGATTAGCTACTGCTTGCGTGGATAATACTACGGGCGGTCTTTTCAGGACACCATCTTCCGTCGCGGTCGATTTCCGCAAGGAAATGGTGGATTTCCTTCAGCAGCAGAGCGAATCGTTCGTCGCCGAATCCGTGATTCAAGATGGCTCTGATGAGAATTCGGATCCCTTCCATCCGAGCGAGATTGTTAACAACATGCTCGACAATTTCGCGGCAACGAAGAGGAATTTTTTGAGCCGGGTTTCGAGCTGGTTGCTAAGTGAGAAGAGGGAGGATAAAATCGATGATCTTGTGCAGGAGATGGGGCGGGGTAGATTTTGGCCTAATGATCGAAGGGAGACGGTAGCAGAGACTCTGTTGAAGAACGTGGATTTCAGAAATATGTACCATTGCGGCATGAAATTCGATACGGAGGACGAGCTGGAGGACCACAAGAATGTGTGTGCGTTCAGGGTTCTGAATTGTGGTAACGAAGGATGCCGTTCGACGTTTTGCGCTGTGTATCTCGAAAAGCATGATTCAGAATGCCCGTTGAAGGTTTTGGATTGCGAGCAAGGGTGCTCGGAGAGGGTTCTCCGGCGCGAAATGGACCGGCATTGCATCACCATTTGCCCCATGAAGATGGTCAAGTGCCCTTTCTATCAAGTGGGTTGTCAAACAAGCTTTCCTCGGTGCAATACTGAGCAACACTGCTCCGAGTTTCTCAACTCACACTTGATGTATGTGCTTCAAGTCATTCATAAGCAGGAAGAATCAGTGGAAGATCTCACACAGCGTGTTAATTTGCTCGAGAAGGTACGTCTTGTAACAATTGCTTCAATTGTTTCCTGTCTTTCTTTTATTTGTTCATTCAGTGATTCTTTAAGATCAAAAGGTTAGAAGGGGACGTGATTACGGTGGTTTGGAAATGCGGGGAGTGATTAATAGAGCTCCATTGCAAATGTGTGAGAAGTTGGACGATTAACACTATAAAGAGACCCAAAGGGATCTCAAAGGTTTAAAAGGAAAGCTTGAGCTTTTGGAGCTAAATGAGGGCATGACCGAAGGTAGATGACAATGGCAGCTAAGAATCCCTGTAGCAGACTCCACTATAGTATTGAAAAATGGTTTGCTTGTGGTTTTGGTTTTAATTTTAATTTTTTAAAGATGCATATGAATCCCCCCATATCTGTCATGTGGGATTGAATTTTGATCCTAAACCCTCGATTTCAGTACAGAATCTGATATCAAATCCAGGGTTCTGAGATCATCCTGGGTTTGATAAACCTTGGATCTTCTGTAAATCTTAGACAGGCGTTCTGATCTCAGACTCGAGGTATTCATTCCCATCACTACTCAAATACCGGTAAGTAAATTCTCTTAAAGACACATGTACCAGAACATGATTTTCCTATTTCATTGCTTTCAAAAGCCTTAATCTTTTTGACATTCTTTAGCCTTCAGCATCAGTGTAGTTGGCAGCCATATTATGACTAATCAGAGAACGTTATTGCATAAGTTCGATTTGTTACATTTGTAACAATGAAACTTTGCATATTGCTGACTGTTCGTATTCAACGTGGAAAGTGAAGACAAAAGGACATAAGGAGGGACAATCCTCCACTATCATGTATATGTTTTACCATAAGTGGAACATCAGCCAGATTAGATAACAGTTGTTCCTATGAACTCTTTCGAGGGGTTTTCCTAGTTTTGTGTTGTTCAATATGTTCAGAAGTTCTACAAAATTATATTCTAAGCAACATGGGAAGATATTTTCCTGTTCCTTGTTTTTTGAGATGATGCTTAGCTTCCCTTTAGGCGTCAAACAAAAGTTGTAAAGGGCTCTGCATGTCATAGCTAAACAAGAATACGTTTAGGAATTTAGTTCTGACTTCCTTCTTGAATGTGCAGTCTCTGTCTCTAAGTCAGAAATCAGAAGCTTTGGATGTAAGGTCACTGACGCTGGCAATTAAGCAACAAGAAAGTAAAATGACGGCACTTGAGAAGGACCTTGGGAGGGTTAGCCTCAAGAGCACGCAAGCTGAAAACATGGCTTCCCAAGTAACGGACCTACAAAGGCAGGTCCAGACCTTGCAAGAACACACAGATGGTTAGCTTGATCATGAACATGAGGTTCCAATTACTATTGCCGGATCCTTTTCGCATGTAGTTCTCTCTGTATGAGTGTTGTGTTCTTTTGTTGTGATAATTCTGCATCTATATTCGATGGATGACAGTGTCTGCTTCATTTGTTTTGCTTGTAATATATAAGTTTTTATTTGTATACGAAATTCTTGATTTAATTAATTTTTTCCTTGTTATTCCACTTTTGGCCATACATAGAGTTCTTTCCTTTGGAGAACTAACAAATCGCGCATTTGCAGCCTTCTTATCTGTTTTATTGCATCTATATTTTGGTCTTTGTTGGTTAGTTTCCCATGGAACTTTCGATGATTTTTTTCTCGGCATACACATCCAAATTTGTAAGCCAACAAACCTAAGAACGTTAAATTTAGACCACAAGATCCCTTCTTTTTGCTTAAAGCAATATGTAATATGTAAATGGTCAATTCAACCATGGAGATAAGGTAGAGTTTGAAATTCTATAACCATGTGATTGCGGAGCATTCATGGTTGTGATTGAAAAACAGAAAGTATGAAAGCAATCAAGTACCCTACAAAAAATATATACATTTTTTAACTTTATTTTCAATCTCAATCACCAAGGCTCTTGATCAGATTGATTTTGATGAAGTGATAGAGTTTGTATGTTAAACGATTTGCATTCTGCAACATTATGTGTGAAAAAGAGAATGAGTGGAGGATTGCAAACCCATCTTGAGCATAGATCTGATCAATCTGAGATCCGCATCCAACAGCCCAAGGACCATGGATTTTAACCTCGTCTTATGACAAACCCTACCACCACCCCTCTCCTCGAACATGCACTCACCATCGCTTCATGCTCCCTCCATCGTCACCTCATGATCTCTCTCCATTGCACCACCAGGTTTGCAACTCTCTCCCTTTCCCTTCGTATGAAGTGAACCAAGTAGGACGGCCTAACACGTTTCCAAATTTTTAATGCGAATTATTTGAAAAATACAGCTCACGCATAGAAGCTGCAGGATTTAAGAAGGTAGTTGGAGCAAAGGACGATCCAGGACTGTGGCAATAAGTTCATGGCAAAGATCTTGTGGGTTTTGCTTAATTAGGTCTAGAAGATTTTGAACAAGTAAAGCTTAGGAACTGTAGAAGACCAAAGAACCAAAGAATAGCTTTGTTACGTCAGCTGAAGAGAAAGATTGCTGATTTACAAAGCAAAATGTTTACCCAACTATGGTATACATGAAACTAAACTGTGAAGGGCAACAACAAAGCAAGGTTATCCATTAAGCGGAATTATCATGACATGAACCTCATACATTCACACATTAAGCGTAGTTGCGTGTTAACCACAAAGTTGGGAGCACAGAGATGCTATCTTACTTTGAGTGGCATTTACCACCGGATACGTTTTTGTTCTCCCATTGTTCAAGCATGTCAAGGTCAACTGATTATCCATCTGTAAAGACTGCAAACAACATTTTGATGTTCAAGATTTCAAATCCATACGGTATAAAAGTATTTTCATATAAGACGGATTGGCCAAGGCCTCTGATGACTTACCGAGCAGGTTATGTTTTCAGATTTGCAGCTCCACCTGGAAGTTGGAACACAGCTCAAGTAATGGCACCAGGAGCAGTGATCGTTTCCATTGACTCCCCGGAAGACCATAGCCAGACCAACAGAGTACCTATAAATAGGTGTCAATCTTGTCAGAAAACAAAGCTCTAAGATAATGAACCGATTGAAAAGCCAATTACACCAGTCATCCAGTTAAGGCAACAAAACTCGCAAAATGGAACCTCTATATCATGGAAGTGCTCCCTCAAAGAAAATGAGCCAACATCGAATACTAGGAATCTACCAGAAGTCCATGAGACTAATAGATCATCTCTACGGCTATTCAAGGTTTAAATTTATCTGTTTCACAGGTGAGAGAGACCATGGTGGGAGACCGATAGGTGATGGATCTAAATAGGCTACGAAATAGTTATAGCATAATACTTTCCCAGAGACTGACATGGAGGGTCTCCGACCTTTACCCATTTCATTGCCAGTCGGTCATCAATTGATCATGAAATGGACTGGATCAACTGGGTCTCTAAATTGTGAACCTAGTTTTTTTCCTGTTCTGCTTGTTTCTTCCATTCCAGTTTCACCACAGACAAGGATCAGGAATAAACATCATTGAGCATAATGAGTCGTATCAAAAAGTCGAAGCCAGTAAAGATACACCACTCAGAACAAGGACTAATGGATATATACTCCACATGCTACGTTCTAGACAATTCTCATCCAAAGGCACCACGGCACAAATCAACCATAGTATGCACAGGCAACTAGCTTAGTAAAGAGTGTCCTGTGCTTTTGAAATGGCTATAGAGCTTTAAACAACCGTCTTTAAAATGCTAAGAAATGAAGTTCCAACTACGCATTACTAATTATATTGGTCTATTTAGAGCATTTCCCGCACATGCTTAGTGTAATTTAACGCAAAACGCCAATTGTTCACCACAGTAAGAATAATCTACTTCAGATAAAGAAACTGTCTCATCCATTAACATGGCCTCTACATATTTATGTAGCTTAATATGCTTTATTCACATAAACTAAGTAAAAAGAAAAAGGAACCAGACCTGATTGTGCCAGAAGATAGGAAAATAATTTCGTTCTTACCCGACAATCAATAGGAGTAAAGAAACTACCAAAAGCACGTATTGGTAGACTTTGTGTTTTGGTTTCCCAGATGCCATGTATCCATGACGCACATTTTTACGGCTAACCCATCCATACTGGGGCCTAATCAAAAACACAAATCCAAGAAGAAATCCTGAAAGAAATCCTCCAATATGAGCAAAGTTGTCAACATGGGGGAGGATCCCAACCGCTAAATTGATTGCAATAATCAGTATGAGAGTCACCAGAGCTGCTAGCTGAAATAAAAAAGAAAAACAAGTTACCAGGAAGTCTTAAAACAATTAATACTCATTCAAAAATCAGAAACAGAAACTTAATAATACCTTATTTGCATAGATGGTCCAATTTGTGAGAAGCTCAGAAAGCATAGTTCCTAAGAGACCAAAAAGGGCCCCTGATGCACCAACGGAGATACTGGATTGAATGAACAAGGATGACAAAATGCTCCCACCAAGTCCAGCAAGGATGTATATAATACCAATTTTCACTGTAAAATAGATAAGTTTTGAGTACACCTATTTCAATATAATAATGGTGCAAGTTCCAAGCCCCATAAAAGAAAAACATGACAGACTCTTACAGAACAACAAATAAAGACATCCCAATAAGCGAAAGGAAACTTCTGAAGTCTAAACTAGAAGGCCAATTTTCCATGGTGAAATAACCAAATTAATTAAATGGTGCAAATCTACATACATAAACAGCAAGGAAAGGAGAAGCACATCTAGGAAGAACAACAGCTAAGAAACCTATACCACCATAATAATCTGAACTTTTAAGAAGCATTCCGAGAACTGAGGGCATTTAACTTTGCCTTAACGATATTATTTAAGGATGACCCTCTTTGTGAAACTACTGTTTAAAGCAACATTGTGCTTCCATTACTGCTGCCAAGACTAAAATATACTAATAGAAGCAACAGAAAACCTTCTCGCTTTTCTTGTTGGTCACTCAAACTTCATGATTCTTAATAAACTAAAAGGATACCCAACAAATGAATTCAATGTCAGATTGGCAAAAAGGTGATGCACATATAGCAGAAAACAATTATAATAGCTCATACAGAATAATCACATCCCATCACATTACGAAGACAGAAAGCCTACCAAAACCAAATTCTTGTTCAAGACGGATGCCAATGAAAAGAAGACTCAACATATTTGCAAGTATATGAAAAACTCCAGCATGTAGCCAAATGCATGTGATGAGCCGCCATCCTTGATGCCCTTGCACCACCTTACTGACCTGAAGAGCCCCCATTTTGTCAAGACTGCACCAACAGGTCAAAAATTAAGAGAGATGTGCTAACATGTTACTGGTAAATATTACTAGAATGTGCACATCTCAAAGCCAAATGACAAAACAGCAAAGGATCCCTTAATTATGAAACTAGCATCTAAGACTCCAGCTTCAAAATATAGTAAAGTTAGGTGCATCACATTCCACTGATTTACCTAGCAGTATTACTGGTGAAGCTTATCAATCACTCATGCAACTAAACAAATCCAAAAGATTAGATAGCATTTGTCCATCCAAGTATCAAGGACCAAGTAAGAACATAGCTACTTACACAGATCATCTAGGCAGTCAACATTAGATTATATGAGAAGAATGCAATACATTCTAGTTATAGGACCATTTGCAGCGCAACACCAAGCAACTCATACCTTAAAGTTATACACTGTTCGCTTTTAACTGAACAATATATTGGAAGAATACAGCTGCAAGAATCAAGACTAGACAAACCCAGTGAAGTCAACTAATAACTAACCCAAATAGTCATGACACAGCACAAATTGAGTGTTATCAGAAACGGGCAATTAGAAGTGCAAATGCTTGACAACGCTTCTACTGCTGGAACAACATCTGTACATCGGAGGCTCTATATGTGTGAATGTGTGTGCGTCTGTCGTTTTTACTTGCAGGTATGCATGTATTGACATTCTCAAAACTCATCTGCCATGATTCACGAAAGGGTCCACCTATATTTTGGAAGTAACAAAACACAAAAGGACTAGCAGAAATTAATAACCGGTTACAGTGTTAATCTGAAACAGTTTTCCAGTGACAACCTTTGTGATGGTCGTTTGTCTTCCTTAAAATTTCATTAAAAGAGGCATTTGCACTTGCTTTGTGTTTTTCATGATATAGCAATACTTATAACTTAGACAACAGCGAGTTGAAGGTATCATGGAGAAGAGGAGAGAGGATTTACTTACGTCAACGAAGAAGGACCAAGCAGAGGATTCTCCTTCACCGGCTGAAACGCGAATCTTCCCAAGAACCCCGCCAAGCAATTGCTGCTCGTCTTCGGGCAATCGTTGACATACATGGTGATCACGAAGACGACCACATTCGCAAGGACGAACAAGGGGACGAGCCACGAGAACCAACTACGCCTGGATTGGTTCTCAACGACCGCGTACACCACCGAAGGATCGCCGTCGACGGGATGAACCGACTTTCCAACTCGGTGAAAAGAACCCTTGCTCTTCATATCAGATGACCGTCCGTTTCCCATTCCACAAAACCTCGAATCAAACTAGTAGACTAACAACCCAACAATGAATCCCCAAAAAGTATCGCCTAATCGAGAAAAAAAAGGAACTCTGAAGCTGAATCAACAGGTTCGAATAAAAGAGTTAAAACTATCAAACTGAAAGAAAAGCATCAACATATTCGCGAAGAAACCTGGAAAGAGGCAACTGAAATCCGAAATGAACGAAGTTAGAGAAAAGAGCCAACGTGATCCAGTTACGAAGGACTTACCCACAATCGACCAAAAGAAAAGAGCAGAAATCCCAAAAGAACGAATCGGAGACCTCTAATCGAGAAAGAATAAAAGCAATACGAATGAATCAAATCCAGACGAGCAAGAAAAATCCGGACTGAGATAAGAGAAACCAATTTATCAGAACACGAATGGGAGACGTAATCTGCGAAGAAGAAGATGATCTGCAGCAGAAAGCCGCAAAGAAGAAAAATTTTAAGGTTTGTTGGAAGGAAGGTGAAAGGAAACTATCAAAGTGCACGCGTGAACGCGAAGCTTATTCGGATTTGTAGCAGAGAGAGTTGGTGAACAAACTCCAAGTTTGCCTTCTCCCTCCTTTCCTTCTATTTGGCGCCAGAGAAAGACGAAGAAGGTTGGGTTCTCTTCTTTTTTTTATGTTCGTTTTCACTTCTTAATTTTGCCTTCGCAGGTCAAAACGAGGAGGTCCAACTGGCCTTTTCCTCACAAATCCGTCCAGGAATCTCCGATGCCGTTCAATTCAAGCGAGCAAACCTGTTCCGATCACAAAGTAGAAGTGATGTTATGGGTGTTTGCGTCACTTGGACGCTGGGTCCGGAATCCTGCTTTTGGTAACAACGATCAAGCACACCTTGCGACACAAACAGAGTCCGTGGGGCACTGAAGCCGGGTTCTGTGGTGGTTCTCAACACAAAATGACAGCCAAGAGGAGGGACGTTGTGGCACTCCTCTATGTAACGGTAGGACAAAAGAGCGGGCTCGACTCTTCCGACCTTCAGGAGGCCTTGATTGTCAAACTGATGGGCTATCATCGAATAGAAGTTCTTGGAGGAGAGACTACGTGCAGTGTGGGGGCAAGGAGGGGTTCTATAACAATCTGTAACCCTTCGACCACCGTGAATGTTAAGCAAATATCCGGCGATCGAGCATAAACCATGCATAGGCCTCGCGCAATAGGTAGAGCCATCCAGACATCACTAGTAGAAGGGCCTAAACTTCATGGTCAAAACTTTCGATATTGAATACCAGATCAAACCATGCATTAGATCCGAATTGTTGCTTATGAGTGCTGCATCCAAATCAACTTATCGAATCAAACATTTGGATCTGGATTTGATAAGTGAATCGGTTGAGGTGTAACTTTCTTCGTGATCTAATTCTTTCAGGGTTGTTAAGGATCACCATCTTAATTGCTTTAAGTTTCAGCTTTGATCGTCAGATATATTTTTTCTCTTGTCGATGAATATGAAAAGCTGATATCTACCAAGTTTCTAACCACCACCACATTAAACTAATAGAGATGCTAACGAGTCAGACTCGTGTCAGCAAACTGAATGTGTCTAACCGTATTATCCATAACTGGGTTCAAATTTGTTTGACAGATTTTGGTACCAAATCCAAAATGAAATAGTTAATCTACTAAGTTTCTAACCCTCGACACCCCATAAGGAGAGATGCAAACGAGTCAGACTCGTATCAGCAAAACCGAATGCGACCTTATTGGATTCTCTGTAACTGGGTTCGCCATTTTGGATTTGCATGATGAATTTCAATACTCGATCCTAACGGAATAATTAATCCATTAAGTTCCTATCCAAAACACGGATTAGTAGAGATGTCAATGAGTTGGATCCATAACTACCAATACTCAACATGGCTCGATCAGGTTTCAAATAACTGAATTTGGAATCCAAGAGAAGTTCAGTACTGAATCTGAACCAAATAATTAATCAGGTACTGTGTCAACTGCAATTGGATTTAGATTATCCAGCAGAATCGAATTCAGATTCAGTATTGAATCAGATTAGATTGTCAAAACGGATCATATTTTTAGTTACTGCAAGACATAAAAGACCGAACACGAATGGCCCAAAAATCTGCATTCATCCCACCAAAAATAACACGAAAGCAATAGAGTCATCTTCGGGCTAACCTG
This sequence comes from Brasenia schreberi, assembly GCA_036023115.1. NCBI lineage: Eukaryota > Viridiplantae > Streptophyta > Magnoliopsida > Nymphaeales > Cabombaceae > Brasenia > Brasenia schreberi. Next base: position 800,785 of record JAYKKT010000063.1, read on the forward strand.
AATCCAAGGTTGGAAATCAATCTGATATGTCCCAATATGATAATCAAATCCAAACCTGATTAGCAATCAATGGTTTAAAATATTAAATCCATCAACTCAGATTCAAAGTCTGATTGGATTTTTTATAATATCCAATTCAAAGACACCCCTACCTACCTGTTTTAGTAGTTGACATTTGAAAATATCCACATAAAAACAATACATCCATTCACAACTTGACTAACACAATAAAGACCCGGAATCCAGAACCAAACCCACAGCCACAATTGACTTTTGAATTTCCAAATTCAAACGAGACCTTCTCCCACACTAAGTAATGCCAGCTGCTTCTTTAAAAAAGAAAAGAAGGAAAGGAAAATGTTCCTTGTCAAGACAGATCAACAACAAATTGAAACCGTCGGGGAGAAGGAAAGGAGGTTGCTTTCCTCTTTGGGCTTATAAAATTACGCAGTAACTTATTTGCTTCCACATTCCACTTTTAGAGTTATGCCTTGATATCACTCATCTGTTCAATATATATATAATACTAGCACATGTGCTAATAAATTTAAACAAATCACAATTGTTCATCTTTGATTTGAAATTTAAATCTAAAAAATAAATGTATATTTTTTGCAGGTACACTTTATTCATATCGGTACTTTTGCTTTGTAAATTTCAATATTGAAATTTGTTTTTGATTCACTAGTACTTAAATGTACTAGCATATATATATAGCTTGGTATATGCCAGCGACATTACATGCTAATATATCCAAACAAATGTTAAGCATCAAATTTGAAAGATTGATGATTGAAATTTTAAATTTTAAAACAAATAATATGTTTGTTGTAAGTATACTTAATTTAAAAGTAATATTTGTTTTTAAATTTAAATTTCAAACACCCATTTTTTAGAATTAGAGAGTTTAGATTCGTTTGGATATATACCATGCATATATATAAGGAAAGTTATCATATTTTTATGCATGTAGACCATGGAAAGATAGAATGATTTAGGTAAAAAAGAAAAGTATGAAATTGTCTTTTGAAAAAGCAACACCGACAAAGCACATGTGCTTTTACACTTTTAGTTTTTTTTTATCTCGATCATATGTTTTTTTCAATTGAATGGTCCAAACCATTAATCATGATCTACCATAGAGTTTAGCAACTCCCTCTCTCTCACACACACATGGAAAATTGCAAGTAGACACTTTGCTTGGTGTGTGAAAAAAAAATGGCATACTTAAAATTGGGTTAGGATGGTATTGGGTTCAGGTCCACCTGGATCCAATCTACCGCCTAGGCGCCTACCCATCTTTGTTGGATCCCAAGCTGGACCCAGAATGTTCAGTTCAGACTCTGGTCTGGTCCAGAATTGCCAACCCTACCGTTTACTTAGCCTATTATTCTGATAAAATGCATTTTAATGGAACCAAAGAGTATCCTTGGTCTTGCACTTGGGTGTTAACCCACCTGGTAGCGCTCTTGATTCTACTAAATGCAAGGTGTGAGTTCAATTCCTGGGGCGTGCATGTTTCTGTTCCAGCCTTCCATTTCGAAGTAAAAGAAAAGTGCATCCATGGTCTTCATATAATTCTTGTGAATGCAAACAGCAAAGCCATCATGTTTTTTCCTTTCACAGGAAAAATGTTATAAATAATTAACCAGAAAATAGGATAATCATAGGTGGAGTTGACCAAGGATCCAAAACAAAATAATTAAAAATTGCTCATTAATTACGATGACTTCTTCTTGCAAGTGAAGCGTTTTCTTGATTTACTTACAAAGTTATGAATGTTTGACCATAATTTTTATTTATTTACAAAAAGTAGATAGCCCATTCATTGCGGTTAATTCCTCTGCAACCAGCAATAGCTCTGCAGACTTGGGAGTCGACTTACAAGTTAAAGGTCATGAGTTCAAAACTTTGGGTGCATTTGAATAAAGGCCCCATTGAGCTAACTCTCTAGGCACACCCACTCTACTATTATACAGTGAAGGTCAGCACAACGAACAGCAACTCACCTGGTCAGGGGTCGACTTGTAAGTTGAAGGTCGTGAGTTCAACGCCTGGGCCATGCATCTGGCTTCGGCTATACTTCCTAAGCAAATAACAAGCTGAGCTGGCTAGGGAGTCGCCTCACAGGTTGAAGATCGTGAGTCCAATACCTGTGGGGTTCATCTACTTCTCACCTCTCCATTGTACAAGAAGAAAAGGAAATGAAAATCAATTTATATACATTTCTTAGCTTGAAGCTGCAGTTTTTGTTTAGTGTTGAAAGAAAGCAATAAAAATGATCCTGTAATTTAGTTAAAATGCTAACATAATACAAGATCGAACACAATTACAACTTAAAATCCATTGTTTTTTCAATGATCCTGTATAGTTTTTTATTACATATACATAGTATACATATATATGTGGCTCATATATACATATACATATATACACACATATATACTATATATTTGTGTAATAATCCTGTATAGTTTTTTATTATATATATAGTATATATGACTCATATATACATATATACATATATACTATATATATGTATAGTACTTTTAATTACATGTATATGTATGTATAGTTTTTTTTTATATATACATATATATATATGTACTATATATACTATATATATAGTATTTCCAATTATGTGTGTATATATATATATTTTTTATTACATGTGTATGTGTATATGACTTGTTGAAGCATAAAACGTTGTGATTGGATTTGCATTTTAAGTAAATTTGGATAAAGTTTTATAGATCCGATCTAATATCCAACAAACATGTAGTACTGCAGGTCAGTTCTGCCCAACCCACGTCGGCCCCTAGGGCCATATGAGCTGGGTTGAATGGCCCAGCTTCAAATATGGGCTGCAATTCTCTTGTCCTGCCCTGCATTTTTCCAGGACCGGGCCAGACTGGACCCCCCGGACCAGTCTCATTTTGACATTTCTAAGTTGAGGACCCAAAACAACCTGTCTCGACCGGTAACTTGGCGGTTATGAATCATAAAATTGAGGTCTGGGTCTGGGTAGGATCCGGTAGAAGTATACCCAGCCCTGATCCGCCCATCGCTAATATAGAGATGCTGCAGAAAATGCATTTTTGGGATTAAACAATAAGGTTACATGGAGTGTTCCCGCTCAGTTGTTATGTAGGCCATGTGAAGCACAACCCAAAAGCAGCCGTGGATGAGTTGGTACGGGCCGACATGTTTTTGTGCACACCATGTGCTTTAACCAAGTCTAGTCCATGGCATCGTTGATATTAGCGTTATATATATATATAGAGAGAGAGGATATATATATATATATAGTCCATGGCATCGTTGATATTAGTGTATTCCGTACATTAAATGCTTTCTTTTTATTACTTCAACTATTCACAAGATCAAACATTTGTCAAGAGTTTTTGTGGTTTTCTTTTTATGAATTTTCTAAATCTAACTTCTCTCCATATGTATGACTCAAAAGAGCATTTTCAATACTTTTGAGGCATTTCATTTTAATGTTTTATAAAATTTAAATTGGCTGGTACATTTTTTTACCGTGATTCAAAGACTTTTTACTAGTGAATTTTGTTATGGTTGTGTAATCAAGTTCTCACAACTCGTACTTAGTGAGGGACTTCCGTATGGAATATAAAGTACATTTTATAGGTACTCGATAAAATCTCGTATCCTCAATTATAAGCATGTTACAAACTATACTTTCGTACTATCAACAAGTTTCTTTATGATCGCTGCGATCTTGATAAAAACTTGTTTAGTTGAAATGACTAGACATCAATCACAAGTACCGATTATGTTAAGTGATTTCAACGCTCAGAGCATGACACAAGGACGCAAATTTGATGTCTGGAGTCACGTTTGATGTGGTTTATGTCAGAAATAGCTCAGCCGGAATTATTTCGACGGACACAAGTTTTTTTGGTGTTATTCCGTGTTGGTGATCTGTGAATTTCGTATGTTTGGGGTGTTTGTGTCAAAAACAGGTTAAAGGCTTTTTAGGCGTGTTAACTCGCTCTCTGTCCATTTTATTGAGGATGGACACGAAGACGGAATCCTTTGGTCGTTTAGGCAGCTCGGCGTGAACATCGCTCGCTTTGCAGGAGCTAACATGGGAACATGACCTACTTTATATTACTCATAATTGGTAATATCCAAAATTCACCGTACATTTAACTTGTCTATTCTCGCTAGTGTGGGATCTTCAAAACTCGGGGTCCACGCGGGATCCTCTGATTGAAGATGTACGTGTAAGAATGGACGTTACTTAGGATCACTGATACACCATATGACTTGATTTGCTCTCGCCTTAGGGTGTCGTTCCGGCAGGCGTTCCGCTTCAAAAACCCGAAGCGCCAAAGTTAAGTGACCCCTCCATAAATAAATACGCGTACAATTCATTTCCTTTCCTGGGAAAATTCCTCTCGGCGGTTTCTTCTCGAGCACGACTTGCTCGAAATCCTGACTCGGAATTTCCCGTTCAATTCCTCCTCCCCCCGCCTCCCTCTCTCTCCTTTCGGTCGTAGACGTCTGCAACTCCGGCGGTCTAGTTTTTTTCCCGATAGAGATGGCGTCGAATGAGCGGAAAGGGTTCTTCGCGTCGATCGCGTCGAGCATCTCGAATTTCGGTGGCGCGATGCACAAATCTGTCAACGGGTAATGAAGGGATCTCTGTGTTTATTGTTTATTTGACTTGGATTGCTGATCCCTAGCTTTCTGTTTACTTTCTAGTCTATTTTTTCCTTACATAGAGTTGTTATGAATATTGTAATTCGTGATTCTGGTTGGAATGTCGGATTTTGTGGTTTGGTGATCTCTGCTTCCATTTAAGATGTTTGGGCCTTAAATATCAGTTATTTACATTTCATAATGAGATTCAAGTCAGCAGGAACAAGTTTCAGGCATGCGGAATCAAATATTTAAATCTACAACGCATATGCTATATAACTGCACAATTTAATCTTTTGAGAAATCCACACTGTAAAGCTCTGTTTTGAACTCCGATCTGTTCTTAAACCATACTCATGAACGTGTTGTGCATTGAGTGAAGCTATGGAGCTTGCGGAAACTTCCCTTTGGAAGCCTATGAGTCCCTGCTTAAGTTGGCTATGTAGTTTGTAAGTTCTCTTGGGGTTTTCGAGCTACTGGGAAATGAGCCCTGAGTTGCTTGATGGGATTCATGTGATGAATATCTTATGAGTTTTTTCCTGTCACTTTCACCCTCTCATATTTTCGCTGTGGTGGGTCACGTTGTAGGAGAGCATGGAGTTAAATTCTGAATCATTATTTACTTTAGATTTTTGGTGACATGGTGTGGTCTATATCATCCTTTTCATATCGTTTAGAGTCGTCTGACTGTGGTTAACGGCTGAAAGTACCCCAAAGTTGCTTGCTTGAAAGTGTTAGCGGAATCAAATGAAGCGGATGGCCATTTGGCTTCTGAGCCTGCATTACCATCCTAGTTGAGTTCCTTTATGACGTTTTGTCTGTATCTTTTACTACATTAGACTCCAAATTTGATCTCCATATCAGTAAAGTTAGTTTTACCTTTGGATATGGCATTCTATCTTCTCTATATTGTTTTAGCAAGTGATATTTGTTCAATTGCTTCCAAGTTTATGGTTGTTTCGTCCAATATTATCAACTACATGGTTATCAATTGATGAACATGAGAATTTTATTTTTCCCCGTAACTTGTGCTTTCTCAATTGTAACTTACTATGGCACATACTTTCCCCTTAGGTTGGTTGGATATGAAGGTCTAGAAGTTATAAATCCCGAAGGCGGCACAGAAGATGCAGAGGAAGAAGCTCACAGAGGGAGATGGAAACAAGAGGTTCTTTATTATCATCTTCATAATCATCACATCCTCCTCCTCGTCATTATTCTCATAAAATGGTTTTGTGAGACTGGTTACTTATAATGCTTTTTTTTCCATTGAGCGTGACTCACGATATGGTTTCTGAAATAGACTGGTCATTATTCCCAAAAAACTGGTTTCCCATGTTATAAGCTTTTTTTTGGAAAAATCTTAGATGCAAGAAAATTGTAACGGGGACATCAAGATAGAGTGAGAACAAGGAAAAAAAAGAAGAAGAAAAAGATACAGATAGACCATTTAAACTGTTTTATATGCAACTTCCATTTTAGGTAGAAAGCATGGGTTTAGTGGGCCTAGGTGCAAGAAGTGAAGATATATTCCATGTCTTGCATTGAATTGGGTGCGTCCAGTAAGTAGGTCACAGAAACAAGCAGGCTGCTTGGGGCCAAGGGTTGTTGCCATGAAGTTGTATGTGAGTGGGTATGGCATCAGTAGTTCTCTCTATGGTTGCAGAATGTCTGCGACTTCTTTGTTTTCTACTTTTGGAGCAGTTCTCTATTTCAGTTTGAGAATGAATGCCACCATTTTCCTTTTCCTTTCTTGTTGTGGACTGTTTATGCAAATTCATTGGGTCTCAAGGATATGAACTGAATGCAACCATGAAAGGGTATTCTTTGACATAGCAGAAGTTCTAATTTTCTTCTGGGATTAAGTTCTATATGGGCTGAGACATCTAAATTGGATCCTAGCAATCACATCACATCACATATTTAAATGATTGTTATGGGAGTTAAAGAAAGTTTGTCTTGCAGGAGAGAGACAGTTATTGGAAGATGATGAACAAGTATATCGGTTCTGATGTTACATCATTGGTAACACTTCCTGTTATCATCTTTGAGCCAATGACCATGCTTCAGAAAATGGCAGAGGTAAAAAATGCTCTACTTGACAAGTTGACCTGAAAGTCATGTTTCTGTGTTTCTCTTGTATTGGATATTTCTTGATCTGTAATACGTATACACTTGTTAAATTGTTCTTTTCCCTAAATGGTCACTGCAGTTAATGGAGTACTCAACCCTTTTAGACCAGGCAGATGAATGTGAGGATCCTTATGTGCGGCTAGTCTATGCTGGTAATGATACACCCCTGCGGCCTTCTCTTCCTTTTTCTTTACAGGGTTTCTGCTTTTTTCTTCATATCAACTCTTTTTCAGCATCATGGGCTATTTCTGTATACTTTGCTTATCAACGAACATGGAAACCTTTCAATCCTATCCTTGGAGAGACTTACGAAATGGTTAACCATGGTGGAATCACATTCCTATCAGAGCAGGTCAGCCCATTTAAACGGGTTTTTTTTCTTCCTTAGGTTCCCTGTTTGCTGATTTTATTTGTAAATCAAGATAGAAATAGATTATTAATTAACTTCTGTTATGTTGTACAATTAGACTCTCTTCTTTAATTTCCTTTTTGGTTATTCAATGGCGTTATGCCTTAGATATTCAATTAAATACTCTTTACTATCTGCATTTATTTTGAACAGGTAAGTCATCATCCTCCCATGAGTGCTGGCCATGCTGAAAACGAACATTTTGTATATAATGTAACATCCAAGTTAAAGACAAAATTTCTGGGGAACTCAGTTGATGTTTATCCTGTTGGAAGGTAATATTTTGATACAAAGTCATACAAATATTACTCTGCCCATTCATAGGTGCTATATTTAGTGTCACTGTTCTATTCTGCAGCTCATTTTTGGCATCGTCCTTTCTAGTAAAGCTATGTTTATCTACAACCAGAAATATGGGACTAGGTTCAGGTGTCACTACAATATTGGAAGAAGAGATCGGAAAGTATAGAGGAGGTTAGTGCCTGTATTGAGGAAGAACCATGTACTAAGAGTTTGCCTTGCCTGTAACAAGTCTACAGCCATATTATGCTTGCTGGGGTGTAGAGTTCCCTTTTACTGAAACTAGTAGTGGGGTCCCACATGAACACCGATGAAGAAATTCTTGCTTAGTCCATCATTTGGCACCAATTTTGTGTGCAATAATTAGTACGTGCATGCTTTACGTGGGTCCTTTTGTAGCACACCAGGGCTCACCCGTTGAGGCAAGGAAACCAGAGGTACTTTGTCTGTGCCCCCACGGTTGGACATTCTTCCTTTCTCAGGCAGTCTTCCTGGAAAACATTTATAGTATTTGGTGTATGCTGGCCCCATTGGGAAACCATTCTCTTTCCTGTTGGCGATTTTTTCCCCTGTGCCATCAAAACCTAGTTGTTGTGGTTTAAATAGAATGTTCGGAATAGATAGCCTATTCGAGGTTCTTCAAGGTCTGAACCAATTGCGGAATATGCACAACCTCAGCCATCAAAATAAAGTAGAAATTCACTTCTGGTGGTTTATATAGACCATAAGTTAGATAATTACTGGTGCAGTTATATATCTTAGTCGTCTCAATTTTTTCCCATCCAAGGTCCATGACTTTCTCCCGTTACATCAGGAATTAGGTTGCAGTGCTTAGTTTCTCCTTATGTCATATGCCCATGATACTCCTCTATTCTTGCCATGCAACTGCTTTTCCTTTCTGACAAAACAAAGTCTTCAAATATTTCATTTTCAAGTTCATACCAGATATGATCGATTTAGTAAAAGAGTATTTGGAGTGTGGCCACTGCCTTCTCGTTGTTGGTGAATGAATGGTTTGCAGTCTTAAGTTTCAAATTGCCTTTCTCTTCCTTTAAGTTGATAATTTACACCAAATGTTCTTGCATTTTCCACGAGAAATGTTGACATGAAGTTGAGAAATCCCTTATGTTGTCTTCTGTTTAATGTCAAGCCATTGCAATTTGCATGAGATGAGATTGAGAAATGTCTTTTGTCCTGATAACTAATTTATTCTTGACGTGCAGGACACGTGTTACCCTGAAGAAAACTGGTGTTCTCCTTGATCTTGTGCCCCCTCCAACCAAGGTTAACAATCTCATATTTGGGCGAACTTGGGTTGATTCACCTGGGGAGATGATCATGACAAATTTAACCACTGGCGACAAAGCTGTTCTTTACTTTCAGCCATGTGGTTGGTTTGGGTATGAACAAATTAATATGCTTTGCATGGAAGTCTATGTCCCCTTAATGATAAATCTGCAATAGGCAAATTTCATGATATTTGATCCTTGAGGAGTTGGTTGGTCCATGCTTATTTCATTTACCGTATTATTTTGGGAAACACTTTGCATTTATATTGGTATCTCATTATTAGTGCATCTCAAAGGAGATAGAAAATGGTCCTTAGTGAAGGATGTAGAGTTGCATGTTAAGTTCCCATCTGTTCTTTGTTGAAAATTTCCTTTGTCCTTTTGTTTGCCAATATGTTGTCTTGCTGAAACAATCTAGTGAATGATTTGGTTACAGTACAGGTCGTTATGAAGTAGATGGGTATATCTATAATGCTGAGGAGGAGCCTAAAATTTTGATGACTGGGAAATGGAATGAATCTATGAGTTATCAGCCTTGCGACTTAGAAGGGGAACCTCTTCCTGGCACGAAATTGGAAGAGGTAAATTTTGTTGTCAGCAAATATTATTTTTAACTCTAGTATTCTCATGTATTTGCAGTAGTCCAGAGAAGGCTTGGTTTTGGTTTTGGATGCTATTGTCATGCATAACATCCTTCAATACGTGGTAGGATTTGTGTTTGTCTTCATCTGTTACAGCAACTTCAACCCATCACTGTCCTTGCCTGTAGTGACTTTAAATTTGTGCAGGATACTATCAGCTGTGAAATAGCATCTTTGCAACAAAAGCTTTATGTGTGTCTGCTATCTTGGTTGATTATTTTGGTTCAGTCACTAGATCATTTCAAATTTATCAGTACCGAAGAAAATTTGGATGTAGACCACAAAAGTGTTGGACGAAACAATAAAGAATGCTCTAGCTTCTGTTGAGTTAACTGTTGACATGGTTCAAATCTTATGGAAACAAAGAATCCGTGTAGCCATCCCCATCTAGTATGGGAAAATGCTTAGTTTTTGTTACAAAAAACTTGGATGTAGCTCTAAGGTGCCGCTTGCATGTGTTATAGGTATGGAGGGTTGCAGCAGTTCCAGAGAATGACAAATTTCAATACACATACTTTGCACATAGAATTAATAGCTTTGAGACTGCAACAAAGAATTTGCTTACATCAGACTCCAGACTACGTCCTGATCGATATGCTCTTGAAATGGGTAATTTATCGAAAGCTGGTGCAGAAAAGACCAGGTATAGTAGTATACCCTCTTCTGAAGTCTTCTTGATGTCATGGGTTGGAATTACTGCTGGCATATGGAGGCTACAATCTTAATTTTGGTATATGTGTGGTTACATGATACTGGATAGTGTGAATTCAGAACTTGAATGGCTCATTCTTGCATTCTGACGTGTTAAGAATTTATTTACATATTAAATTCTGGGATATTTATATCAAGCTTTAGGATCTACTTTCTTTTTGTTCTATATGCGTCAGGATCATATTCATTTACTGCTCTGTGCTTTTATACATTTGGATGAAGCGGATTCTTTTGCTTCTTTTTACTGGGAAAAAAACTAAGCATGGCATCTTTCTTACAGTGACAACATCTGCAGATTCAGATGTATAACTAAATAGGATTTTCATTTTAAGCATGCATTTTCTTTTAAACTTTCATCATATGTATCACAAATCCCACTAAGTTGTCTTTTGTAAATCATTTTTTGTGTTTGTTGGTATGATGCATTTAATGTGGTGAGTTATTTACTTGTTACTAGTGCAACCCCAAGTAATGCAACCTAGATTTATCTATCCATTTATTCTTGGTTGGGATCATTATAAAAGTTATGCTCCTATTGATGGTTTGTTTCTTCTAGTTTGGAAGAGAGGCAGAGGGCTGAAAAGAGGAACAGAGAAGCCAATGGCGACAAATTTATACCAAGATGGTTCAATTTAACAGGAGAGGTTACTCAAACACCTTGGGGTGAATTAGAAATTTATGAATACAACGGAAAATATGCAGAACACCGTGCTGCCGTCGAGAGCTCAGGTAGTATTGGTGAAGTTGATGTGAAGTCGACTGAGTTCAACCCATGGCAATATGGTAATTTGTATGTATGATTAATGTATTTATTTACCTTTTCCTTTTTCGTATTTTTCTCACAATCATAGTGGTTGTGAATTACAAATTTCCCCTTTTTTCTCTTTTCAAATTGTAGTTCTGCCGTGTTTGTTTATTGGTACTTCTAGGGGGCTAATATGTAGATGAAATTGCTCTGAAATTTGAAAGCATTCCTCTTTGGATCGGTTTTGGGAGCTTTTTCGGCATTCTTGTGTCCCATCATTTTATTAGTTTGTGGAGGATTTTGCCATCAAAAGGGCACGAGGAAGACCTTTTACAAGAACAAATATAGGGTCCAAAGGAGAGGACGTACAATGACGGAATTCCACTCTTTTTTGAACTGCAAGTCTGACATTCACGGAAACAAGTTGTAATCAACATCAGATGTAGGTGGCTGATGGAGTTATATGAGGAACGTAAGGTACCAACATGAAACAAAGACCAAGCCTTCTTCCACATCAAGTGGGTTGAGCCACATGAATTCCTAGTCTCCATAGGTCTTGATCTAGTGTAATGATTTAGCTCATCATGCATTATCATTTCCGTCCAACTTTCTTTGAGGCCTTTGTCACCTTCTCTTGAAGTGTTTTGAAAATTTAAGGCAATTAAAATAAATTTAATCTATATGCTAGGATGCTATTTGTAAATATATAACAATGCACGTATCTCCTAAACGCTTTTGTTTGACCTTTTCCTTTGAAGGTTGTTTCGTTTGTTTTATTTGACTCATTGCAAAACTACATGGTGAGTGAATCTAGGAAAAGTTCAATAGTTTCCTTCAGTTATATCGGGCTTCTTTTCCCTTGCTGCTTCTGTACAGCTATTTTTTTCCCGGAATTTCTTTGATGAATGATACAGATAGAATTTTGGTCAAACGCAAACGGTAGAGCGTTCTGCATTACCTCAGCTAAAGAGAAATTTTTATCCGAGCCATTTGAGAAGTCTGAAGCTGAATGTTTGAAGCTTACTTTTTGTTAATATGTTTATGATCCTATTACTTGGGAAGTTTTCTCAATTTGAGTGGGTGTTGACAATTTCTTTTTTCAATCACTCTATTAACAGTGGACCTGATAGTTGTAGAATCAAGCATATAATGGTTAAGTATCACTATGTCAATGATATGGTTAAAAGAAATGAGATATCCATATCATATATGCCAATTAATGATATGTTGGCATACACTTTGACCAAAGGCATAACAAATATTTTTTCTCAAAGCATGTTGTAAACATGAGCTTGAGATTTGTTTGAAGTTTATTAAATTACATGATGATTGTTGTGTAGGAAAGAACGTGTTATATACAAAAAAAACCACGTGTGTCGTTTGCAATTACACTTATAATCATAGCTGGCATGACTTAGAAAAGCCTACAAAAAGTGGTTGGTAAAATCAATGTGTCATAAACCTTTGCTCAAATGGTCAAGTGAGAGATGTAACGTTAGATTTGGCCATTCTCGACAATAAATTCATGAAAGATGGGAAGACTGGTTCTTCTTGGATTTCATGCATATGTTACTAAAAGATAAATATGTTAAATGATAAGATTAAAGACTTGTAATGGAAAGCCCAAAATAAGAAAGACAAAGCCGATTTTATAGAAGGTTTTTCATTATAAATATTGTAACAAATACCGTAGAAAATACATAATACACAAGAGAAAGAAAAACAAGTTATTTTCTACTAACCCGTCAGGGTAATTGTGTTCATTTCTTCTTCTTTGACGGTTTTTGTTGAGCATGTCTTCTTTGACCCTTCCACTTTCCTCTGCGCGACTAAAGATTTCGATCAGGATCCTGCGCGAGGTAAAGCTTACCCATCACATACTTGGTAAGAGCGTCCCTCCTCTAATCGCAACTTGCTAGTTGGAAAAAGTGAACTAGTTTTTTTTGGCTAGAACTGCAAGTTTAGAATACAACGTAAAATGGCTGGTGGTATTCGACCTGCTTTTCCATAATGATTCTTATACTAGCTGGTTCCTAACGATGCTTTGGTACAACTTTTTGCTACAAAGGCAACGAAATACTTTTTTGTGTTTACTATGTTAGAAGCCCTCTTTTCATGGTGGTTTATGTTGATCATAATTTCTGTTCCATAACTAATAATTGGTCTATGTACCAAGATACATACCTCTCCCGACTCAAATCAAAAGCATTTTTTAAAGTTAGTAAATGCATTTTTCAGGCTGCTTTTATAAAGGCAGCATAAAAAAAGAAAATGAAGCACCGCGAAGATGCCATATGAGTTTCGAATAATTTATGTTAGAAAATGACCGTTTCAGCTTAGCCGAAGAAAGATTGATTGTCATCGGCTCCCGGCCTTCTATAGAAAATAGGGACGAATTTCCTGTACCAAACGCTTCTTCCTCGGTGCAACGTCATTTTCTTATCATGTAGATTGGAATCTGTTAGAAATGGAGGGTACAAAGGTAAATTTACGTGAAAGGAATCTTGGTTAATCACCTTCCTATCCCAATAATTGCTCAACATATTAAAAAATAAATTCCTCTGTACCTCAATATTTTTTTGGTAAAATGGCGAGTCCGAAAAACTTCGAACGAGAAGTACACGTTAGAAGTTATGCTTTGAACTCAATGTAAAATTAAGCTCAGCTGATCTAACTCAGTATGTGTTTGGCTCGGCTCAAGTGAGGTAATGAGCCGAGCACAAGCAAGTCTTTGAGTTGATGAATGAGCCATCAGCAGCACCTTTTGGTTTGTCGGACCAGCTCAACAAGATATGTGCAGCTTGAACTAAATCACACGAACTTTCAAGTGATACTGTAGCAGTGGTAGTGACAAGGATTATGGGCCAAACAGATCTCATATTATCTGAATCCACTTGGATGGTCAATAGGATAAGGTTATCAAGTTGATCATATCTTTTTTAACTGTGCACGAATCAGAAATCCCGATCCCGTATTCGGCCTTGAATTGCATAGAACGAAAGCATAGGTGGTTGAAAGGTACCATGTATTTGGCCGTATAATGTGTGTGTGTGAGAGAAGAGACGAGTTTAGGTGCATAAATGCTCATACCCAAGTGGACTGAATGATTACATCAAATGCTTTTTGGAACATCTCATTGGACATAATGTCCAATTCGATATATATGAGAGAGAGGGAGAGCGAGAGTAGTTGCCCGGGCCCAGACAGGTTATAAATTATATCTTGCCCATTGCTTACTTCACAAACCGTCTTGCTTTTGCTTTTATTTTAATAAAAAGGGAAAAGGACCTGTGGCCCCTAAAGTGGAGGAGGGTCACATGCATGGTCTGAGAATGAAATCATGCAGTTTTAACTTATTAAGAAAGTCTCCCAGTTGGTTGTAGAGGTCAGTTGTACAACTTGCTTCCATCTTCTCATTACTTTAACCTTACCTAGAGGAAGGTAGGTCTAACCTTTTATGCTAAAACGTTAACGTTAGCAGCCTATCCATGAAGAAGATTGAATGCACTTCGGATCCTCGGAAATAAGCGCGAAAGCATTACAGAAGGAGACAAAGATGTGTTAATATTCATAAGCGGTTACTCGTAGAGGGTTTTTGTACATCAAAGACGGTTACTTTTGTATATAATCAGTTATCATAAACAAACATAACATTATTTATATATATATAGGCATTTCATTTCTCGAGATTTTTTTCTTGAGTTTTTCGAATAAGTTTTTTTATTTGTTGGTAGACATTCGTTAACTAAAACAGTTTTTGTTTAAGATATGTTTATTTAAAAAAAAAAAGAGTTTCAGAAAATCAAGAAAATCGAGGTAGAAGGTCTTTCTTTCTCGATTTTCCAAGTGTACTTTATCTGAGATTAAGGAGTCACACGATAACTTACAACCTATTCGTTTACTTTCACTTCCAAAAGACTGCCATCAGAAGGTTTGTGCTCGAACCATTACCCAGCCTGTAACAGGGGAAAGATATCACGAGAAAATTGAAAACCCATCATTTTAAATGGAAAGAAAATAAACAATACAAAAGTAAAAAAGAAGCAGAACTACCTTTAAGAAAGGAGAAAACTCTTAAAACATGTTAAATATGGTTTCCAAGCAAATTTTTCCGTGAACAAATTTTAGGAAACGTGAGAAAAAGTGTCTTGATTAAATGCAGCTGTTTTCGAGTCCCCCTTCACTGTGCTCGCAAACTCTTCTACTTTTGTTTTTTGCTTCTTCTTTTCTTTTTGTTACAATAGGAGGCCAAAGCGAGATGCACACCCCAGGGCATTGTACTCAGGACCTTCAACTTGTGAGTCGAACCCCTAGCCAGGTGAGTTAGTGCTCTTCTCTCACCTTCTTGATCAATTAGGAACCATTGAATTAAAGTTAGTGTTAGTGTGAAAGAATTCTTCCTTGTTCGGGCATAATGCCAAATTCTTCGTTGATGACGATGTTCTACAATGAAGCTCCACAGGAGCCATCTCGGCGTAAGAAATCAATTAAAAGAACTTTAAATTTTGGAAAGCATTAGAAGTATTGGAATGAAACAATAATACGTGATTATCCTTTTTTGAAGTTAAACACTAATTATATTAAAACATTTTGAGGAAAAAGGATCGATGAAGCCGACCCACTTAGCCTCGGAAAACAGCTTTGTTTTGGTTTTGGTTATTTTAAAGTAAAACTAAAAGGTATCTGAACACTATTCCTAGCGATGCTTGGGAAGATGGGCATCAACTTTTCTTGAGTAGGATGGACAGACCATATTTAAAGAGCTTTCTTGTGGTGGCTACTTAATGTATTTATGCCATTTGATCATCTATCATTATTATTGCTATTTTTTTTTATCCACTAAGGGAGGGGACCATTAAACCTATGTTTACTAAAGTCATAAAGAAAAAAAAAGGAAGGCAAGGAAAGCGCCGACTCAGCTGGCAGGGAGCTTGACTCACAAGATGAAGGTCGTAAGTTCGATACCCGGTGACGTTGCCTCCCATTATAACACCCCCACCCTCATAAGGGGGGATTTCCACCACATATCAAGGCATGGGCTTCTTGCCTCTTGTTAGATGTGCCTGGTAGATAGGCACATACAAACATGTGATTTTCATAAATCTTAACCTGTAAGACTGCGAAATTAATCTGGAATATAATTGGAGGACCTCAAAGTTTCAATACCATCCGAAAGCTCTCAAACCGTGTAATCCACTCTTGATTCCATAAGTGAATTACATTTCGCTTGCGTTCCTTGTCGGCTACTCCAGTTAGAGATGGTGGTGAAGAAACTTTGTGTACAGACCAAACTCGGGATTGGATTTCAGTGCTCAGCAACAGTAAATGTTTGGCTGGTTTATATATACATATACATACATACATATATATATATAAGAAAACTGGATTCTATTTATACTGGTACTTATTAAATCATTGATTTTAAATGGTATTAGTGTAATTTTAATTTTTTTAAAAGACTTTAAAAAATACGAAAGATAGTTTTATTATACTCATGGTGCTCAGAAACAATTGGATGGGCACGTGTCAGTGTAGACAAGATTTAATTATTATAGAGAGAGAGAGAGAAAGAGAGGGGGAGAGAAATTATTATATGTGCATATTCATTCATGCTGAAATTCGATCTTCATCATTCTATTGACAGAGTTTTAAATTTCAAAAATAAAAATATCATTGTACATTTTGTACTTCACATTAAATATTCATGTACATTAAATATTTTTAAATTCAAATATTTATTATCAATCATTTCAATCAATCTTTAAGTGATTTCAAGCATGAATGAGTATCCACATGAACTATGCTCTCTCTCTCTCTCTCTCTCTCTCTCTCTCTCTCTCTATATATATATATATATATATATATATATATATATATATATATATAAAAGATACCCTTATCAAAGTGCCTTGCAATTGTTTCACATAAATAGGGATTGCAGGGTTTAGCAAATTAGATCGAAAGGGAGATAAGGTTACCATGTTACGAAACTCCATGTTGTTTTGTGATGAATTGATAGTTGATACTCTTTAAAGTTTCACCTTTTTTCCATAATATCTAAATAATTACACTATTTATAACTTTTATTTACAAACACTATTAATTAACATCGTTAGTTCGTTATAAACCTTAAATACATTAATATGGAGGGCCATCTTAAATATTTTCACTCCCAATTTATTTATAATATTTTCATTATGTATACAATCATTTCTTATGTCACCATTCAACATCTTTATTTTTTATTATGTATGTCTTTTGTGCATGTTAATAGTCACATCACTCTAAAAAACAAATCTTAAGTATTTAAAACTTTCCTTATGAGAGGATACAACATGTGTTAATCTTAATTTCTATACCATACCGAGTAACCAAATTATCAAACTTGCATTCTATATACTCTATCTTTGTTCTAGCAAGTTGTAAGCCTTTGAAATGGATCCAATAAATAAATTCAATTATTCAAATATCCTGGACCTATATATAGATATCCCTATCAAAAGATTTAAATTTCCTCTTTCTTTGCCCAAATTAGGGAAAGAAAAAACGATTGCACCCAACCCGAGAATCTATTCTAATAAAATCAATTTCATTGCTATGAGAAACAGATTCTTCGGGCGGCATATTCTTGTGTCATACATGAATCTGATTGATCGTATTCGAGTCAAACTAAGTTGTTTATCATATCAAGTTTAAAGATAATCATGCTTGAACTGATGATTTCCATCGCGTCTGAGATGACTTAAAAAATAATGCTGAATTATATCTGTCCAGGGTGCCACTCATACCACTTATATTTGAATAATTGAATTTATTAATTGGATCACCTTCAAAGGGCCCAATGGTTCAGATCCAATTATTTCTCTAATTTGGGCAATCCGCCAATATTTGAATAATTGAATTCAACCCACCAACACCATACATCCCTAATTTGGGCAAATATGGGCTGTATGGGTTGGCGCAGTATGCTTCTGATGCAAGAGATCCGTATCAACCTATGGTGCTAGGAAACGGAAACGAGATACGGGAAACTGCAAAACACATACATACCCACCGTCAACTGATTCCAATCCAAACCCGAACCCAACCCATAACTCATGGTTCGTCCCTCTACTCAATCAGTCTGACCCGGAAGGTATTCTCGTCTTAACTCCTCTCTCTCTCGTCATCAAAACCAGGTCCCAGTACTCCTCGCCACCAAAGTTCTTCTCCTTATCCACGGAAGAGAAGGCGTCAAACGTTCGGGGCCCTACGTGATGCCATGTCAGCATCTTGGCGGGCCCCGTGCTTACATAAATACAAACCTCTCTCTCTCATCGTCTCCTTTTAATTTTCTTTTATGGGCGTGACGATTTCAGACCCAGCAGCCAACCCGGCCCGAACTCGATCAAAGTTTTAGGGTTGGAACTTAAGCACAAGCAACCCTATCTAGATCTACACGAAGAAACTGACGAAAGTCGAGTCGAATCTGACAGATCCAAAACCTTTACAACACACAAACATAAGTATATATATAAAGAGAGAGAAACAACATAGTCTGTTTACAAATTTTATTTATGCTCAAACTCACTTTGTTATTTCAACTATTTGATCTAACAATTGAGCAAATAAATGAAAATTATAAAAAAGTTCAATAATACTTTTTACTCTTTTAATTCAATTCTCTATTATTAATCATATCAATCGAGTATTGGTTGTGTGATCAGTCTCACTTTTCTGAGTATGGTTCCTTTTTGGACTTGGATTTGGATTTATTGCACGAATTTCAGGTCTAAAGAGTAAGCCAGTAGAGAACATTGGATTCTACGGTCTTTGACTTTATATAGTTTATGATATTAGGTGATTGGTTGGGTTTGGACCCATAGTCTAGATTTGTTTCGACTAGAGTTGAGGTCGCCAGATGCTCGCTATGAGGACCTACCAACTGGTTATCTTCATCCTCGAACTCCACCATGTCAACAACCAATTGTATAGAGTGTAAGTTTCAAAATATTTGTAGCCAAGTCAAAACATTATTACTTTTCTTTTCTTAGGTATCAATCTTGAACGATGTCACATACAACATTATCATCATATAGTATCATTGATTTATATAACTTTTGTTCTTCGTTTTTTAAAATTTGTTTTTTCATTAAATGAAGAAATCTAGTATCATACCCTATTTTGCAGTACAATATACAAATGAGTATTGGAGCACTATATAACATGGGGAGGCCGAGGCCAGGTGCACCCCTGGTGTATTGAACTCGTGACCTCAGCTCGGGAGTCAACCCCCTCATTTGTACAGCAAAGTTGTTTTTAAAAAAAAGGGTTGTAAAAGAATGAAAACCTTGATGCCATTTAGTTCGTTCGTTGCAGGCAACCACTGTCTGTTGTGTCCAGGAAACCTCGCCGATAGACATGGCCGGTTTTAATTGAAACCAAACCGAGTCAAGAACCGGCTGAATCCGAAACTGAAACTGAAAACCACCCAGTTTGTTCCGGTTTCATCGCTTATAAATAAAAAAGGAGGTGAAATTCTTGCTTTTGCATTTAATTTTATTTATCGGAAATTGACGTCAGCACGCAGGCCACAACCTTGGCGTGAGTCCCCTAATCCCTTCCCAAGACGACGCCACACGACGGCGGAGATTCGCTGGGACCCCCGTGGTGAATGTCTTTAATAACCCCAGTAGCAATCTAAGAGGACGAATTTGCATCTCCATTGGATTGAAACGGTCAATCATCGGCTGATATGGCCATCTTTAGCACCGGTTGATGAACCAAGCTGCCTGTAGGTTGGTTCGGTTTAGCTCGTTGTTAGCTTGTTCATGTTTTTAATAAGGGATCATCGACTATGCTCGGTCTATCGATGGTGTGCCTCGACTTCTTTGTTTATTCCCGATTCAGTTTCGTAAACAAAGCTCCTTTACCACCTAACATGAAGGACTTGTTCTTTTTCTGGTACCATGAGGAGGCTGAGGGAAGATGCTTGTCCAAGATATCGAACTCATGATCTTTGTCTTGCGAGTCGACCATTTAACCAGGTGAGCTGCTGTTACTCGTCCGTAAAGAGGATGTGATCTTGTAAATCCTAAATGACATTTAGGAAGACTTTGGGGGCATATTAGTAATTGATATGGAGTTTATGATAAGATACTCTTTCGTACATATAAGCGGCCCGCCCCGTTTTCAATACCGCAAATTAAAGTTTCGTGAAGGGAGGGAAATTGTCAGCCGTTGGATGCGAGAGCAAAAACACGTGTTAAGAATCGACAGGGCTGAAGAGGGTGTGGATCAGAACGGGGAGAGGAAGCGGTCTTGATGGTCTGGGAAAACCCGGAGTGGCCGGTCTCCGCGGGGTTTGCTACCGGTCCGACCGGTGGGAGGGGGTGAAGAGCAAAGGATTTGGGGGGTTTAAGGCAAACAGAGGACGAAATCGTCTTTGGGGGGTTTTGGTGGTCGGAGAAGAAAAGAAATGAGAGGGAAGGGTCATCCGTTCATAAACTTTCCCGCGATGTCCTACCGGAATTTGTTTTTTTCAGGGTCGGACTCTACTTTTTCTGACATTGCCATGTTCTTCTTTCGCCGGAATTTTGCTTGAATTCCTTTTCCTCTTCCGATTCGTCACGGAATGGACGATCTCGAATGCCGAGTCTTTTCGAGGTTATATTATGAATCCTTTCTCCTGGAAGTTTTGAATGTAAGGAACACGTTGGGATTTTTGTGGGGTTTAATGACCCCTTATTTGTAATTTTTCTCTGTTCTTTGGTCGATCTCCCTTGAAACGTTAAGGAATCGATCTTTAATATTTGAATTCTTTCTTTTATTGTTGATCTGTTTACCTTTGGTTATTTTTTTAAATTATCATATCGGGGCATGATATCTACGTTTTGTATTTTGAGTTTCACGGAGATTTGTTTTGTTTTATGGTTTTGGATCTCTGATTTGTTTTTTCCTTGTCGGAATACCCGATCTTGTAGGAGTTTGTGTCCTTTCAGCGTTATGTTTTCGGAATCTGATCTTTCTTGTGAACTCGGGCGTTGTTTGTGCAGAGGGTTTCCAGTTTGACGTGCGATCGCTCTCTTTCAATTAAGAAGCGAGAACTGGTTCCCTAGAGACAAAAATGTAAGATCACAATTCTTTTAGTTTATCATTTTCGCTTTGAGAAATTCACCAGAAATCACACGTTCTCTCAGATTATGATAGGCCACGATTTTATAACTTTGGATCCGACACGTCGTAGCTCCCTTTTATTTTGTTTCCCAGTTTGATTGTTTGGATTTCATTCTTAACTTATGTTTCGGTTTTTCCACTGTCTGTATGGGCATTCTTTCGTGTTGTAGTTACTCGTTGTGAGAAAGGTCGTTATAATTGCTGTCTTTCTCGTGTCGAGATGCTGGTTGTCGGTAATTCTGCCAATTAAGTGTCCATTGTTCCTCGTTTGTCCTCTAGAGTTCTGGAATAACATTTGGAGTGGTTAGATTTCTGCAAATCCGAGACGATTTTAATGGCCTCCGTTGACGCTTATTGAGATAGGTCGTTGCCCTTGACTTGGGCTTTTCAATGCAGTGTCTGATCAATCTCCGGGATTGATTGTTTTCGGCATGTTGAAACAGTTGCGCTTTCTTTGCAAGCCGTTGAAAGATGTCCATCCTGGAGAATAACCTGTACATTTAACGACAAGCAAAACATTTCTTTCTTTCTTTCTTTTTTAACAGCTTCATATCCTCCATGGTGAAATTTCTTGTTCTTTGATTTCGTCCTCTTTTTTTGGATTTCGTCTTCTTGAAATTCAGAGTGCAACCGGTAACTGTACCGTTTTGTCTTGGAATTGAGGTTTCTTTTTTCCCCACACATCTGATGTCGCAAGGACCTGAACCCGGTGATTGTTTGACTTGATTACGCAGCAGGATTTGAGATTGCCATCTCTACTTGTCCATATGGATCGTATATGTGCAGATTGCCTGTTTCGTTGCTGAATCCAGTTTGTACTGGAAGATAGAGTGATGCAGAAGAGGTTAGACTATGGATTCAACGGTTTCCAAATTCCTGCCGCCCCCCGATCTTCAAGATCAGCTAGGGTATTCCTCAAACTTGATATCTCTGTGGCGCTTGTCTGATTCTGTGTTAGTTTTCAGAATCGTGTTTTCTTTTCCAAATTTCTTTGTCTTTCAGGGAAAGCGTTTGTTCAAAACAAAAGCTTGTGACAGAAAGACGTACGCTTTTGAATTGCTGGCTAGTGTTGCTGGTGACCTTTTATGCAAGAATGACGCATTTCCTTCCAACTGTGGTTCTTCAATTGGAAGAACTAGAGGACCTGTTAAGAAATTCGATGATAGTGTAGACCATTACGTGAAGACGGCAAAGTTGCGTATGCCGGGTTTAGACGGTTCCTTTTCCGTTTCAAATGAACGAATCAAGCAGGAGGTGTTGGACGAAGTGAAACCATGTAGATTAGAGGTGTATGATCAAGGGAGCTCCGATGAGGCTCTGTCAAGCTCTAGAAGTGGTTCGCGTCACCAGCTTTGCTACGCCCAACCAGACACCCCTGTGGAAGACGCACTTGCTCGCAATGATAGTCCTTCTAGATATGTCTCATTGATCACCAAGTGTGTTATCTCGCCACAATCTCCTGTCGGAAAATCTGTTGTTGAATCTGCCGATGGACCTGAAAGTTGGAAACTTGAGCCAGATGTGCTTCAAGGAAATTATGAACACAAGGGATACCCTTCTGATACCATTGGATCTTGTGAAATGAAAGCGGGCAAGAAGACCAGAGGATCTGATGAAGGCAATAAGGGGATGATCAGCGGCATGGTGAAGGAAAATAGACCTGGTATATTTATCTCGGAAGAGCATTTGGATCTGGAGCAAAGGCCTCCGGCATTAGTGAGTTCTGACAGTAGTGAGGAGGTCCCCTTTTATGTTGGACGACCGCCTTGTAGCAAGCTTCCTATTGTCCAGGAGGATGTAAAAATAGTTAGTAAAGATGATGACGAAAACTCTTCTGGGTGCACTCAACCCAGCAATGTAACTCTAAAAGGTTATTGCCCTTCTAACCGATGGGAGAGGAAATTAAGGAATCTGCTTTCCTCAAAGACGTGGAAAGTAAAGCCTGCAATATTAATCAATGGGAACCCCCACAACGAAGGTATAAAGAATCATCTTCTTCAGTGTACTGTTTGAAGTATATGTCCTTGATAGAATTTTGTGCTGTACTCGTTAATATCAGAATGTTTCTAATGTCGCAAATCTTGGATTTTCTTGCTAGTCTTGCATAGAATGTTGGTGCATTTTCAGGGCTTGGGTTCTCTAACTATATTGAAAACATGAATCTCCATCGTTGGTTGTGTTTGTGCTAATTGATATGGCGGTTGATCAGATGTGGAGACAGAACCTACATTTTGCAGTAGGAAAACTAATTATAAACGGCAAAGAACTCAAAGGTTTCCTGCTGCTATGAGAAGAAGATTGTTTCCATGGAGCCCTTTGTCAACCTCGATTGAGAGTGAGGATGTTTCTAATTCAACGGATAAATGTGTATATGAAGAACTTGCTGCTGCTACTACAAGGGCGAAACAGGGTATGCTTCCTATTTATAGTTTGTCTGTGATTTTAATTCGGTTGTGTTTCTAAAAGCTCCAGAGCTGTATTTGCAGCCGGCGGTGGGGTGTCATCTTCAATAGAGAGTCCAAAATCTTCTGTAAAGTCTAGCGAGGCGAAAGGTTAGATGTTCATCGGTTTGTCATGCTATTTACCTCTGTCAGCATTGTTAGTCAATCTTTTATAGTCATGTAGAATCAATATGATCTGATATCTCTTAAAATGACTTTCTTTTTGGTTTCAATTATGCACAGTGAAGTTGAGTATCAAATCATTCATGGTTCCTGAGCTCTTGATCGAAATGCCTGAAAGTGCAACCATTGGGGCACTGAAGGTGATTTCTTATCTAGCTTCCTCTGCATGGTATGCAATTAGTTCGATGTATTTACCTTCACCAAATGAAAAATGTCCTCAGGAATTAAGACCCCTCCCTAATTTATTCTTCCGTTAATTCGTGCTTTGTCTGGCTCTGATCTTGCACTTGAGACTTACGAAAAAGGAAAGAGTTGTAAAATTGTGTGCAGTGCGTTCATATGCCCGCATTGTCTTTTCGCAAATCTGCACAGTAACTGCCAATTCAAGTATCTCTAAGCCCTTTAATTTTTCAATTTCAGAGGACGGTCATGGAGGTAGTGACATCCATTCTTGGAGGCGGGCTGCAAGTTGGCGTTCTCCTGGAAGGGAAAAGAATCCATGATGACACTAAGACACTAATTCAGACAGGAATTTCCTGCGACGGTAAGCTTGAAGATGTATGTTTCATGCTGGAGCCCAACACCTTTCACTCTGCAAAGCAGTCCTCGATTGATCTTTGTTCCTCGTTCTCTCAAGAAACAGAGCCTTTTAAGAGGTATACATAAATCTTTTATAACCACAATTATGTCTTGACTATAATTGGTTGTTCGGAAATTTTATCAACCTAACTATAATAGGATAGATCTCTGTTTCGCACTAATTTTAGCTCTATTCATCTCTGAACGCAGTGAATGGCTTCTTTACTACTAGATTCTATACGTACTGAATTACCATATATTTTGTTTTTAATGCAGGTACAATCCCGCTGAAAATTCGGTCCTGAGCGTGGATGAGCCGGCTGCTGCTGGACCTTTACAGACCGATGCTAGCACCTGTGCGGAGAGCTGCGTTGATCAGATCTCATCTGCTGCAAATCTCTCAATCAAGAAGCTGACCTCGAACTCTCAGGCACTGATTGCAATGCCAACTGTAAGTATGGAAGCCCTGGCAGTCGTGCCTCTGCACTGCAAGCCCCGCCACGGCGAGCGGGTGCAGCGGCGCATCCGACGACCCTTCTCTGTTTCAGAAGTTGAAGCGCTGGTAAAAGCGGTTGAGAAGCTTGGGACTGGGAGGTGTGTGTGCTGCATTTTGAATGTCTTGGTTCTTAAAGCCTTTCTGTTCAATGTATCCTCGAAAGGTTGAGGAGGGAGAGGAAAGAGAGAGAGTGAGGAGAGACAATAAGGAAAGGCTGCGCCGCACAAATAACGTTTGAAAAATTGATAATTTGGATAAACAGCATGCTGTAATTGCGTCTCTTGCTGCACAAGGAGCCACGGCTCTCCTGGCTAGGGGGTCGACCGAATAGTACCTTCAGGTGGAAGGTTAACAGTTCGATACCCGGGGCGTGCACATCTGGTAGGGGTCCGCTTATAACCCCAGATTGCTTTCAAACAAAGAAACAAAAAGAGAACGTTGCGATTGCTTCGCCGAGATGCATTCTTATTGGAGTTTCTTTTGGTGTCGTCCTTTCAGATGGAGAGATGTAAAGCTGCTAGCATTTGACAACGTGAAGCACCGCACGTATGTGGATTTGAAGGTAGTTGCTTTTCGTACTTGGATTTCTGTTTTCTTTAGCTTCTTTTGCACTTTGCCTCTGCCTTTCCATCACGTAATCTTTCCTGAGCCCACTCGTTTAACTCTCTTTCGTCGTCAATCAGTTTTTGGTACAGAAAATGGTAGGGATCCTCAAGAAAGAGATGTTTGGGAACACGCTTCTCTGTTTTTCTAGAGAAAGTATGACTTGTTTGTTGGCTTCACTAATCACGAGGGTGGTAAGAGAGTTTCTACGGGAGCCACGCTTGAAGTAGTTTTGATTAGGGCGCCAACCGTTTCCCTAACCCGCGTTGAACTGTAAAACCATTTAGAAGTTAGAAACCGGGACAATGTGGCTGTTAGCTTTATCTTATTCTTGTGTGATCAGGTAGAGTACTCTATAAACCGAGTTTGGGGGTACTTTCGTCTTTGATGACGCCACCTGCTTTTTAATTTATGTGGTGCTCTGGGTCCCTACAATGTTAATCCGTGCCAGTTTGGACCATGCAACCATTGGTGGTGGTCCTTCCCTTTCTAATTTCCACGGTCTATTTTTTTATGAGTGGTGCGTATTGCCCTCTTTGTGGGTGAGATGATTCGTTTGATTCGGATAGTTAATGGCTCACTTACGTAAGATGTTTGACTGAGCCGTTTGGACTCAATTCGGGCCCTATTAACAGTCCCAAGATCTGGGTCGTCATCCATTACCATTATGAGGGGATGATTCTATTTCTAAGTTATTTGAGAGGCCGGTATGGAGTGGATTTGGCCCATTGCTCTTCTTCTACCTGTGATTAGCTACTGATTCAAGTGGCTGGCCAGAAAGTTCTTTTCTCTACTTGAAAAAGAAGTACTGGGATCTATAGTGTTCAAGCAACAACAACTAAACCTTTTTCCATACTAGATGGGATCGGCTACATGGATTCTTTGTTTCCACAGAGCCCTATCATGTGCTATGTTAGCATTTAACTCACAATAAGCTAGATCATTATTTATTGTTTCTTTCCAAACACTTTTGTGGTCGTCCTCTACCTCTTTTAATACTCTTTATAGAGTGCTCAAGGAGGGCAATTATTGCTTAGATAAGAAAATTTTAGTTGTTTCAAACGGGAAAAACGGCTAAGAAGCGTCAAGGGGGGATTTAGCATGGTAGGAAAGGCAGTTGCCTGCAAGACCTTGCAGATTGCTTGATGACGGAGCCAGTCCAGCCCTCTATTGTTGGTTGGTTCACAACTGAACCCTATAGAATGATGAAGAGAAGCACATTTATGATCAAGCGACGGTCCGGTACTTCATCCCAACTGAAGAGTGAGTGATCTTCGAATGCTACTCTTCATCTTTATTCATTGGGGGGGTTTGCCTATAGCAGGACTTGAACTTGAGACCGTTAAGCTAGATGCCCAATGCTCTACTGATTGATGTATATTCATCCACGTATTGAGTTAGTAGTCAGTAAGGATTAGGCAGAAAAGAAGAGCATGTGCCATCTTCACAGGATTGCTACTCGAAATGGCACCGGTGGCGCTGCCTTACTACAAAAGCTGATCCCTGGTGCATATGCTCCTTATGTATAAGGTCTTAGTCTCACGTACAACCACTTGCTAAATGGTTTCTTGGAGTTGTAGCCCAAAAATGACGTGATCCGGTCCAGTCTATTGAGCAGGTTCAATACTGAAAGGGAATACTGTGTTGCAGGACAAATGGAAGACTTTGGTTCATACTGCAGGGATCTCCCCTCAGCAGAGGAGGGGAGAGCCCGTGCCGCAGGACCTGCTTGATAGGGTGCTCTGTTCTCACGCTTACTGGTCGCAGAAGCAGACCAAGTAGCCGGTGAAGGCGGCACATTTACTCTGATTTCTCCAACTTGTAAAATCATTGGAGTAAAAGAAACTTTGTAATATTTTCTCATCATGATTCTTGAGCAGACTTCTTTCCCTTTATTCTTTACTTGCTGGGGGAGTCTGCTGTATATATGGACAGAATAAAGGGGCGATCTTGTGGATGGGAAACTAACGGATTCTTCATGCCTGGCTGTCGAGTTTGGGAGCCATGCCATCTTTGGTTCTTTCTTATTTCTTCAAAAGGAACCGTTAAGTAATGTGATTGTTTTTCACTTCTTAGTGTGTGATTAGTTAGGAGGAAATAAAGCAAAGGGTGTCCTGTGTGTGTGGGTGGGTGGTGGGGAGTATTGGGGTTCACCGGGGAATCTTTTGTTGTAAATGGACGGTTGACGATTGGTTTCAGTTTATAGCTTTTTCTTTTTCTGTTAATTGTAAGAATCAAATGAATTTATATGCAGTTTCTTTGACTAATGTCTTCTTCATCTCTGACTTCTTTATTACATATTGACCCTAAAAGTTTTCCCTTGTAATTTTTTCTTGTAATCTTTTTGCACCACCGCTATCTGGAACCCCAAAGTACCCCCGACTAATCCAGTGCCAGCTGGGTCGGGCCACTATGGGGGTAAAGCGCTCAATCCACAAGACTCGAGCTCAAGACCTTGCGTAAGGAAAACAAGCGCCAAACCACTTGATTCCAAGAAAGGTGATCAACTTCTGTCTACGTAGTAATTATAGAAATAATATCAGATCATGAATTCATGTAAACATTTTCCCCACATATCAATGGATGGAATTTTCCACCAATGGAAAGTGGATTTAGAAAGCGCACCCAGAGCGGCAGCTCACTGGTAGGGCTTTCTCACGCCCACTTGCAGGTGGTGAGTTCAAACCCATGGGGGGTGCATGTGTGTGTGTTGGGCTTTGTCCTCCTGTTGTAAAAAAAAGATTTAGAAAACCTAAAACCAAAAGCAAGCTTTATCTCATACTAACTGGGGTTAGGTTCATGGGTTCTTAGTTGTGGTTGTGCTGAACCGTGTGCCATGTTAGCATCTAACTAAAAAAAAGGGTTTGAATATTTCGAGGTCCTCTTTCTTTTCTGCATCACGTATAATTTAGTGTCTTAAGAAACATTTGCATTTCCTCCTAATAGCTCCACCTACAGTTGAAGTACTAGCACTCAAAGGGCCAAATTCAGGCGAATAGCAGGGCGTTTTTCAATGGGATATTCAGCATTGGCCGCCCTCCCCATTGTATTTTAGATGCGAACTGGTGGTGGTTTATGAACTGACAAGGGGAAGTGTAACAGTGAGAAGGAGAAATAAGTGCAGGTAGTGTTTTGGAATCTCATCACTCATGGCTTTAGTTTGGTGAAAGGCCAGAAATGGATCTACATTGACCCCAAGAGGGACATCAGGTAGACCCGAACTTTTTAGACCCGCCACTGGCGAATTCTCTTGCTGTTGGTGATGGCATGGCCATTCCAAAGGGTCCATCTCTGTCGAAATGGATTCAAGAGAGACGCATTCTGTCTGAGTTATGACTCAATGGCGTACGAACTTGCAAATTTTAATTTCCATCTTGCAGACTAACCTATTAGTTAGATGGGATTGCATGCGTTCGATGAGTTCTAGTCTTAGAATGCATCGAAAAGTTAATTCGTCTTAAATGATCAAGGATTTCTTTTTTCAATAAAAGCTATAGAAGTACGTTTGTAAGATGAAAGCTTATGTTTGGCTCATGTAGGGCTTATCTTAGTATTCAATCATCTCAGCTTAATGACTGAAGTAGGCCAGCCTCGAAGAAGCAACAATCTCAGCTTACGAAAGTTTCCCATGTAGGTATCATATTTAGGTTCTTTCTCAAGTCCGACTTATGACATGAACATCCTCTTTAACATAAGGATGGATCAATCTCTGTCTCTCTCCTTCTCTCTCTCTCTCTAATATATATATATATATATATATATATATATATATATATATATATATATATATATATATACAGACCCCTACTTAAAAACAATTTCTTTATTATTATTATGATTCTTATTCTTATTATTATAGTTCAATTAAACAACTTTTGATTGTATTCTACAAGATCAACGGTTAGTTGAGAGGTTAACATGACAACGAGAAGGATGAAAAGAAGTGAGCTGTCGATAATAACGTAATAACGAGATGACGAGGGTCCTTCTTCCCCTCTGTCAAGCCAACGTGGATCCAACATGTCCAAACCGACGCGGTTATTGTCCACTTCTTGTTGCTCTTTTAAGAGACGCAAGCCTCACTTTCTTGTTCGTCTCTTCCTCCTACTTCTCCTCGTCGTCCTCCTCCGAGTTGCACCATTCGGCTACCGGTTCGGTTCCAGCCCGGTCGAAAGGTGGACAAGATGAAGTCACCGGTGATCAGCATAGCTGCGACCCCGGCCGTCGAGGTCTTCCAGCTCCTCGAGATCAACATCATCTCGGCCCAAGGTCTGCACCCTGTGACCCGAAACATGTCTACATATGCTGTCACCTGGATCAGGCCGGACCACAAACTCTGCACCCGGGTCGACTCGGGAAACCATAACTCGCCCCAGTGGAACGACAAGTTCATCTTCCGAGTCAACGAGTCATTCATCAAGAACGAAACGTCGGCAATCATGGTGGAGATCTACAGCACCGGCTGGTTCAAAGACACCCTCATCGGCACGGTCCGGGCTCTCGTGGGGAACCTCCTCCCGGCCAAAGGATCCGGCCGCATAGGCATCAAATCCAACGCTCTCCAGGTTTGGCGTCCGTCGGGCCGGCCTCAGGGACTCCTTAACATTGGTGCAGCCATGCTTGACGGAGCGATACGGAGCGTACCGATCTACACGCGTCTCGACTCGGTCGTAGGGTTCCGGGACCTCATTGGGGAGAGCGCTGGGGGGGTGAGGAGGAGCAGGAGTGAGCGCCACTTCGATGACTCGGTGATGCCGAAGGAAGCCGGTTTGTTTGAGGAAGCCGATGAAGTGTCGGAGTTGAAGAAGTTAGGGAAGGCTTCATCCTTTGGAGGGACCGAGTCGATGATCGACGGGTCGATGATGGAGTACAACCATACTGAGTTGGAGAGTTCGGTGGGGACTTGGAGCGCGCCGAGCAATGGCGGGAGGGAGGAGCTCAGGCAGAAGCTCGAGAGGTGGCGTGCCGAGTTTCCATCGGCGGAGTACGACTTCCAGCTCGATGAGCTCCGGGGTTTGAGTGGTAGGATGACCACACCCGGGAGGACTGTTGTCACTGGTGTCAGTGATGGCGGGAGAAGAGGACGCGGAGGAGGGGGGCTGTTCGCATGCTTCAATGGAGGGTGTGAGATCTCTATCTCGTGTGGGGTCAATCCAAAGAAGCAGCGAAGATAGAGATAGAGAGAGCCAGATCAAATTTCG
The DNA here is from genome assembly GCA_036023115.1 of Brasenia schreberi. Classification (NCBI taxonomy): domain Eukaryota; kingdom Viridiplantae; phylum Streptophyta; class Magnoliopsida; order Nymphaeales; family Cabombaceae; genus Brasenia; species Brasenia schreberi. Next base: position 831,339 of record JAYKKT010000063.1, read on the forward strand.
CATGTTGCAAGATGACGGATACCCAGTCACAATATTCATCAGTCGCGCGTCAATCAGCATCTTCTCGCCGATTGCAGGGCCCTCATTGCTCTCTTTTTCTCCATCTATCCATCTATCTATTTATGACTAGCATATCTTTTTTGTGTATGGGTTTACTTGTATCAATTCATTCGTTCATATTTATTCTCTCTCTCTCTCCACACACAGGCAAACAAACACACACATAAGAGTTTGATAAAATTTTAAGCAGTAAAAACCTCAGGCAAAACCTCTTAATAAATTCGTTTTCATTCGGAAAACTTTGCATTTTTGATAGAAGTTTGAACTCTCATATGGTTCTTACAAAAAAAGAAAACTCTGGCATGATCTCGTGTATTTGGTAATCTCTAATATTAGTGTGTAATCCGTTGTGATAGGCATACTAATACGGTTAGATGGAGTAAAAATTGATCTCCAGAGTGACAAATGACGATGAGTTCATGAATTAAAAACACAGTAATACTTTCTTCTTCTTTTTTATTCTTATAATTAGTTTTATTTTTAGATAGACGTAACTTTGTAGAATCATTTAGAGAAAGGGGTCAAGACCGGGTTCGTGAGAACCTCTTATCCTCATCCCCGCCCCGATCTCTGTTGGGTTTTCTTTGCTCTTCCAAATCCGTTTGTATTCCCCCAATCAGACCCGTTCAAAACGGGTTTTCGTGAAGAACAGAAATCCCTAGCCATAAACATCCCTAATCGTGTCTTGTAACCATCGTAGAGGTAAGGAACTAGATAACCGCACAAACTGGGCTTAATTTTGAACAGAGATGGCCCTTGGCCATTTCAAACTCCATGATAAAAAATCGCCAAGCACATAAAGGGTTGAGACAATTCCGTAAACCCTTTCAATCCACTGGTTTCGTTCTTATTTGAGTGCCAAATCATTGGGAACCGAAAAAATATTAAAAGTTTGCATTTAAAAAAATAATTAAAATATGAAACTTTTGGTTTCGGTTCTATAAAAGGTGGAATCCGAATTGGATTGGTTGGTCTTGGTTTGACCAGTTCTTGTTTTTTTGTTCAGTTTGGTTCTCGTTAAAACTGTCAGCTCGGTTCCAAACCAGACATGTCTACTCAGCACTCATCTAAGATTTTAAGACAGATGCGTCTCTTCATTTTGTAAATGATGGTCCTAGTAGAAAACTGCTATGTTCCGTTCTGTTTATCTGGATAAATGGGTGAAACTATCTTCATCCCATTTACTCACGATTACTGGAAGAAGAGGGGCAATCTTAAGTTTCGATATCAAGACCTAGTTTATGCAGAAGTACGGGACAATTTGAGGCATTCCAACGGGAAATATATCTAGCATCTGTTGTCATATTGTAGTTTAACCAGTGTTTGCAATGAGCTATAGATTAACGAAACTGCTGGTAGTGGGGTGAAGTGAAACATAGGGTCATGTCTCTTAAATATAAAATCTGCGTGTGTTAGAGAGAGAGAGGGAGGTAATCTTCAGATGGAAAACATTCAGTGTTTCAGTTAAGAGGTTAAACACATACGAGTTCAATTTACGAATATACGATCTTTACAATGATATATAGAGTACCCACCTTTGGATTTCTGTTGCAATCGGTCCTGTTCTTAATTGGGTGTTGGGTGTTGGTGGAGGGCTGCTAGGACCAACTTTTCCACAGACAGGTTTGATTAAAAAGCAGTGCGTCTAACCCTGCCTTTACGTTGTTTACGAGGTCCACCAGCTGCTCATCCCTCAGGTGTGAGCTGCTGGAACTGGGCCAGCGCAGGCTCAGTCCCTGGTACTCCCCACCGTCAAGCCCTCGGTTGTTCATTGTAGACACTTAGCATTGCAGATTGGACAGAGATACACACGAACACACATATACTTGTTTTTTTGGGGTTACGGAGGAAGGCTGAAGCCTAACACACGTTTGATCCTGAATTGCGAAGAAAATATAAATAAAATAATATAAAACACTTCAATTATTTTTATGAATTTCTTTTTTTACAGTAAGAAGAAATACAATAAAAGTAGACAGTACTAAATAATACAAAATCAATACCAATAATATAAAATAATCTACAGTAAGACCTTTCTTTAGATCTTTTGCGAAGCGAAAAATGTGTTTGCCGTGGAGTTGTTTGTGGCCAGTCAGAAGCCAGTTGTCCTCGGTCCACTCAAACTATCCCCTCGGCGAAGTTCGGCATCGGCGGCATCGCCGAGCTGTTGCCACTGTTGCCGTCGATCTCCACCGCTTGTGCCTCCTTAACCACCATGAGCAAGGCATTGGCTGATCGGAGGACGGTTGGAAGCCACCGGCATAGGTGGCCTGAGACGAAATAAAGAGAAAAGGAAAAGACAACTTAAAAAAAGAATCAGACAGGTGATTGGAGGATGATCGTCTTCTCGGATCGCCTCTCACCCTCTCCCTTCTTCCTCTCGGATCGCTTCTCACCCTCTCCCTTCTTCCTCTCTCTCGCAGTTTTTAATAAAAATAAAACCACTAGAAAACTATAATCATTAGTCAAAATTACTAAAAAGTCTATATTTTAAAGTAAAAGATGATTTTGTCCTTGACGAACAAAAGGATAATTTTATCTGAGGATAGTTTATGAAAATTTTGAAATACCAGCATGTTGACTTATACAATTGCCTTTAAATGTGAAAATATTAAGGGGCAAAATTATTATTTTATCCCAATCAATTTTGAAAATTTCTGAAAAATCAAGCGTAACAGAATCAACTTAAAAATATTTTCAAAATGGTATATAAGCATTATTTAAAATTGATTTATGGTACTTAAAGTTATTTCTAATTTAGTACCTAGATATTTTGTAAATTGCATATTGAAGGTTAGCTAATAGTTGTCTTATCTATTGTATGTTGCATATTCAATGTTTTCCTTCCATACTTTTTGTTATTTTTGTTAAAAAAGCCAAAATGAGTTCAAAAATATGTGTAGTTGAATCGACAAAAACTAAAAAGCTAAACAATCTAAATTTCCAAACATGAAAAAGATGTATCCCGTTAACACTTACAGTAGAAGGTGTTTCCCTACCATTCCACCTTCAACTCCAAATGCAACAAAAGAAGAAAAGAAAATATATATAACATTCTTTAAAAATGATACTATAGCAAAACCATATAAAAGATGACCTAATCAAGGTTTTCTAGGAATACGAGACCGCTAAAGAGATGTTTGATTTTATAACAACTAAATATAATACTGCATCAAAGTTACATGTCTAATTATTAATATAAAAGTACAACTTCTATAAATTCAAAGGAGATAATATAATAGAACATGTTAACCAGATATTGATAATGACAAAAGACTTAGCTGTAGCAAAATGAGTCATCTTAAAGTAATGCAAATATTCACTATCCTAAACAATCTTTCCTCTTTATGGAATATGGTTGTCACTGCTCTTAGGTTAAGGGCTGAAATAAACTCTTTTGAAGTACTCCTGAAACTAGAAATTGAACAAGAACATATGAATAAAAATAAGAAAGATAAATTGCTAGTAGCTAAAGATGATATAATATAAAACTCTAAATCAAATCAGAGAAAGAATAAATAAAATAAGAAGTTTGACAAGAATAACAAGAAATGTGATCAATCTTTTAATAAATCACTGAAAACCGCTTATCGGATTATATATTTCAATTGTGAAAAAATGGAGTACTATAAAAAAGATTTTTGTAACAAGAAAAATAACGATGAAAACACCCATCAACACGAACAACCAAAAAAGAAGGATATAATCTACATGATTTCTAAATGCCTCTACATTAACCGCCTAGTAATTAATTGATGGATTAATTAGGAAGCAATTAGACATATCTCAAAGAGCAAGGAAGGGACTACAGACCTAAAGAAATATAAACTAGAAGAACATTTGGTATATATGGAAAATAACACATTCTCAGATTTGGTTGAGGTTGAGTTCTTTATAATATATGTATAAGGTACACTGGTTGATGTATTAATTGTGTCATTCATATGACATAATTTGGTTTTGGTCTTTGCCTTGGTTAAGAAAGGATTTGAAGTCACGTTTATCCCTTATAAGATAACTGTGGGAAAGAATAGTAGGATAACCTTTTCTGGATTGTTTAGTGTTGAATATGGATTGTTCAAACTAAACTTCAATGAAAATGATGGTTCTTCTCCTTATATTGGTTTGCCTTAAATGTCAATGTAAACATATGGCATAAACACTTAGGAAATAAAAGTTAGAAAAGTTGAAGAAATTATCCAACTTTGATTTCTTCTTCGGGCTTAAAAAAAATATTTTTAATAAGTATGAAGCCTGTATACAAAAGAAAATGACAAGAAAAATATTTTCTAAAGATATAACTAGGCCAATAACCCCATTAGAGGTTATTTACAGTGATATATGTCAGTCATTTATAATAAAATCACATTGAGGAAATGTTTATTTTATAACCTTTATCGATGACTACTCGAGATATATATATATATATCTTAATACACAAATCTGAGGTATTTGAAGTATTCAAAGAATATAAGTAGGAAGTTGAAAACCAACTAGGGCATACATTCAAAGTCTTAAGATCTGATTGAGATAGAGAATATTCTTTTACAAAAATTTTAGAATTATGTAAAGGTTTTGGTATTTCAAAACAAAATACAACACCCAAAACATCTGAACAAAATAGTGTAGATGAAAGATATAAAAAGACCATACTAAATATGACAAGGTTTATGTTAATAGATGTTTCTCTACTAAGAGTATAAGTACAATATATACTAAATAGAGTTTTATTTAAGGTTGTATTCTTTATACCATATGAGATATGGTTTGGAAGAAACCAAACCTAGATCATATTGGGAAGTGAGATTTGTCATAGATATGAAGATCCTTGATCAGTCTAATGATAAGCTAGATAGTTGATCATTGAGATGTGTATTCATTGGATATCCTAAAGTTTCCAAAGGATATCAGTTTTATTACAATGACCATGAATTAATAGAAAACATGAATACTGAATTCTTAGAGAACACTAAGAATAACATCTTTGAAAATGATGATTAATGTATTGATGATCTAGTAAATCTAGATCAATTATCATTTTAACCCTTAAATAATGATGATCTTCCTTAATAAACTTAAATTTTAAGTAGAAATAAAAGACCTAAGATAACATCGTCTTACTTAAAAAATTATCACACTTATCTTATAGAGGAAGTGTGCAATTCAGTAGATTTAGATAACTTGACATATTTATAAGCTATTGACTCATTTAAATCGTTATACTAAGTAAAGGCCATGAATGAGAAATTAAATCCATTGACAAAAACCAAGTATGAGAATTAACTGATTTGCCAAAAGAAAAAAAAGTGATAGACTGTAAATGAGTTCTGAAAAAGAAATATAAAATCGATGAGTCTATCAAAAAGTTTAAGGCGAGATTGGTTGAAAAAAGATTTTTGCAAAAGGAAGGGATAGATTATATTGAGACATATTTTCATGTTACGAAATTTGTATCTATAAGGATAATCCTAGTAATTTCAGCATATTATGATTTGATTTATATCAGTTAGATATAAAATTACTTTTTTAAATAAAAATTTAAGTGAAATCATATATATGCAACAAGAAGAAGGATATAGTGTTAAAGGATAAGAGAATAAAGTATATAGGTTGAAAAAATCTATGTATGGCCTTAAACAGTCATCTCATCAATGATATTTGAATTTTAAAGATGTCATAATTGAACTTGAGTTTGTAGCTAATGAACTTGACCATTATGTATATATTTGAAACAGTGAAAACCACTTTGTCATACTATCGTTATATATACATGACATATTGTTGACTGTGAATGACAATAAGATGATTGTCAAAATTAAGTCATGGTTAAACTCAATATTTTAAATGAAGAATATGAGTCATCCTATATTTTAGGAATAAAGATTTCTTGAAACAGAGAATCTAAACTCTTATATCTAAGTTAGAAGAAATAAATAGACTTTATCCTTAAGAAGTTTAAAATGGGTGAATGCAAACCTACACCTACATCTATTGTAAAAGGGATAAAATTGAATAAGGTTGATTGTCCCAGTGAGGGGATATCAAGCGTAATGTTCCTTACGCACAAGTTGTTGGTAGCTTTATGTATGTTATATTGTATACAAGACCTGATATCAACTTTGTTGTTGGCCTTGTAAGTAAATATCAAAGTAATCATGGGTAGCAACATTAAATAGTTGTGAAAAAAAATCTAAGATATCTTAAAGGAATAAAAGACTTGAAATTTTGTTTTAAAGTAAATAATATAAAAATTATAGAATAATTAGAATGCTGACTTTGCTGAGAGCAAAAATTACATCAAATCAACCTCTGAACAAATATTTTTATTTAGCGGTGAAATTGTTTCTTTGGTTTGTAAGAAACATGATTGTTTAGTATTGCATATACAAGAAGTTGAGTATGTTGTTTGCAATATTACTATAACAAGTACCATTTAGATAAGCCACTTCATACGTTATTTGAAGTTAGAAATAGCCAACAAGCTTATTGTTATTTATTATAATAACAATGTAACAATTACTCTAATTAAGAGTAAAGCTGATAACTCTAGAAATAAACATATAATGGTTAAGTATTACTATGTTTAAGATATGGTTAAGAGAAATGAAATATTAATATCATATATGTCAACTAAAGATATGTTGGTAGATCCCTTAACAAAAGGTATAACGGAGGATATTTTTTAAAAGCATGTTATAAACATGAGTTTGAGATTTGTTTAAAGTATATTAATTTACACATATTGATTGTTGTGTAAGTTAGAACGTATTGTATACGAAAAAACATACAATTACATTTGCAATCTTAACTTACACGAACTTGAGAAAACCCACAAAAGTGAGAGGTAAAATGAGTGTGTCATAGACCTTAACTCAAATGGCCACGTGAGACAAATCATTTTCTCGTTTCCATGAATATATTATAGATAAAACATATAAGTTAAATACGTTAATAGCTTTTAACGAAAAGCCCAAAAAAGAAAATACGAGAAAGACAAGGCCGAAAAAATTAGATAAAATTTTTCGCTATAAATACTATAGTGAACCAAATCTTCACTGATAATCCGTGTGGACATAACCATTAACCCACTTCTCCTCCTTATGTTTTGTGTAATTCGTATCTGCTTTGGTCCTTCCTTGATTCCGGTGCATGACTGAGGATTTCGACGAGAATCCTGCAGCAATCGAACATTAACAGGAGGGAGGATCGTCGGTCGTAGAGAGGGTCTTTCCGGTCACCTATCAATGATTCAGCCCGGACTGTATCCACGCCGAGATGCAATTCCGCTGGTACGATTGACCGGATGAGAGGAAGACGGTATCGGAGATCGGCAAGGAGGAGAGCGGGCAGAGGAACTCCAGCGTCCACGACACCGTTGGCGCCGGATCTGACGTCGCCGGCTCAAACGACGACGGCGGCGGCGACCCGTTTAGGAACTTCTTTGTCTCCCGCATCCTAGATAGGGAGAAAGGTCGGCGCGCCCTGGACAGCGAAGGACGCTCGTTGGCGCGGTTTAAGCGAGAGGGTCGGGCGTTGACCTTTCAAACTCTTGCTGTTCTTCTGCATTTACGTTGATACCACGCATTTGAATAGAGGGGAGCTTTGACCCAGCAACGAGTCCGGACTCATGCGTTTAAATAGGTTGCGTTTTAGAACCGGCTCCAAATGTGGGGTTCTCGAAACAACAAAGTTTGAAGCTCCGATGCTAGGGTTGTTAAGTGATTGAGTTTGAACCTAACCAGACCCATATCGAAACCCTTTTAGGATTAGAATTTCTCTTCTTCTTTTTAAGCCAAAGCCAATGCGCACACAGCAGATCAAACTCATGACCTTTAATTTGTGAGTTGACCCTGTAGCTAAGTGACCTATTGCTCTTTCTGTGCATAAGACCTGCTTGATCCGACTAATAATATGAAACCAGGTGGAATTTGTCAAATTTTAAATCCAAATCCAACAAATGTACATGTTAAAGCTGCAAAAGAAGAGTATTATTTTCTAGGTACGTTATACATTTGCCTTGATCTGAGCATGCCATACTTTATGGTAGTAAAATCCTGGTCTTGTACTAGAATTGCAAGCTGCGAGACACAACTGGGCACACCTGGATCTGAAGCGGGTATGATCCATTGGTACCCCTAACTGGCTAACCTCCCATCCAAGTAGAACCAGTCTTGGTAATCGTTTTGAGATGCATGGACCAGACCCAGATCTGGATGATAGAAAAGCATTTATGGAGAAACAAACCACAAGAATAAAGATGGGTGAGTGATAGCCCACCTGGTTGGCTCTCGACTCTTCAGCCTCCAGTTGAAAATAAATTCTGATGGCTTGCAGCGTAAAGCAACAAATAAAGCCGGATGTGTGGGAGCTTGATTCTTAGGACAGTCGGGGGCTTTTGGGAAGGGGGGAAGTCCAGAAAGACGGGAGAAAGGAAGCTTGAACTTGGCCAAGGCGAGGAGCGCTTGGGACGGATCCTCACTAGCCTGGAAGATGGGCTTCCACAAATTTATTTTAGAAATGTTTTTCGTTACAAAGGGAAGCCAAAGCCTAACACACAAATAAGCTTGTTCGAACCCTGAACTTAACTGAAGCTATTCATGGCCTGATCATCAACTCAAGATCCTGTTCATGTTCCACTAATAAGCTTGTTCAAGCCAAACTGAACATGAACACAACTCGCAGAGTTGAACGAGATGAACACAAGCTGTTCCTTGTTAAAGTCAATATACAAATTTTCGAGGAGAAAATTTCTTGATCAGAATTTAGGTCAAACTTTCACTCTTCATGGAATTGTCCTGTAAAATTGAGGGGCTTGAATTTAATTATGATACACCCACTGAATTCATTGGATTGGCAAGGTTTTCTAGTATATATGTCCAAAAAAAGTTCTGTAGTAAAGAAAAAGAAAACCCAGAAGCAGACCGGGTCATGCTTCTAGTATAAACTGATCACTTAAAATTCATGACCATTTCAGCCTACTCTGTGTGTGTGCATGTGCGTGCAATGACACACATCCACCATTATTTCCGCTGCATCAGCTGGGCCACCATTACCTATTTTCAGCACAGAGGCCACCAACATATGCATAAAGACGCATCAACAACCACCAGGAAACTGACAACTTACAACTATCAATAATAAGTATATGCAATGTAAGCCCAAAATAAGCTACATTACGAGGAAATTATTTCACAATTAGACATCCTTTGCGACGCTAGACACTAACTAGGGTTAGGCGAGGATTGCATCTTAACATCAATTAGAGAAGTTAATACAACAACAACAACTACTAAGCCTTTTCCCATACTAGACAGGGTCAGCTACATGAATTCTTTATTTCCACAAAACCCTATCATGTGCCATATTAGCAGTTAACTCATAATAAGCTACAATCATTCTTTATTGTTTCTTTCCAACACTATCATTCTCTACCTCTTTTAATACTTTCAAAATCTAGTTTTTCATACCTTCTTACATGTTCTTATTTTGACCTTCTTCCTATATGTCCAAACCATCTTAAACAATATTCTCTCATTTTATCCTCTATTGGTGTCACTCCTAATTTGTTTCTAATAACCTCGTTATGTATACGGTTTTTTCTTGTATGACCACTCATCCATCTCAACATCTTCATTCCTGTCACAGACTCTTTTATAAATATTAATGATTAACTGCCCAACACACAGAGCCATTAAACATGACAGGTCTAATGGCTGCTCTATAATATTTACCTTTTAACTTTAATGGTATCTTCTTATCACAAACAATACCTTATGCACCTCTCCATTTTAACAAACCAACATCCTGCATTAATTCTATACGTAACATCTCCATCAATTCTTTCTATCACTCTAAAAAATCGACCTTAGGTATTTAAAACTTTTCTTTTGAGAAAAATTAGAGAAGTTAATCATCTAGATTATATAATATTTTACCAAGAAATAAAACATTACAATCCTCTAACAGCCAATAGTCAGGATGACCTTCATGGATGCCACATCTTCCAGATCATCGATCTTGAAACTGGATAGCTGAGTCTGCAGAGTTTGTCTACATTTTACCCTTCTGCAAAGACTGCAAATTCAGTTCATGCATTTTCCCCACCGATACACAAGTTTCTAACTTAACTTCGGTACCATGGTATAAACATAACATTTTACAGCCGAGAGAGAGAGAGAGAGAGAGAGAGAGAGAGAGAGAGAGAGAGAATCAATGATCATGTGCCGGTGCCCACTTTGAAAGAGCCTGAATTATTCTCCCCTTCCAGCCGTGCAGTAACCACTGGGAGTCTTCATCTAGCATAAAATCTTTGTGGTATACAGGACCCCCTCTTTGTCTTACTCTCTTGATCAGGTCCTGGTCCAGAGGAAGCGGCACAAAACCAGCTCGTCGAAAACGAACTTGCCACTGTTTGTACGTCTCTGGCCTCTCAATTCTCTCTGAACCTTCACATGCAACAATGTTCAAGATCTCTCGACCAAATATTTCTCTCTCTATCAGTATCCTTTCTGGATGATCACGAGGAGTAGTTGCCTCAAGCATATCAAATAGTGCAGAGAAGTGGAACAGTGCCTCACGAAATCGTGTAACAAAGAAAGGAGCACTGTAGGCGCCATTGATTATGCCAGTAATAAATATTTTCGGCTTCATCCTCCTAATATTGTTCAGCACAATGTCTTTTGGGCAATCTACAACTATTGTCTCGTCAGGCAGGTGCCGCAACCTATACAAGCAGTTGACAACCAGCATTTCACCTTTGTCCAATTCAAAATCCTCAACATTAACATTCTCCCACTTGGAAGTTATTGCTTTGTACTGGAATGGGACATTAAACATGCAAGCATACTCCGAGAGGCGACGACCAGTCTCTTCAATTCTTTCAGCAGGTTTGAAGCCACGTTGGGGAAAATCAATTCCGGTAATTCGAAGTTGTGGAGGACCGCCAGATCTTGCTGAAAGGCGCTGAATGAAACTTGGCCATTGGAACCCGTACAGGATACCAAAATCAATGATATGAAGTTTGCTTGTATTTTGTGCAACATCTAGAATGGCCTGGTTTGAAAAATAATGAGAAAGTCTCTTGAAAGGGCAAGCAGCACAAAACAAATGGTATGCTTTCAAGATGCTTAAGGTGGATGCTCTTTTAGTAATAAGCGCAGAGTAGATATGCCCCCCTGTACCAGCTAGGCGTGATTCTAGGCTCTCCGCAAAGTAATGCGCTAATCGCCGTGTACCATCACCATAGGGTGAAGAGTGCTGACGGATCTGCTTTAAGAGTTCATTCGCATTTCTATGATCATCTGTAGAAACAGCTTGGGCACAAGTAATGAGAAGAGACCTTAAATCCACGACTTCCCTTCTACCTTGCTTTTTACCACGAGCCTTGGTGCCAGTAGATCCTTTTGAAACCCCACTCTTGGCATTTTTTTCGTTGATATTTTGCATAGCTTCTCGGAGCTTGGTTACTGATTCAAAACACTTTCCTTCTCTATGTAGCAAAACCTGATCAAACATTTCTGACCGGATGGTTTCTGAAGCAGAGCTGATAGCAGAGTGTTTGCTGCTCCTCCCTGCTTCTATATCCGAGTCTTCATCATGACGGTTCTTGTGTCCTGTCAACGAATTGTGCTCATTAGCTTCCGCTGGTTCTGGGACCAAGAGTTCATCATTTGTCTCCACTTTGACATTGAACTTTTTGATGCCAAGGTTCAGATTTGGCACCAAGCCTTTGCTCTCTGGGTCAAGTGCTAGGTTACCAAGAGGTAGAAGATTATTTTCTTCCTTCAGTAATGCAGCATTTTCTAAATTACCTACCACGTTACCATTTGAAAGAAGCTTGTTCACCTCCTTCAACTCTTGACTTGATCCACTGCTGTCCGGATCATTGTGAACAAACTTTGACTCAGGTCTCAATACTGGAGAGAAATGATCACTTTGTACGTCAGTTGCAAAGTTACCACTGGGAAGGAGTTCCCTAATTTCCTGCTTTGAGTCTTGAGACAATGCATTCATTTGCAGGTTGAATGATAAGTTCACATTCGGGAGGAACTTGTTGCCTTCCTCTACTCCTTTTTGAAATTGCCATATATGTGATTTTGAAAAGATTTCAGGAACCGGATAATTTCCCTTGCTGATTTCTTTGTATCCTTCCAGAACTTCAACTCCACCACCCCCAGATGAGTCGGATAACTGGGTTGAATAATCAATGGACAAAGTTGAGATTGGGGAAACTAACTCACTTTGGTGGGAATACTCAAAATGACTCGGGGCCCAATTAGAATCAGTCCCACTGTTGATGTTGCTACTAATATGGCAACTCCCATAATTATCATGGCTACCATCCCCTGTATCACCACTGACACTTTCTGGGCTCTCTGAATTGTCAGCAAGGTAGGGTTGGTAAATATCAGGATACGGAGGATAATTCTCCCCAAGTATATCATAAAAGGGTTTCTCAGTTTCTTGAAGAGCAGAAGACTCTTGCTGCAAACCACTGTTCACTTCTACATCCTCATCCATCAGCATTTGCTTTATGTAGTTCATAAGCGTATTCGACGACAATTCACAGTGATCCGGAGAGTCCATATTGATAGGAAGAGAGGATGCATCATGGGAAAAGGGGGCAGGGACGTTTAAAGGAGGTGGATCTGGTAAAATTAGGGGAACATCTTGGAAAGGGTCATCTACTTTGAATCCATTCAGGACAACCGACAAATCCTCAAGGGGATCCATAGCTTTTCATACACTGAGAAGAGAAACAAAGGATGCAGACTAGATTAAACCAAACCAGTGACCCTCCCCAAAATCATAGATCGTAAACTTCTTCACAGATTCAACTAGCAACCAATAAAGAGAAATTAGACGGTAACGACCCACATATTCCACACATCATATGAAACTAACATAACCCAATTATTACTAACCGTTTATTAGCATAAGAAAATCATTCAATTTGAAAAAACAGAGAGCCAATCAAGAAACAAGGAAACCTATATCATACACCATATTTCCGTTGTTTTAACGTCCATTCAAGAAAAAAAGAAGTACAAATCATTCTTGAAGTCAACTACTTCAATACTTGCAAACATGCATAAACCTTAGAAATCAATAAATCCCTGCACCATCTTGCAACTCAGAAAGCTGAAACTTCAGCAGAGAACCTAGAAATTCAAAGTGCTACTGATAACAATCAAAAGGGCATCCACTATGATTATAGATAGAGAAGCCCTAACGCATCTAAGTGCTAATCTTTAACTACTATTGCAAAAAAAAAAAGGTCATCAAACTCTTAAAATCCTATGAACTAAATAACCAGCTACAGAGAAAAACTTTAAACCCACACCAGAAACCGAACAGCAAATCCGAAAGCATAAATCTGCACGGATCGAAGAAGCGACTTAACGGCTAACTGAAGTAAATCGTCGTTCATTCATCCACGGTTTAAACTCATAGATTCAACACGCGCAAGCCTAGGACAACTTTAATCTACGGATTGAGAGAACGCAATAAAAGATCTCGAGTGAGAAAGTACCTCAAAAACGAGAGAGAGAGAGAGAGACGAGGTTGAGCTCATCCCTTCTGCTTTAAAGGGGAGAGAAAAAAGGAGAAGCCGGGACCACAACACAGGGTTAATAGCAGCCGCCCGATTAAATCCCTACCAATCGTCAACGAGCTAACTCCTAATACCTTCACGGACGCTACCGCCGAACAAATTTCAAATCGCCGATTCCTCGGCATCGCCTTCTGCCCTTCTCTACAAGTGCGGGCCCCGCCTGTTACCTTGGCCCAGTTGCCTCTTCCGTTCCTCGTGAGGCTTGTCTACAGAGAAATGACTCAAAAACCCTTCTCATCATCTCTTGCACTATGTTCGTTTTGGTGGGATGATCACTATTTTAGGGAATAATCTGGTAAATTGATTGAGTTATCAAGGCCGTAGACCTGTATATTCTAGAAGATGGACGCCTGACGTTCATTGTGCCAGGATTCGGACGTCATGGGTACGTTTGACGAGAGAGCGTTGGTGCCTTGGACGCCAAGTCTCGACCCGTGAGAGGCCAGGACAAACTCTGGTCTTACCTGGCTCAGTCTTTACGAGACGACCCACTGTCTTTTTCTTCAAGTGAAGGACGAGATAAGGTTAAGGAGCCTTCCATGAAACGGATGTCCATACACCTTCGTCGCCGTTCATCTGCAAGATGAATGGTGCTCGGCCTATAATCGAACCGAGCCTCTCGGAGTTTGGCTGGGTCCCGCCCATAAGTTGCTTAAACCATACAAGCTGAGCACGAACATGATACGTTTAATTCCAACGAAGCAATTATTGATATGGTTTAAAGTTTGTGAACAAAAAGCATTTGTACTTTTTTCACTTTTCACTTTGGGTTTTTAGACACCTATTTATGTTAAACGACTCGTACTAATCCATACAATTGTATTGGATGGATGAATGATGTGAATAAAAATAAAAAGTAAAAATACCATTTATTTTTTTGAAATAAGCCAAAGCATATGTACTTTTTCACTTTTTACTTTGAGTTTTTAGACACCTATTTAAACTAAACCACTCATATTAATAAAAAACAAAACAAAACATACCATTTATTTTTTTAAATAAGAAAAAGCATCTGTACTTTTTCACTTTTCACTTTTAGTTTTTGGACACCTATTTATACTAAACCACTTATACTAATCCAGACAATTGGATTGGATGAATGATGTAAATAAGAAAGAAAAAGCAAAACATGCCATTTATTTTTTTGAAATAAGTAAAAACGTGTGTACTTTTTTAATTTTTAAATCTATATCATTCGTTCATTTAGAATAATAAGAATCTCTCTCTCTCTCTCTCTCTCTCTCTCTCTCTCTCTATATATATATATATATATATATATATATATATATATATATAGTATCAAAACCAAAACCAAACTTTGCCACACAAAAAGTGGGGTCGGTTGTTGATAAATTTGAACATGGAGGTGACACTTTGAAATAAAAACTTGTAACCAAGACATTGGACAAATATCGTCACTTTTTCATTATTGTCTTTTCTGGAAGTTAGGCTCCGTTATATTTTATTGAGGTGAATCTATCGGACAACCTTTTCTGGATCCACGAACCTCTAAGCCGATCTTGGAAGGTCATCTCAAAATTTAAAATTCTTCCCGTACGTAATCTGTTTGTTTCGGCAAATGGGCGCCATTCGGAGCTGGGATTAATCATCTTAGGATTCAGTGGGCTTTGTAGAGAATTTTTTAGGCTGCAGTGAATAGCCCACGGGTTTATTGATAGCCCATGAATAATATAAACTAATGTTCTGCGGATGTGCTAAGTTTGTTGTAAGCTGCTCACGGGTTAATCTGTTGAAAACGGGTGTAGTTCACGGCTAAAACTGTGAGCGACTACTTTATGATGTAGTTTGACCGTGGGCTATATCTATTCTGTTCATCATCCACCACTGTCAGGATCGTTGTCTTCCAGAAGGAGTTGGTTCTTTATGAGTTTAAGAGGATCCTAACTTAAAAAGTCTTCATTTTTCTTGGGTCTCGATTAATTTGTAAAGGTTAGCATCAGTCTCAGTTGCCTAATCTTAAATATATGTACAATTGTGGTGCTTTTCCCGGGACATGTGAAGCATATCAAACACGATAAAGAGCTGTCAAAGTATACAGACTGTCAAGGCCTAAATTTGCGATCACCGAGTGCACGACGTATTTGTGGTTTAGGTCGGCTCTACTGCTAAAGATATGAACCATGCCGCTGGTGCTGAAACCCAGTAAAGGCCCCGGGTTCCTGAGCCCTACTCTCCAAGTTTTAAGCTAGGTGGGTCCAAGTCCTCCATTTAACAAGAAATCTACTCAAGTTACGAGGGTGAATTCTTTAAAAGATTTAAGCATATATATATATATATATATATATATATATATATATATA
The DNA here is from genome assembly GCA_036023115.1 of Brasenia schreberi. Classification (NCBI taxonomy): domain Eukaryota; kingdom Viridiplantae; phylum Streptophyta; class Magnoliopsida; order Nymphaeales; family Cabombaceae; genus Brasenia; species Brasenia schreberi. The sequence goes on from JAYKKT010000063.1 coordinate 847,332, forward strand.
TATATATATATATATATATATATAAACACGTATATCCAATTGTATTCAAGATACCAGTGAAATCTTTAAAAGATTTAAGCAGTGTGCGCATGGACTATAATCTCTCTCTATATATCCATCAATTTGCATGATTTGAGTGGTTCAACTACTGTCCTCTGCCCTCCATCACCTTTCATTACTCTTGCCATGTCTACCACCACCTTCAACAATCAAGACTACTACTATTAACCATCAATCTCTCTCTCTCTCTCTCTCTCTCTCTCTCTCTCTCTCTCTCTCTCAATCAAGACTACTACTATTAAGATGGTTTTGATAACGGTGGTGATGGTTTTAATGAGTAGAAGGAAGTTTTAGGTAATAGAAGAATAGTAAAATATAATGAAAGGTTTAATTAGTGAAATCATGTGAAATAAGGAACTAAACACCTTATTTAAGAGCGAGAAGCAATGAAGGACTACTATCAGAGGTTTAATCAATGGAACCATGCAAAATGAGGAACTGAGTCACTGTGCTCAATTGAGCATGGACACTGCCTTTATACACATGCACATGTATATACATATATGTATACATATATATACACGTATATATATACACATATATGTACGTATATATAAGTGAGAGAGAGAGAGAGAGATTTTATATTTGTGACGTGCAGAAGGTGAAACCAACATCAACTGATTTTCTTGTCAAAATGGTAGGTAGTTGGCAATTCATGGTTGACGATGACTGTCTTAATTGTTGTGGGAGATTTCTCAAATAGCCGCCATCGGTGCTCAACATGACACTCCTTAACCCATTATGTTTTAAACGATCTCAATTAGCCGCGCGCTGAATGTGGATGTTAGATATGTTCTTTAAAAAAAATTATTTAAACTATGATTAATACATTTTTTATTTGATTTGTAACTGTTTTATTGGGCATTTACCTTTGGGTGGGTTACTATTCCTACATTCGGTGTTTTCTCATTTAAATCCGTGAAATTCCTGGTATTGGTATATGTATGATCCAATGGTAGCGACATGAACAACGTGCATTCCACTTGGGATAACATTCATACCACCAGGTATATTGGTCATCTCCATTATCATAACTCAATTGTTAAGTGGCAAACCCGAAATTTTTTCTGTACCCGGATAAAGGAAGAGGGTTGTGTTAGGCTTCCGACATCCAACGTAAAACATCGTCAAATTTTTATAACATGGATTACACAAATTATGAGTATTGCTTTGGGGCGTTCCTACCTAGCGATGCGCTGTAGAGCCCGAATGCAGTGATAAGTAAGCAAGGCCCACTACATTTTCGCTCGAATGTAGTGAATCAATTTCAAAGCGGGTTCTTACATCATAGACGGGTGTGGGTAAAGAAGTTAGTCCCGTTACATTGCCGCCTGAATGTAGTGAATAATTTACAGAGAGGGTCTCCGCATTTTTAATATGAATGAATGCGGGTGTAAGGAAGCTGGTCCTAGATAATAAGATTCGTATTGGTTTTTGGAATATTAGAACATTATCTGGTAAGCTAATGGAGGTGGTAGATACTATGATTCGGAGAAATATTCATATTCTATATTTACAAGAAACAAAGTGGGTTGGAAAAAAAGCAAAGGAAATAGAGGATACCGGTTTTAAATTATGATACTCAGGTAAAGAAAAGGCTCGAAACGGAGTTGGTATTATCATAAATAAATATTTAAAGGATAGTGTAGTAGATATACAACTATATGTTGACCGAATCATGATGTTGAAATTAGTATTAGGAGCAGAGGTTTTGAATATAGTTTGTGCTTACGCACCCCAAGTAGGACTAGAAGATGGTATAAAGACAGCTTTTTGGGAAGAGTTAGATAAGGTAATTCAAAATATTTCACAAGGGGAGATGATTTATTTAGGAGGAGACTTAAATGGATATGTCGGTAAAGAGGCATTAGGATATCAAGATATTCATGGAATCTTTAGTTTTGGCAATATAAATGAGGAAGGTAGAGAGATTTTAAATTTTGCTATGGCATTTGATCTCTTTATAGTCAATACAATCTTCAAAAAATGAGATGAACATTTAATTACTTATAAGAGTGGCTTAGCACAAATACAAATTGATTACTTTATTTATAGAAAAAAAGATAGAGTGTGATGTAAAGATTACAAGGTAATTCCAGAAGAAAGCTTAACCACCCAACATCGACTTTTAGTTATAGATTTACAAATAAAAAAATGAAATACTGTAAAACAAAAGATGTATTAGGTGTATCTATGGGAGGTGTAACGGCACAAAAAGAAGCTTAATAAAACTAAAGATCTTAATTAGGTAAGATGCATCAAGGACGAGGATGAAAAAATTCTAATGACAAATGATGATATAAGAAATACATGGAAAAGTTATTTTATAAGATTTTTAATGAAAATAAAAATGTTAGTATTAGCTTAGGAGAGTTAGCCAAATCAGAAAAATATATAAATCATAATTTCTACTGACGTATTCAAAAGAATAAAGTTAAAGAAGCTCTTAAAATATGAAGGGTGGTAAATCGGTAGAACAAAACAATATTTCTATAGAAGTTTGGAAAATACTAGGAGAAATAAGAATCACTTGTCTCACAAGACTATTTAATGAAATATGAAGATACCAAAAGATGCCGGAGGAATGGAGAGAGAGTACACTTATACCCATATATAAGAACAAGAGAGACATTCAGAATTGTGTGAATTATCAAGGTATCAAGTTAATGAGCCATACTATGAAATTATGAGAGAATTATCGAACGTAGGTTAAGACAAGTATCAAGTACAACAGAGGACCAATTTGGATTCATGCTGGGCAGATCTACTATTGAAGCGATTCACCTTTTGAGACATCTTATGGACCATTTTAGAGAAAAAAAGAAAGACCTTCATATGGTATTTATTGATGTAAAAAAAGCTTACGATAGGGTACTGAGGTAGGTTCTTTGGAGAACTTTGAAAAAAAGAGATATCCCATTGACATACATTAACCTTATAAGAGACATATACGATGGTGCAAAAACATGTGTGAGGACTCATGAAGAAATGTCAAACTTCTTTGAAGTTAATATTGGGTTACATCAAGGATCAACTTTAAGTCCATACTTATTTATCATGGTGATAGATGAGTTAACAAAACATATTCAAGATGAAGTACCTTGGTGTATGTTATTTGGAGATGACATTGTATTAGTGGAGGAGTCTAAGGAAAAAGTCAATAGAAAATTAAAACTATGGAGAGAAACACTAGAAAGAAAAGGCCTCCGACTTAGTAGAACAAAGACATAGTAAGTTTGATCATTTGGTTACTTCAGATGATATAAAAATTAAAATTGGCACACATTGCATCTCTCAAAAGAAAAGTTTTAAATACTTAGGGTCAATTTTTTAAAGTGATGGAAGAATTGATGGAGAAGTTACGCATAGAATTAATGCTGGTTGGTTAGAATGGAGAGGATCATCAAGTATCCTTTGTGATAAGAATATACCATTAAAGTTAAAAGGTAAATATCATAGAGCAACAATTAGGCCTGCCATGTTTTATGGTTCTGAGTGTTGGGCAGTTAATCATCAACATATATAAAAGATATAGGTGACAAAAATGAGGATGTTGAGATGGATGGGTGGTAATACAAGAAAAGACAGTATATATAATGAGGTTATTAGAAACAAATTAAGAGTGGCACCAATAGAGGATAAAATGAGAGAATATCGTTTAAGATGGTTTGGATATATTTAAAGAAGATCAAAACAAGAACCTATAAGAATGTATGAAAAACTAAATTTAGAGAACCACAAAAGTGTCGAAAAGAAACAATAAAGAATAATCTATCTTATTGCGAGTTAATTGCTAACATAGCACATGATATATTTATGTGGAAACAAAGAATCCATGTAGCCGACCCCGTCTAGTATCGGAAAAGGCTTAGTTGTTGTTGTTGTTGAAGCCACTCTGGCTCTTTCGACCTTGTGCACTCAGCCGAATTCGAACCCAATTCTTCGGCTTGGTTGATTCAGTTTTATGGTTCAGAACCTGGATCTGATGGTTCAAACCCAATTAGCCTATTCACATATCAAATACAATTTCAATACTCAACGGTTCAGATTTGGTTATAGAATTTGACAATGGAACTCCAAGTATGATTTTGTAAGATTCAAGCAGCCTGATTCGATATCGACTTTAAAATTTTACCCTGTTTAAAGGGCTTATTCATTTCGCTTTCTTCAAGATAAACCCCTGGAGAGAGAGAGAGAGAGAGAGAGAGAGAGAGAGAGAGAGAGTAGTTGAAATCGCTACGAGTTTACGATCCTAAGGATGCACCACTAACCACCATCATCAGATGAACACCGGAAATCCAGATAACAAAAGATCCTATATGAAAACAGCTTAGGATTAATAATAATATTAGATTCATGTGGATCAAGTCTGAGCTCTCATCTTATTAAAGAAAGAAAGAGGCTTAGTGACTGATATAGTTTGAGGTATGTCAGCAAAGATATCTCGTTTATCATCTGTCCTGGATGTATTCTCTTGAAGTAATATCTCCTACACAATCTGGTTGCAAATGTCCTCCATTTTTGCACAAGTAATTCTCTATCTAAAAAATTCCGTCGTTAATTTCTTGCAATTGAAACCAAATCGAATTCATCAAATAAAGCGGCTTCCCATTGTTGCTCGCTTAAAAATCAGTATGTTATCGATCTGTATTGCAGCAAAATAAAAATAAGCCTTCATCAAGGGGATGTGAAGTTGGATTTCTTGAGTAGCACTTCTGAGGAAGAGATTTATATCGAGTAACTGCAAGATTACGAAGAAGGGATCATGATAACGTGTATTATAAATTGAAGAGAATTTTAAAGTTTTAAGCACATGTATAAAATTGCAAGCACCAAACCAACGGATACAAGAATTATCAAATGTTCCCTTTAGCACGACGTTGAAATTTTCTCATATCAGCATGCCTGAAGTAAGTAGACAATTAAGAACGATAATGTCCTGTTCTATGTGCATAGATTGGTCATAGATCTAGCAGTAACATTGTGAAGTTGATCGAAGAATTCGCCGAAAGATACTTTTGACACTTTGCAATGTCCGAGCTCTCTTTCTCGTAGTATATATCCACGGATAAAAAACAAATCCTTTCCATTTATTCCCACATGTATTTTTTGGTAACATAGTTATAATTTGAAAAAATTAAATCTTTTTTAAGAAAAAGATAAAAGATAATATTATTATATTTATGTTTTTAAAAATAATATTGAAACATTAGTGAACAACGTCATTGGTGGATAAGATCTAAATCTCTTTCTCTTTCTATTGATGAATAAGGAGCATCTCTCTCTATATATATAGAGAGAAATTGGTTCTTCTAATGCTACTAGATAGTCGAGGCCTTAGAAGGTATCATTAACAAGTTATATCTAACACATGCACATCAGACTTTTTAAAGTGTTTATACGTTTCATATATATATATGTGTGTGTGTGTGTGTGTGTACGCATGCGTGCGTGCGTGTTTGTGTGTGCAACTCTAGTTAAGGATCCTATACAGCTACTAGTACACTTGAAAACGAAAATAGGTCCTTATTTCCATCGTGTTCTTAAAGCATACCGCCTTCAACCACATTTTTTCACCTTTACCCACCCAAACCAATCGACAATCAATTAAATTGGATTGAATGTTCAGCAAGCAGCACCTTTCATGCGTTGAGATGCACGCAACATTTGATCCCAATTAACCTGAACATATATATTTGTATCGAGAAAATCGTAATAAATGTGCACAGATGATTGGAGTTCAATACAAGTTTTGAAGAAATTTTCAGGAAATAAGGCCCAATGACAAGCTATTTTTAATTTTTATTCTTTTAAAACACACACACACACACATATATATATATATATAAGAGGATGCCAAAGCCTAGTGCTAGAGCACGCTGTGGAGCTAACGCGCTGGGTACATTTTTATATTTAATATACAAGAAAGAGTTATTCTGTCAAGAACCAAATCTCAAGTGACACGTTGAAGTAACTTCCGAGAAGTACTAAGTATGTTTTGCTCCATTTTGAACCAGCTACTTAAAGACGCATGTTAATGGCCTCATTAAAACCATCAATTTCTGGATTTGATCACGATAACCCACAAAAGGAAAAACACTATTTTACATATTGGTGCCTTGAAGGAGTTCATATAATGCAGTTTGATATCCAAACAACAACATTTGAGTGCTAATAAGGTCCGACGCTGAAAATGGATCCCCTCCTGAAGCTCTTTGAGTTGGACCTAGCACCTTTGCGGATTCAATTGGTCGACTTAATTAGCCCAAATCTGTTAAGCTTTAGTAGAGCACAACGAGAAATTTAAGCTAAGTAAAGGTGCTTGCCTAACCTGATACAAGCTAGATTATGAACCGGAAAGAGACCCAAAATTGCAAATCTAGTGAAGTGGGGAAACGGCTTTTCTTCAACATAATTATGCCGGTTCTAGGTGGTTTAGACTCAAACGGGAACCACCCCAGAACCAGCAGTTTCAGAACCGTAACCAGGACCGGCCCTGAGCTGGTTTGGTTATGGTTTTAGGTTCCAAGTAAACCGAAACCTTACCCGGAAGCAGCCATGTCTATCCAAATATGCTGACTGAAGCCAAACTCGATCTGGATTGGCACTCTTTATGTATCTGATCCAAAATATGAGCCACATCTTGATTTTCACCCTCTAAAACAGAGCCCACAACGGAATTGGGCCAACATTTTATGCGCTAATTCCAAACCGGATCATAGATTCTTTGGATTTGTTTATCAGCAATTTATTAGAAAATTCAGTATTAAATCGTCATCCCTTACGCGACCCGAGGGATGTGTATTAAATGGGTTTGGGCTGAGTTTGCCCCAAAACTGCTTTCAATTGAAGGATTTCACAAGTTCAATTCCTAGGGTCCACTAACACACACACACACACACACAGAGAGAGAGAGAGAGAGAGAGAGAGAGAGAGAGAGAGAGAGAGAGAGAGAGAGAGAGAGAGAGAGAGAGAGAGAGAGAGAGAGAGGGAGGGAGATTGGGGGCTTTATTTACCAAAAATCTGTATTATTCCTCTTTCCCGTTACAAACGGTTTAGGACTCAAATCGGAATTGAAACTGTAACAAACAATTCACTACCGGAACTAAAACTGGCCCGGTCCGGATTAAAACCAGAACAGACCATGTCTAGATTTCTCTACGTTGAAATCCAGACTGCTGGTGTGCCGAGGCCTGGTGCAGTCCTTATCATCAACGGGGGCTGGCTTTGTGTAGGCATATTTCAGGGAGGCCTGAGAGTTGGTGGTTTACCCTGTAGGGGATGTCAGCGGTTTGAGTCTGCGTATCTCCAGCTCATGATCTTAGGGGGGGATGCTAGGTCAGAGTCCATTTAGGGATTTCTGGTACTTTAAGTTCTTTGTTTGTGTCAATCATGGCACTCAAAGTACCCGTTCCGCTCGTAAAGTTTCGTTATACAGAGCCCTCTGGGAAAACACTGGGTCTCATGATGAAAGACAATTCGTGCTTCTTGTTGTTTGCATGTGTAAGCAGCAAGCATGATTGCATATATTAAAATAATATGGTGATTGTGGGAAATGATGCAATTATTAGCACATTTGGTGTGCATGATGCATCTGCGTATGCGAGCATGAGCATAAGCTTTATATGTCAACCTTCTCATACTGTTCGTTTGATCAATGGTAATTATTCATTTCATTTGAATTTTCCAATGTTTTTGTTTAATATGTTGCATCTACAGACTCTAATTAACTAGGTTTTCGATCCATTTTTTAGTGCAAATTAACGTGGTGGATCTACATAATGGCGGGCCTCGACAAATTTGAAGATAAATAACTAAAAATGAAATAGATTAGCTGTTCTTTGTAAACCGGCTTAAGAAGTAAAAATCCGGTTTGGAATTTGTGTCGCACCCAACTAGAGTTGTCAATACAGATTGGCCAGGCCCTTGTGGGACAAGAAAATGGGGTCTGTGCTCGGCCGGCAGACATTTTATTTGGTCCAGGAAAATGCTAGCTCAACCCAGCCCTGGGGCATGTTTGATTAGCAGGTCTAGTTCTACAATATTGAGACTACAGGCCAGTTCCAACGGTCACCCCTAAGGATGGGTCTCGATTTTCATAAAAAAGCAAGCACACACCCTGTTTGATTTCATGTGGGCCTAGGCTCGTAGTTTCTATATGGCAAATCCCATGCCCGAGAATCAAACACCAGCCCTTGATCACAAAATTTTCAAAGTTCTGGAATTCACACACACACACACATATATATATAAAGAAATTCCGACTTGAACTTCACTGCACTATTTTGACGAAGACTTGCCCTGTCAGTATCATCACCCTGACAACAATAAGAATAGGACTTCGTTATAAAATGCATATTATCAAGTTTCACTCATGAATCACATTTGCAGTTGTTTATGACTGTTTTTTAGGCTGGCAGCTTTTGATGATGGAATAGTTGAGCGCAACGACAATGACTTAGTGTTGTTACTGCCTCAGTCTACTCTTGTAAAAAAAATCCTCAAACCCAAACTCGGTCTTCTTTTTTCACATGCAAGCTGGGGTTGTGCCGGTGATGTATGCCCCGGGTATCGATCTCGTGACCAATTTCAAGCTTCTTCTTCTCAGTCGAAAGTGAAATATCTCCGAGTGTAAACATAGATATGAGCCAGGTAGCAAAGGAGTCCATCTATAATCCTACACCACGAGAATCCTAAGGTGCAAGATCCTCCCACAAACCTATGATTGTGGCTGCAGTGCCTGCCAGATCTAATGGAAATGGAAAATAGCTGAATTTTATAAATAAAGTTAATATGGAAAATGATTAAGTACTACCATTAAAAAAATTGAATTTTGATTTGGACCTCAACTTGTGGTGACCCACCCTTGCTTCATTATTCAACTATGGCCTAATAATTCTTAATAACTACTTATAGTGAACAAAACCAAACTCTCAGTCTGGATCTTGCATCAATCCAGAAAATAATACTAAGATAGTCAAATAAATTTGGATATAGACATGAACTTCATCGGACGCTCCCGTAAGAAGATATGAAAATCTATATTATAAAAATGTTAAAAGAGGAAGAGGACTACCACAAAAGTGTTGGAAAGAAGCAATAAAGAATGATCTAGTTTATATTGAGTTAAATGCTAGTATGACACATGATAGGATTATGTGGAATCAAAGAATCCATGTAGCCGACTTCATCTAGTATGGGAAAAGGCTTAGTTGTTGTTGTATAGACCTGAACTTCATCAATTTGCCACACTAGGTGGAGTAGACTTCATCGATTCATTTGCAATATTTAGCATCTAGCTTCCCACATCCTCTCACCTTAATCTTATTTGATCACCTCTCAAATTGTGCAAACATCCTTATGCAATACGATTTGAAAAGGATTTGAACCAGACAATAATGTGGTTCATAGGCATATGCACACAGTCTCTTGAAGAAGGGATAGGCTTTGGGTTCCCATAATATGCTTCGACGTCATGGATCTATAATTGAGCATAAGATTTCAGAGCTTCAATGGGCTAATAGCTTCTTAAATCAATAATAAGAGGACCATATAACAAGCTAATGGGACCTCTGGTCACTGTTAGAAATCCTGTCTTTTACGTTGGCAGTAATCTCTTGGTCGATTGTCGGCAACCACCCATAAAAATTTCAATGTTCAACAGTTTTCAATCATCGTCCGATCTTCACAAAGGTTGGTGTGAGTCTTGTGTTAAATATTATTGGATAATCATGGGATCTTTAGCTAATGAAATTCATTAATTCGTCCTTTCCAGAGTAGCTGAGCAATCTTACATGAGGACAAAGTTCATCTTAACCTAACATCTCAATTTTTGTTGGCATTTAATACCCTGAACACAACACCATATGGGATCCCAATCTTTAGGAACGTCCTATTGGTGGAGCTGGCAGTTAAGGGGTTGCATTATTGGTTCTCTATGATGTTGAACCAAATGCTTCTCAAAGTGTCAGGTTCAGATTTATAAATAAGTTAGATAATTGGTTGATATGAATAGTAAAGACTCTTGGATGTTCAATTAGGGTGGGCTCTCGGGCATCTTGACCATGCGTTGTCGACAACACCATGTACCAGAAGGTCGTTGGCAAGGCTCGAAAACTAAATAAGATATGCATGTGAGAGCAAGTGTATGTATTGATTTTTGTAGAATCTACCGCACATATGTACTGATTTTTGTAGAATCTACCGCACATATGTACTGATTTTTGTAGAATCTACCGCACAGGAAGCAGTCATTGATACAAGAATCGAAGAGACATAAGAGACTAAGCCAAGAACTTTATTTATCAATCACAACTATGGATACATCAGATTTGTACAGACCAAAGAGGGAATAAAAGGGTTTTGTCCTCTTCGCACTAAGCAGTCACTGATGTCTCTATTGCAACTCCACCATGATATTTCACATTCTCCGCTTGCTCTTTGCCTTCCCAAAGTTCAGGCAAGGCCTCCCGGAGGTTATGGATATTCTCTAGAGCGAAATCCGCACCTTTGACTCTATTAGAAGTGCCCACCTAGAGTGAAAGATTGCCAAGCAACATTTCATCGTTAGTCCCGTGTGACTTTTTTAGGCTACCATGGATGACAAGATAGAAGAAGAAAGATGCATTCATAGTTCGACAAAGCAGTGATAGATAGTTGTAGAACTCTAAAATTGTCAAAAGTAAAGGGCCCAAAATATTTAGCATGAGTTTGTGCGTCTAAAACCTATATCAAATGGTTAGAGGAGAGAAACTGAGTCAGTTGCGCTCACCAATACTGTATGAAGTCCTGCCCGTTTGCCAGATTGAATGTTGCGGACGCTGTCATCAAAGAATATCTGCAGGGTAGAAGTTGGAGGACCATGAGATATGTACTTGTTAAAACAAAATACCTTTAACCGTTGCTCTTTTGCAAATCAATTTAAGAACAAGTTTCAATGCAAAAACAAAAATCCAAAGTAACAACATAGGCATCTTACCGTTCTATGAGGATTGACATTGGCAATCTTAATGGCCTGATCCGTGGCATCTCTCGATGGCTTGCAGACAACTGGAGTTATGGGAAGCTCAGAATTGGGCTCCATGCCAAGAATATCAAAAGTATCTCTCGTGAAATCACCACCACAGCCTACATCCTCATTTGTATCGTCCACTGGGTTCAGAGTTTCAAAGCATATGATTCCTTCGAAACAGCCTTCCAAGCCAAGCTTACTCAAAACTTTAGAAGCGTGGACCTTGTCAGCATTCGTGAATATCTGTTTTTCATAGAGTTTGTTATTCATGCAATCAAAATACTCAAAAGACTAACTCACTGCACATTACATTAGAGTATATACAGAAATGGGTTCCCTACCAATGATCACGTTATAAATGTAAAGATTCCTGACTCTACCAGTGGTATGGTTGATGCAATTATAGACAGAACTATATGGATAGATGTAGGGCACTAAATGGAGAGTGATTCCATAAAGCATAGGTTCCCTTGCTTACAGTTTTCTATAATCAGAGAACCAATAAGAATGATTGTATAAATCACGGAAAAAGCAAGAGAAAAGTACTGCTTCTTTGTTTCTGGGGCATCTGAATACTGGCCGTCAAGGAAATAATCTCCATTTAACATGAGTGGTGCCAACTCTGGTTGCCCAAACACAAAATCCAATGGAAGCATGGAATTAAATGGAGAAGTCCTTAACGTGGAGTACAAGGCAATGAAAATCTAGAAGTTATTCAAATGCAGAAGTACAAATAATTATCATAGGGTTTTAAACAAAGATTGTGCAAATTGAATATGGGGATACTACGTGGGATAAGCTGGCCTGCAATGCAGCCTACATTGTAAGGTCTGATTACAGGAATTACAGCCAACAGGGAGCATTCAGGCCATCCCCAATTTATACGAGATGAAATCACTAACAATCTAAAACTCCATCTCAAGAATTTAGTCACAGTCCAGCTAGTAGCCACATCGACGAAAGGCAACAATATGCAGCATCACCATAACAGATTTTTTTGCCTCGGCATTGACATACCAGCTTCCGCAAAGGCAGGCTAAGCAACAAATTTCTGAGCGTAGGGTCTGGTTTCAAGTTGTCATATGGTAGCCTTCCATGTACATATCTAAAAGAAACAACAAGAGAATAAAGTTAATCCAATGAGAACATCTAATTCTAAAGCTAGTAGTTTTTTCTATATTTTAGAAGTTCAAGAGACGTGATACCTGTGATATTCATCATAATTAATTTTGTAGCCAATAGCCTGGAAAAACAAGCAGTTGACTGCAGTCAGGTAATGTAGACGCTATAAAATCCCACCAACCGTACATAGAGATCTAGACGCTCAGAAAGTTTACTCTTCGAATCTCTTGATATCAAAAAGAACGAGAAAGAAAATGGCAAGGGACATACTATAAGGCCTGCCAATGTTGTCCCGTAGTTTTTATACAATGAGGTACACAGATCAGCTATCTTGCTTTTCTCTATCCCCAGTTTTTCAGCCATAAAATCTGCACACCAAAATGATCAATTTTCCATGACCCAGAGCTTCAGTTGTAGGAAGGATGAATTTAGAAAACGAAAAGGAGTAACTCTTCTCCTCCAAGACAGAGTGGATAACTTTCAAAAAGTAGACATTTACGACAAAATGAAAAGTAAATATTATTTGTATACCTTCAATATTCTTGCGGCAAGAAGCAGCTAAGCCAGAGCTTAGTGGATACAAAGTATCATCCAGATCTATCACAAGACAATGAAATGAGCAGAGAGTCATACTGGAAAATATGCTAGTCCAAGTTGACTAGATGAAGTAGCCTTACCGGCGAGTATGCAATCATATTTTTGTCGGTCTTGGTCCTCATACTCCATTATTATCTCAACAAAAATCTGGAAGTTCAGAAGTGAAAACCAAGAAGGAATCGTACACATATCAACAAAATAAATAAACCAAAAGAAAAGGTCCATTGCAAATACAAAATCAAAAGACAAACCTTGCACCAACGTCAAGCATTCATCGAACATACAAGTTGCTGAAGAAAGGATATACTATTTTTCTTTGTATGTGAAATGTAAAGACAATTTATTTCCTTCATTGAAACCCAGAAAGGTCGAAGCCTCACGATTCAGGGTATCTTTCAAATTCAGAATAGAGGCATGAGATGGGCCACGGCTCAAATGAAAAAGGACTCATTTGAATTTTCAGCCTTTCAGGGCAATCAGAATTGCGTATGACCATTAAATTTTGGTCCACGTGAGGAAGAAATTTATAGTTTTCGATAGTAACAACTAATTTTACTTAATCAAGGCAAACGCCAGCAGAAGACCTGAAGGCAAAGGTGACCCCCAACTTCCTACGGAATCTTGTTGGAAAAGAAAATCATTTCACAATCAACTGCCAGTTTACTGTCTTGCTCAGAGACAAATTGCGACTTTAACGATGAGGTGGGAGACTTTCGTTTCCATCCATGGGATCATCCACAAAGAAGGAGGAAAATTTGGTATACCTCCAAAACAAAAATAACAACTAGAAACCCCTTGGGACCACAACAAATCTGACTAGCAAGCATAGAGGTTTGATTTCCTATTCCAGGAAAAACGAATCAAGTCCTCTTCGGTTTTCACCAAAAAAAAAGATCCTCTTTGGTTAATTATGAAATGATGAAGAAGAAAGAACGCTTGGACCCACAATTGGCATTTCTATCCGGAAGGAGAACCAAAATTACAGAGGCGTCATGGCAACAATAAAATGCTCATCAAGACAATCTGAAAGTATAATCTAGAAAACGCACAAAGCCCATATGACATTGGCAAAAGCAGAAAGTTAAAACGTTAAAATTATTTCATGCATGGCAGAAAAGCAGAAACAAAGGACGACAAAAGATCAAGAAACAAAGAAACAGTGGTAGAAACAAAGAACAAGAGAAGTGGTTTGGGTTACAAACACGGCAACCAAAAGACTACAATCAAATATGTGGCCAAGAAAAGATCATAAAACTACACAACGGAGATTTTCAGCAGAAGCAGAAGATTCAACCAAGCAAAAAACACGTCGAATTACAGGCACACGCAGAAACAAACACGCGCGCGCGCACACACACAGAGAGAGGGGGGTTGTGAACAAAAGAAATGGAAGCAGCAAAAAAACTGAAACCGAACAAGCATTAGAGTAATTCCATGATTACCTCGACACTGCTCGGCTTAATCACGAAGAAGAATGCGAATACAATCTTCGCACGAGAGAGAGAGAGAGAGAGAGAGAGAGAGAGAGAGAGAGAGATGCGGACTCCAAGCTGAGCAAAAGATTATTGGAAGGCAAACTAACCAAATACGATGGAGAAGGGGAAGGACCATTGGGTGCTCTCCACCCCCATTTATAGATGGAGAGCAGTTAATTAAGAAAAGAAAATAAAAAAAGTAACTTTCACATTGCCCGGACACCACAAGTTTTATCAATACCCTCAACTTGGTTTTTCACATTTCCGGAAAACCTCAACTTCTTAATTTTCTAAGATAACCTTTTTAATATTATTAATCAGTTCAGAGGTATTAAGAAACTCCATCAACTGGTTTCTTTAAATTGGCATTGTATCAACAGCAAAACCCACAAGAAGCTTGACAACCCATAAATATGCTGAACTGCGGTGGGCGATTTCGATGTTCTATGCAACGTTTTTAGGTGGTTTTCAGCCTCCTTTCTTTTGGTATGCAGCAACAAGTCAACCTTCTTCTTTGTTGAGCAACGGATTTACAAGTAACATGTAAGAGTTTTGGTTGTTTTTTTCACACGGTCGATTTTTTAGAGAGGGATTTCAGTGCTTTTCTTCTATAACTCAATATATTATTATTATGCGTTGCTTTGTATTTATAAAGCAATGCTTGCTCCAACCCCTTGGATTCTCTGTTGGGCTTTTCGCTTTAGGAGACTTTATATGATCGATTACGGAGCTCATTCGTAATTGGCTAGTTGTTATGACTCATTCCTGTAACCACCAACACAGATAATGGTTGGATGGCCAATTCAACCATTTTTGTGATAAGGTTGCTGAGAATGACCACTTCAGCTTTACATCTCCCACTTAGAATAATTGTTGCATTGTTGTCACAGTAAATGACAATTGGCTCGTCGACTATTTCTAACTTTAAATCTCGTATAAAGATGCTTATTCATACGGTACTCATCGCAACCATATAGCAAGCCACATACTCAACTTTATGTATATGCAATGCTACACAATCCTATTTCTTACATGCCTAAGAAAAAGCTCCACCTCCAAATATGAATATTTAATTCGAGGTTGATTTGTTGTCATCTTTGATCCCAGCAAATTCAGCATCTAAGTATCCTATCACTTTTAGTTCATTTACTTGAAAACACAATTTCAAGTCTTTTGTTCATTTAAGATATCTTAAAATCCTTTTCACAGTTATCCAATACTGTCATCTAAGATTACTTTGATATTTACTCACAAGACCAACAAGTGATCAAGCTCATTAGCTACAAACCCAAGTTCAATAATGTTAATTTTAAAAGTCAAATACCATTGGCAAGGTGACTGTTTAAGGTCATATCTATATACTTTATCTTCTTAGCTTTCAACTATATATCCTTCGGGCTATTGCATATATATGATTTTGTTTAAATCTTTGTTTAGAAAAACAGTCTTTACATCTAACTGATATAAATTCAAACCATAATATGCATATATTGTCAGGATTATTTTGATGGATGCAAATTTCGCAATAAAAAAATATGTCTCAACATAATTTATCTCCTTCTTTTATGAAAAACCCTTTGCAATCAACCTCGCTTTAAACTTGTTGATTAAACCATCAACCTTATATTTCTTTTTCAGAACTCATTTACAACCTAACTTTTCTTTTTTTATGGCAAATCAGTCAGTTCTCAAACTTGGTTTTTCTCAATGAATTCAATTTCTTCATCCATAGCTTTCTTCCAGTTTGTTACTTCTGATGAGTTTACAACTTGCTAATAAGTTAAATTATTAATCAACTCATCTAAATCCACCAAATTGTACACGTCTTCTACAAGATTAGTGTGATAATCCTTTGAGTAGGATGGTGTGACCCTATGCCTTTTATGTTCACTTAAAGTATTGGTTGACTAAGGAAGATCTTATATGGGTTAAAATGATGATTGATTTCAATCTACTAGATCATTAACATACTTATCGTTATTTTCTAAGATGATATTTTTAGTATCTTCTAAGAATTCAACATCTCTGATTTCTATCAATTCATGGTCCTTATGATAAAATTGATATCTTTTTGAGTCTTTAGGGTATTCGATGAATATACATCTCAATGACCTGCTTTTTGGCTTATCTCTAGACTGATCAAGGATTTTCACATGAGCAATAGATCCCCACCTCCTAAGACTTTATTTATAGTTTGCATAATGAAGGTTTGTCGATTTCATTATATTTATGTTTCATTGCCCTCCCTCTTATTTGTACGTTTCGTGACAAGGTGTTGCTCGATAAAAGTCTTTCTTTTCATGGTGTAGAACCTCCTATAAAATGAGCCAAGAAGGTCAACTATGATTAGTTTTATAACAAAGATGGAATCCTTGCTCGACTTAGATTAAAATGATAGGGATGTTTAAGGAAAAAAAAGAAGAAACTTGTGGGAGGCGTTCGAATTATCACAAAGATGTCATGGTTGTTTGAGATTACCAAAATCATTTAACTACAGCTGTAACCATTGGCAGGTAGGAAATTGCAAATCCCCCTTTGCAAGTCGATAGCGAACTTTCCGGACGCTTTCTTCCTGCACCTCTCGTTCGCAATCGAAGAACTCAACTCACCCCTATAATTAGGGAAAATAACGATACGACCATTTAAAGGCAGCCTTCTTGGTTATATGGATCTGAATCTGAATCAGACAAGAATATCTGGGAGCGGGCTTCTCGGGAGGATATTGGATTTGGTATTGCCGTTCATGAACCGTCCAGGCTGTTTGACCACTAAACAGAATGGATCCCGAGAATATCAGGTTTGTCCGAATATTAAGAGGATATCCGGTTTGATGCAACCGTTCAAGGTCTCTTTCTAATCCACAAGCAGCCCGGTCCACGCTCTATTAGGATTTCAAGACTGGTAGCAAGGAACGAGTTGGATCGAACCTAATAGTCAATCATGACCCGCGATGCACAGCTGAATTGAGAACCATTCTAGATTGGCATGCTTGAATGATGCATGGGCCAATGTGGGCTAGAGCGAGTCTCAATTGACCCAAATATGTTCTGACTGAGCTTGATAACAAGAAATTTCAAACCTTCAACCATGGATACCAGACAATTTTATGGGTAAAATTATATGGGTATGGATATGGATACAGATACAAAAATGAGATTTTCTACCATCTGAAAAGTAGTGTGATATGTAAATACTAAATACATGGTTCTAATTTCAAATGGAGAATTAAGAAGACCTTTTCGTAGTGCGACAGGGCTGGCAAGGATGCACCTACGGTGCACCATGCAACATCCGTGTTACCTAAAAGCTAGCTTTGTGATATGGATCCGACCCATTTCATCATTCTTCTGGGTCCAACGTCGAAGGCATGATGACCAAAACAGCCAGCTCGAATCTGGGTGAAGGCCCATCTGGTTTGATTAAAAGTATACATGCAAGTCGCACAAGAAGCAATACCTCACCTTGCTAGGGGCTTGACACACAAGTTGAAACGCCCTACTCAGTCTAAACTTGAATATTTTCATTTATAAAGTATCGTAGAGTCAAATTGTACTAACCTTATGTCACTATTTGGTTGCTTGGAACCCAAGAATAGAACTGGGAACTCAAGATCGTGTTCATGTTTGGCTTGTTAGCTCGTTTGAGACATGGTAAACATGAACTCGGATACAAGCCAATAGAGGCAGGCAAGCTGGACACGAGCTCCTAGCTAAAACTAAATGCAACTTTTCACATATAATTTGGGTGTTGGTTGATTTCTTGATTAGAAATTCAGCCAGAATATTATTTTCCATAGAGTTTCTTCTAAGTAAAAAATGATTCAATAATTTATTTACGGTATAGCCTCATAATTAATTGTATTGACAATATTCTAATACATATTACATTAAAAATTCTATATATCTAACAAGCTAATAATACTTGCCGAGCTGAACGGAACATGTATCGTTAATGTTCAGCTCACATAAACCCAGCTCGGGTTCGGTTAGTTTGGATCACGAACCAAACATGAACGACCTCATCACCAGTTAAATCTAGCTGAACCACAAGCAGCTTGGTTCATTTACCAGCCCCACTCAAAAGTGAGAAGGGGAGGAAGAAACAACAATTAGTTCTTAATCCAGGTCCAATTTAAAGGAAATCAAGAGGTGGACCTGGCCGATTCCAGGTAAAGCAAGACTTTCCATCCGAACCTGGAATTGGAACCAAGCTTCCTTTTGGTTCCAGTTCTGGCCTTGAGTCCATGACGATTTTGGTTCTAGTTGTTTCATTTGAAAATTCATGAAACAAGGGTAGGATTCAGAAACCACAACCATAAACAACTTGGAACCATCGGTCTCGATTCCGGTGTCAGTTTGCTTTCCTTGTAGGCAGAACCAGAACCGAGTCACGTGATCTCCCGGTTTCAGTTTGGTTCCGATTCCAGGTTCGACCTGCAGACCAGGTTCAAACCGGCCAACTCTACCACAAAGAAATGGCTGCTAAGGAATCGAGCATAATGGCACTTTTTAAGAATATGGCTGATTGGGTGCATTTTCCAATCAGGTCACTTTCCGAGTACCTCCGTTCCCCTTTAAAATATTGAAAATATTAAACAATGTTTTGTTTCAAGAAGTATTCTATTTACCATCGCCAATGTGTGACAGAATTATGAAAAGATATTGACCGACTTTGCCCTCGACCTTTATAAAGATATCACCATCACTGAGTTTTGTTTGCAAGCATTTTAGAGTGAGTAATTCAAAGCAAACATCTATTTTTTATACGCCTAGAACATCGTACAATGCATTACTCGCTTAAATAAACCACCCCCTTAGTTTCTTCCTCCTTGTGTCCAATGTGATGGACTTCTTCTTGATGTAGATGTTTACCGTTCGAAGAAACAGTAGAACATATTTTTTAGATAAATTCTAGTATGACACAATTTTGAGGTCAATGGCGACTAAGAATTCGTGTAGCTTACCGAACCTAACATGGGACAACTTGGTTTTGGTATATGATTTTCGCATGCATCACCACATACCTCATTACCAATGCAATACATACATACATGTGTGTATGCACATATGCGTGTTTGTATGCATTGATATCATAATGGTTTGATCATGTTAACAAGAACCAAATTCCTTAACGGTTTAAAGCATAAATGGGTTGGACTTGTATTGATATCATATTCGAATAGTAAGCCTGCGAGTGTGAAAACTGCCAATACATTAAAAGACCAACAGTGCTGAATTTACGTTCAGGTGTGGTGGGACTTCTGCTCCAACCCCTAGTATGATTTCATTTTAATATGTATTCACTGTTAGATTTTGGGCGCTCGAGGCACAAATAGGCTGTATCAACCCTAAACATAAATTCTACACAAAATGTTAATAACTAAAAAAATTGTGACCCACGGTTGAGTCTGTGGGCGTAATGGAGCTCGGGGTATAACCACGAGCTATAATATTGAGGCCACATTATAATCCTTGGCCCTTGATGACCTTACCAAGTAAGTTTTGTATGTAAACAAGCACCATGCTTGACCATAAGTGGATGATGCTTGTGGTTAGTCTCATGACTTGAATTCCAAACACAGCTGAAAACTGCCAATAGCTAACCAACTACCTAAATAATAGTGCATTATTAACCAAATTATAAATATGGGCATTAGTCAAGAATTACAAATTTTAAAATTGTCACACTATCATGATGTATTATGACGTTAGACATTTTATATTGTTATGTTATTTTATTCTAAAATCTTTATCTCGTTTTTACTATTTTTCTTCTACATTAGTGCTTCCTTGAGAAATAAGATCATTGGTTGGAGTTTTTTGGGAAAAAGGAGATTAAAGCAAGATATTGATTTTGATTGATTAAGATCATAAGCTAGATTAGTCAAAACTGCAAATTTGGCCTTTAATTTTAGATTTTTTCCGAGAAGCCATCTACTTTAGATTTCTAATTTGCAAAATAGTCCTCAAATTTTTTGATGACGAGACCACTTCGCCAAACTGTACGTATATTTTTTTGTAGTGCGTGTATTGGAAACAGAACAAAACCGCTTCCAATAGAAGGAAAAATAAATACTGTAGAAGCTAGCCCCTGCTTATCTGCAACCTATTATTTATTGTGTGATTTACAATCAAACCTGCTTTAATTCTGTGGACACTTGACAACCGGCCGTCGCTCATAGTCTCTCCTTTGATATGCAACCATAAACCTAAAGATGGTTTTACAGAAAAGAGACCATCTCCCTCTCTCCCTCTCTCTCTCTCTCTCTCTCTCTCTCTCTCTCTCTATATATATATATATATATATATATATATATATATATATATATATATAGAGAGAGAGAGAGAGAGAGAGAGGGAGAGAGAGAGAGAGAGACCTCAAAGCCAGATTCATAAGCAGATGAATAAGTTCTCGCAAATCCTCACTAATGAGCTGGTTCTGTTCTTCCCTCTAAATCCAGCAGTATTGCTAACTAGCAAAGGCTCTGATTGATCCACCGTTTCGTTATTATGCATGGAATCTTAGAGAGTTGAGACCATCACGCGCTATGGTTTTATGTAAATCATTTTAATCAGTTATGTTGCTCCATATGATTGAAGGCAGGAGTCACCTACAACGTTACCACATTGATGCAGTCGCTGAGGAAACACCATTTACAATTATTATATAAGCATGCTTCTCCCTAAGATGGATTTAGATGTAAAGCAAAGGGATTCAGAAGATAAATAACTACAGAACATTTTCCCTTTGTACTTTTGTAAATCAAAGCCACTGATAATTACTAGAAATCTACCACCTGATTGAGTCACAAATGCTTCATGTATTAGCAAAACGTCACCATCCTCCTCCCTTATACCTGATTGAGTCAAAATTGTTTTTGTGGCTTGCCACGATGAAGTGTCTCTGCGAGTCATTCTAATTGTGCTGCTGTTTGTTTATTTGCGTGCTAAAACTGATGTCTTTTAAAACAAGCAACTAATCAGTCGTATATTTGCTCTTGGTGCCCCTACACGCAAGCAAACAGGCTAGCAACCAAAGGGTGGCAATTTCACATGCGACACGAGAATCCGACATGAACATAACCCAAAAAGTGCTCAGGTTGGTCAGTTTTCCACATGAAGGCAGAAATGACACAAAAACTAACACACGAACAGTCAGAAAGGGCCCTATCTATATTCAAGGTGACGGAAAAAAGAGACATGTTCAGGTTCACCCATTTCTGATATCCGGGAAAAGAAACAGGCACTATATGTCTACATAATAATCCCGTATAAATGAAACTTTTTAGAACCATAATTCTTTTCTGAAGATAATAAATCTGAAATTATTAGTTGAGCCTAACTTTATGGATTGACGTATAAAACTTTTGTGGATTGCATTTCAAATAAAAGGTTTCCTTGAAATCCTTTCGAATTCCACTCCCTGAACCTCTACAAGTCATCTCCATCAATCCTTCCCAAATACTACCTCAATGCCAGATCCATAAGTAGATGAATAAGTTTTGTCCACTAACGACCCAGCTCTGCTCTTTACTGTAAATCTAGAAGAGTGTTTCTAACTTGCAATTGCTCTCTGATTGAAAACTCCACCGTCTTGTTATCATGAATGACGTCTTAAGAGTTGAGAGCATCACTGCAATGATTTCTCTTAGAATGTAAGATTCTAATCAGTTATGTTGCTCCCTATGATTGATAACACGAGTTGCCTACAAAGTTACCACATTGAGGCAGTCGCTGGGGAGGAAACATTACCAACTACTATATCGTGTGCTGCATAACAAGCACCAGCTTACCTGGCTATAGAAGGAGCTCACAAGTTGAAGGTCATGAGTTTGATGCTCGGAGCGTGCATCTGGCTTTGGCCTCCCCATTGCCTCCCCCAAAAGAAATACTAGACAGCATGATGCTGCCTAAGATGAAATTAGATGTAATGCAAAGGGATTCAGCAGATAAATAACTATAGAATATTTGTCCTTTGTAAATTAGTAAACCAAAGCTATTGATAATTACTACAATTTACTACCTGATTGAGTCACAAATGCCTCCATGTATCACAAACCGCCACAATGTGTGATTCTTCAACTATCACCCAATATTTCATTCACGAAGAAATAAACAGTTCATCTCAGGTTAAAACCCCTGATATGTATGAATCATTGTAATGGAGCCATCCCCCTTACAGAGACAGCAATAAAGGATGCATATGGAGTTAGCTGCATTGACCATCTGTCCGCTCTCCCCAACGTGAAATCTGAGATCTCCTGCCTCGGGCGCTCCTACCCTTATTCTGTTTTCAGTGAACTCCCACTTCCAGGATAGCAAATTGAATCAAAGATCCTACATGTAACCCCTCAAGAGTGCTTATAGTATTTAAGAATGTCTTTCTTCTTTAAGAACTTCCTGTTTTGATCATGGAATATCATTCTACTCTTAATTTCTTTCTAATTCACTTCTTTGTCCCTGATGACATTTCACGTGAAGCGCATTATCATAAAACCAAAAAGATAAAGTGCTACAATGCCTATGAAATTTTACTACCAAATGTATTTATATGGATGAATTCCAGAGTCCAGACAAATGATATTCAAAAATAAATAAATACACAAGATTGATCTGAAGATGGCTAAGAAAGTCTGGCCTCCAGCTTGAAAGAATCCCGGTATTTACCATATGATATAGAGAAGCCTGAATCTAGACATAGCTATGCATTGGACAAAATCAAGATCCACATATAGGCCTTGTAGGCATGATTTTGAATGGAAATAGCTAAAATTCAAGCAACTCGCATGAGCATCTCACTGCCACACATATAGAACCATAAAAGCTGATAGATATTTGCAGATCAATGGACTCTGAGCCCTTGACCCAGATTCCACCTTGAATCCCATTATTCTTTTTTGTCTTTTGTTGTAACTTTTTTTTATCATTTGTAACTCATAGGAACTGCCTTTCAAGGGGTTGGAATCCCTCATTTTAAATCCCAGAAACTAGGACCCAGGCATATAGCATGCGCTTATGCATGCAGGCAACACCTAAACAAAACTAATTCCAAAAGCTAGAAAAGAGAAGCTGTTGAAAGGCAGGTAGAGTCTTCACATTATTTAGGAGAGTGATACTCTACATAAGGGGTGCATTAGAACCTCCCTCCCTGCTTCTCTTTATCATACTACTGCTACCGCTCGTTACAGGGAAGACCTTCATAGAAGCTCACCATCTCAAACTTTACTACTGCCCAACAGTGCACGTATGAAGAGTTGGAAATAACTAATCATGCTTCTACACAGGAAAATCAGGCTCAGCAACCAGAAAGGAACTTTGCAGCAGCTGAACAATCCATTACTAATTACTGTTTGGATCCTCTGAAGAAATGTGTCCTGCATCTGTATATTGAAATAAAACAAGTAAATAAGAAACTATTATACACTTTTAATACAGAAAAATGAAACAGCATTCTTTACCATCTCCATCCACAGGTGCATAAGCAGATCTCGAGCGTACCTCTTGATGTGGAGTAGGCTACAACATGTAAGAACTTCCACATGTCTTTTACTATACACAAGCAATAAAAGTACACCTTCACAAGTCTCAGTTCGCCTCACATTGTTTACTGCCACCCAGATACAGCGCTTTGTATATTCATCACTCAAAAAGTGCATAACAAAATCTGATATAGCCAAGCTTATGAGAGAGGCACAACCAATTGCATTGATCTCTTCACAACACCCTGTGAGTTCAAAGAAGCCTAAAGGACCTTGAGTCATACACTTCCCAAAGTTCTATGCCTTCCCCTCTGTTTGTGCCCAAATCCAAGTAGGAGAATTCCCTGGAACTTCTTTTCTTAAAGAAATATAACACGTACAAGAAGCAGAAACTTTGATATCCATTGAGCATGTTAACTAATTATATGAACCATTTATCGAAGCAACCTGTTCCTTGTATTGTGCTATCTATGGGCCACGGAATTCAACTGGGAAGAGATTCAAATATCAGTCTTCAGTAGAAAAAGAAGAAAATTGAAATTTTAGTTTAGAGGACATCCATGACTAGCTTCCCAACATGGAAAACATTTTCCAGAGTTGCTCTTCAACATAAAAGGAAGAAGAAATTTTTGGTGAAAATTCATAATGAATAAATATCATAAAAAATTTGTGGTAGAGAACTAAGTTGGCGAACTTAAATTACATATACCTGTAGTTTTGGCTGCATAGCCTCCAGTGGTCCCTTAGGCTTTGAATCATGTGCTCTTGCTGTCAGTTGTAGAACATTAGGTAGCTATCCGTGGCGTATCTGGGGTATCTACACACACACAACAAAACTGCATTTCTTGCAAAGCTAACCGATCTCCATGCCAAAGCTTTTGGATTGTTACAAGTGCTTTATAGATAAGTTGATCAAATTTCATAAGGATTTAAATTTTCAATGATGTTACCTTTTCTAGTGTAACTCCGCCCATGTAAGGGATCACCCTTGCATTGCTGGTCCCAAGCCCGGATAAAGGAGGAGGGTTGTGTTAGGCTTCCAACAGCTAGTGTAAAACTTTATCGGATTTTTATACCATGGATTACACAAATTATGAGTATTGCTTTGGGGCGTCCCTGCCTAGCGACGTGTTGTAGAGCCCGAATGCAGTCATAAGTAAACAAGGAACACTACATTTTGCCCAAATATAGTGAATCAATTGGAGAGAGGATTCTCACATCATGGACGAGTGTGGGTAAAGAAGTTAGTCCCGCTACATTGCTGGCCGAATGTAGTAAATAATTTATAGAGAGGGTCTCCGCATTTTCAATATGGACGGATGCGGGGGGTAAAGAAGCTAGTCCTAGATAATAAGATTCACATTGGTTCTTGGAACATGGGAATATTATCCGGTAAGCTAATGGAAGTGGTAGATACTATGATTCGAAGAAAGATTCATATTCTATGTTTACAAAAGACAAAGTGGGTTGGAGAAAAAGCACATGAGATAGAGGATACATGTTTTAAATTATGGTACTCAGGTAAGGAAAAGGCTTGAAACAGAGTTGGTATTATCATAAATAAAGATTTAAAGGATAGTGTAGTAGACATACATGGTGACCGAATCATGACATTGAAATTAGTATTAGGAGCAGAGGTTTTGAATATAGTTTGTGCTTACGCACCTCAAGTAGGACTAGAAGATAGTATAAAGACAACCTTTTGGGAGGAGTTAGATAAGGTGATTCAAAGGATTCCACAAAGGGAGATGATTTGTTTAGGAGGAGACTTAAATGGACATGTCGGTAAAGAGGCATTAGGATATCAAGGTATTCATGGAAACTTTGGTTTTGGTGATATAAATGAGGAAGGTAGGGAGATTTTAAATTTTGCTATGGCATTTGATCTCTTTATAGTCAATACAATCTTCAAAAAATGAGATGAACATTTAATTATGTATAAGAGTGGCTTATCACAAACACAAATTGATTACTTTATTTGCAGAAAAAAGATAGAGCGTGTTGTAAAGATTGAAAGGTAATTCTAGGAGAAAGCTTAACCACCCAACATCGACTTTTAGTTATGGATTTATAAATAAAAAAATGGACAAAGAAGAAAAGAGTGCATCGAGCTATTCAGACTAAATGGTGGAACCTCAAAACCGAGAAAGAAGATATATTTAAACAAAAAGTCCTTCAAGAAGATGTTTGGAATTATGTTGGTACACCTTGTGATATGTGGAATAATATGACTATATATATTAGGAAAGTGGAGAAAGATGTGTTAGGTGTATCTAAGGGAGGTGTACCGGCACAAAAAGAAGCTTAGTGGTGGAGTGAAGTAGTGTAAAATAAAATCAAGGCAAAGAGGGCATGATACAAATTACATTATGCTAAGAAAACTAATGAAACTTTAGAGGCTTATAAGAAAGCAAAGAAGGATGCGAAAAAGTCCCCAGTGAAGCAAAAGCTAAAATTTGGGAGGATTTATATAAAAAAAACTCAACTCAAAAGAGGGTAAAAGAAATATTTTTAGGATAGCTAGGGCTAGAGATAAGAAAACTAAAGATCTTAATTATGTTAGATACATCAAACTAAAGATGAGGATGAAAAAATTCTAGTGGCAAATGACGATATAAGAAATAGATGGAAAAACTATTTTTATAAGTCTTTTAATGAAAATAAAGATGTTAGTATTAGCTTAGGAGAGTTAGCCAAATCAGAAAAGTATATAAACCACAATTTCTATCAACGTATCCAAAAGAATGAAGTCAAAGAGGCTCTTAAACATATGAAGGGTGGTAAATCGGTAGGACCAGACAAAATTCCTATAGAAGTTTGAAAAATCCTAAGAGAAATAGGAATCACCTGGCTCACAAGACTATTTAATGAAATATGGAGAAACCAAAAGATGCCCAAGGAATAGAGATTGAGTACACTTATACCCATATATAAGAACAAGGTAGACATTCAGAATTGTGCGGATTATCAAGGTATCAAGTTAATGAGATATACTATGAAATTGTAGGAAAGAATTATCGAACGTAGGTTAAGACAAGTATCAAGTACAACAGAGAACCAATTTGGATTATCTAGAAAAATCTTCCGATAGGGTACCGAGGGAGGTTCTTTGGAGAACCTTGGAAAAAAGAGGTATCCCATTGACATACATTAACCTTATAAGAGACATGTATGATGGTGCAAAAACATGTGTGAGGACTCATAAAGAAATGACAGACTTCTTTGAAGTTAATATTAGGTTACATAAGGATCAACTTTAAGTCCATATTTATTTATAATGGTGATTGATGAGTTAACAAAACATATTCAAGATGAAGTACCTTGGTGTATGTTATTTGCAAATGACATTGTGTTAGTGGAGGAGTCTAAGAAAAAAGTTAATAGAAAATTGGAACTATGGAAAGAAACATTAGAAAATAAAGGCTTCCGACTTAGTAGAACAAAGGCAAAATATATGGAATGTAATCATTTGGTTACTTCAGAGGATATAGAAATTAAAATTGGCACACATTGCATCCCCCAAAAGGAAAGTTTTAAATATCTAGGGTCAATTTTTAAGATTGATAGAAGAATTGATGGAGATGTTATGCATAGAATTAATGCTGGTTGGTTAAAATGGAGAGAAGCATGAGGTATTCTTTGTGATAAGAAGATACCATTAAGGTAAAAAGGTAAATATTATACAACAACAATTAGACGTGCTATGTTTTATGGTTATGAGTGTTGGACAATTAATCATCAACATGTACAAAAGATGTCTGTGACAAAAATGAAGATGTTGAGATGAATGAGTGGCACCAATAGAGGATAAAATGAGAGAATATCGTTTAAGATGGTTTGGACATATAGAAAGAAGATCAAAAGAAGAACCTTTAAGAAGATATGAAAAACTAAATTTGGAAAGTATTAAAAGAGGTAGAGGACGACCACAAAAGTGTTGGAAAGAAACAATAAAGAATGATCTAGCTTATTGTGAGTTAACTGCTAACATGGCACATGATAGGGCTATGTGGAAACAAAGAATCCATGTAGCCGACCCCGTCTAGTATGGGGAAAGGCTTTGTTGTTGTTGTTGTTACCTTTTCTAGTGTGAGAACATAGGAACTAAAGTTATCGAGCTTGAGTGTATTGCAGTGGTGTGTTGATGGTATATATAAACAAAAATATAGATATGCATATATATATATACATATATATATATATAAATATAAAGAGAGAGAGAGAGAGTAAACGAGTCAGTACCTTTCCCAATGCCCAGTCAGCAGAATCAAAGAAGGCAAGCTCATGGTCCTGGGTTATAAAAAATTGTGAAAATTTTTGGTGTCCAGGTATGAAAGGAAAAGCAACCAGATCAAGCATACACAGGAAGAAGATCCAACAGAAGTTACAGAACACTAGTTGTGACATTACAGTTGATGAGAAAATGGTATTGCACATATATCACACCTTGGAGATCAATGAAGGCTTCTTAGGTAAAAACCCTCCATACTTTTTCTTGATTATTTCCTCCTACAGAAGGAAGACACTTTAGCCTATCCATGGAGTAGCTTAATCAAAGCTCATAGCACGGACAAATAAACAAAGTGAACACCATTTTACATAGACACTTCTCTGCATACCTCATTAACATTGGGGCATACGGACAAATCTTCATTGTGCACTGTGTTGGTGTTTTCAAAGACTTGTACAGGTTCTTTGCCATTGGCATCAAGATCTTTTCCATCAGACATACCTCTTAAACTAATCCTGAATCAAGGTAAAGAAACACACTTACCTCATGTGCCTTTATACCAGAAACCACAACTTCACGAAAAGAGCAAGATATACGTGAGACGTCTACTGATAAATGGTCCAAGTCAACACGAGGCAACAAGCACCATTCAACAATAATATATGAATCGGAATGCTCGATCTCTTTGCTATGACAACCACAAAAAGCTACAGCTAGCAACTATGGACAATTCAACTTATATTTTTCAGCCTACCTACATAAAAAAGCACATGAATATATGTCAGGAAACATACATATATATGTACATATATACAGAACATAAATACATACGTATCTCCGAATAAATCCTGCTGCACATGTTCATAGTTACATACATACATATACATATACATACATGTGTACATAAATACATACATATACATTATATATATATACACGTAACACATATATATAGTGCATCTAAGCATCTATTGGAAATTTAGAACCAAAAGAAGCGAACACTATCCAGAAGGAATCAGGAAGAAAAAAACATATTTACCAAAATAGTCTGTTCATTCAGTATTCTGGCATATTTTTTGTGTCTGAAAAATTGCTCAGTCGGGCATTCAAGAAAACAAATAAGAATACGGCAAACAGTGTTCGGTTGCCATCACAGTCAAGTAATACAACACATGACCATTGCACTTAAAAGAAGTACAATTCACTTGCATGTTTTTAAACAGGTGCCTCATGATCGAAGAAAAACCATATACTAAATACCAAACAAAATACGGTTGTTATATAAAGATACCAAAACCTCAAAAACCAAGCCTTCTCACACACTAAGTGCTATTGGCTGCAGTGATTCTTTTGTTACAACTGGGGTTCATCTTACAAAGAATTCATATTTATCTCCAAAAAAAGCAAGATCATGTTCCATTGCATCCTTCCAGCACTTTGGAGGTCTTGTTTACCTCTTTCAAGTATTAACTATCTCATTTTTCACATCTTTTCTCTAGAGTGTCATGTATTCACCACTTCAAAGTTCAAACCATGCCATCCAAGGCCTTTAAATTGCAATATGTCACCATTATTTTGTCTTCTAAATGTCATACTGATATTTTCTTAATAGTATAATTATGTATATAAACTTTCGTTGTATTCAAATAGTTAAAGAAATGGATTCAGGCAGTTTAGAAGTACAAAAGAATGTCCAAGCGTCAAAAGAGGACAAAAGACTGAACAACAAAATACTCAAAAATATCATATCTCCTGCATCAGAAATATATCGAAAAAGGAGCAAGAGATACCAATGCCTTAAGCTTGTAGGCACTAATCATAAATCATGCTTGCATATCTTTCTACCACAAATTCAGAAGTTCTAAGGAAATGAGATAAGATTATCAAAAAGGATAGCAATGTATTGCCATATACGAAGTCCAATTTAAGCGTCTAAGTACCGACAGCTTAAACCACAAGGCCAAGATCCATCGTTAAATGAAATATCTCACGTCAGAAAGATCCACTCAACCAAATAATTATGATATCAGACACGATAAAATGTTCAATAGAAAAAGTATAAAAATCCAAGCTCGATCTCTAAGTAAAAACTGAAAGTCAAGTTGGCGAAATGCTCGATCGAATAGTATTCTGATCCAAGAAAATGGAGTAGAAAAACTCTGTTTTGCTACGAATCATGATCTCACATTCAGACAATACAAACGGAAACCAGATAACCTTAGATTGCGAATCGCAAACTTCGAGAACTGCACTCTCTGTCGCCATTTCCAAGCAATGATAGCTAGAAAGAAAGTAGAAACTCAAAGAAGCGTGGAGAAGGAAAATCCTCACCGATCTAGATCTTTAGAACGAGAAAAAAACTTAAAAGACAGGGAACAACAAGACTCACAACGAGCTGATCGGCAACCCGGTACAGAATGAGGAGCTAAGCTTGAAAAAAATCAGAGAGTTGAGAATCTAGAAGGAAGGAGATTGCAATATGAGCGGTCTGCAGCAGAAGAATGCACGAATGCGACAAAAGCAGTAGTCATCATCGACGAAAGCAGCCATCCATTGGGATAGTACGATTAATAAGCGCGCAGGGGCTCCACTTTCCGTTCAATCTGAACCGTTGGATGGAAATCTGATGGTTGTATTTACCAAGAAGTTGGGCGCAATAACCAAAAAAGTGGTTTGATAGGAGTGACTGCGTGAGCTCGACGCTCACATGGTTATCATGCGCCGGGTGAGTGCCTGTGTTGATTTCCTGTAGGAGACACAAGTATGATTTCTACCTTCTTCGCTAGGGGGTCATGTCGGAAACACCTTCAAGTCTAAGGTCACGAGTTCCATACTGAGACCACACAACTCGGCTCGTCAATTGTAAAGAAGTTGTGACTATAATTTGGTCTACATTGTTTTTCTTCATGCTTTTTTTCGCATGATGCATGTCATGTAGTAGTTTGCTATATATGGTTGTCATGATAAAAAGAAAAAGAGAGCAAGGTCTCTAGTTCAAGTCACGGGAACGGAGAAAGCCAGTTACGGCTTTACCCTCATGGTGGGCTGAGCCGGACCAAACCAGATTAGTTGGGGTGAGAGGCCCATGGAACCATTTAGGTTGGGACAAATATTTAGTATAGCCCATGGATACAACCATGAACTAAATTATAGGTGGGGCAAATACCCAAGCTCGGCTCAATGTAGTTTTGCAGGTGGTTTTGTTGTTTATGATAACTTGCCAATAAATTCCCTCGAAATCCAAGTTAGGGTTATAAGGCAAATTCAAGGCTGCCATTCAAGAACAAGATAAAGAAAAACGAGAAATCAAAGTTCATATCAAATTTATTCGTCTGAATTATTTATCCTTTCTCCTTTTGGAATTTCAAAAAAAAGTCTTGAAGTAATGGTCCACCCTCCGGGTTCATCCAAGGTAGAGGGACTGATTGCTCAAATGGATGACGCCGGCCCTTGTTCTTTGTCAGTCTATATCCTGACAGTGCATGAATCAAATCTAGGTAAAAACAAGTAAGACGGCATATTCTTTTTCTTTTTTTTTTATAATTGTTGTTTTCCACTGCATGGACAAATTTCACACACTTCAAAAAGGAGAGGGGATCGAGGGGGCAGATGCCGGGTCCATGATTTGCACCTGTATAAGCAAGGCAGGCGACTATTGTCACCATTTAAAAAATGAAAAAACAAATACGAAAAAGGCTCTCCCTAGCAGTACCTATTGAATATGTGATTCTTTATTATGGTGTAGATACCAACCAAGGGCGGCTTCTCACAATAAGTGAACTCTTACAAGCCTTTGAGCTTGATCTGAAGTCACACTCGCAACAACAACAACTAAGCCTTTTTCCATACTAGACAGGGTGGGCTACTTGGATTCTTTGTTTCCACATAGCCCAGTCATGTGTCATGTTAGCAGTTAACTCACAATAAGCTAGATCATTCTTTATTGTTTATTTTCAACACTTTTGTGGTCGTCCTCTAATACTTTCCAAATTTAGTTTTTCATACCTTCTTACACGTTCTTTTTTTTATCTTCTTTCTATATGTCCAAACCATCTTAAACGATACTCTCATTTTATCCTCTATTGGTGTCACTCCTAATTTGTTTCTAATAACCTCATTATATATAAGGTCTTTTCTTGTATGTGCACTCATTCATCTCAACATCTTCATTTCTGTCACAGACATCTTTTGTATATATTGATGATTAATTGTTCAACACTCATAACTATAAAACATAGCCGGTCTAATTGTTGCTCTATAATATTTACCTTTTACCTTTAATGGTATCTTCTTATCACAAAGAATACCTGATGCTCCTCTTCATTTTAACCAACCAGCATTAATTATATGCGTAACATCAACATCATCACTTTGCAAAATTGACCTTAGGTATTTAAAATTTTCTTTTGGGAGATGCAATGTGTGGCAATTTTAATTTCTGTCCTTTGAAGTAACCAAATGATCAACTTATATTCCATATATTCTGTCTTTATTCTACTAAGTCGAAGGCCTTTGTTTTCTAATGTTTCTCTCCATAGTTCTAATTTTCTATTAACTTTTTCCTTAGACTCCTCCATTAACACAATGTCATTTACAAATAACATACACCAAGGTACTTAATCTTGAATATGTTTTGTTAACTGATCAATCACCATTATAAATAAGTATGGACTTAAAGTTGATCCTTGATGTAACCCAATATTAACTTAAAAGAAGTCTGTCATTTCTTCATGAGTACTCACGCATGTTTTTGCACCATCGTACATGTCTCTTATAAGGTTAATGTATGTCAATGGGATACCTCTTTTTTCCAAGGTTCTCCAAAGAACCTCCCTCGGTACCCTATCCTAAGCTTTTTCTAGATCAATAAATATCTTGTGAAGGTTTTTTTTTTGCTCTAAAATGTTGAGTAAGACGTCTCAAAAGGTGAATCGCTTTAAGAGTAGATTTGCCTGGCATGAATCCAAATTGGTTCTTTGTTGTACTTGATACTTGTCTTAACCTACGTTCGATAATTCTTTTCCACAATTTCATAGTATGTCTCATTAACTTGATACCTCGATAATTCACACAATTCTGAATGTCTCCTTTGTTCTTATATATGGGTATAAGTGTACTTGCTCTCCATTCCTCGGGCATCTTTTGGTTTTTCCATATTTTATTAAATAGTCTTGTGAGCAAGTGATTCCTATTTCTCCTAGTATTTTCCAAACTTCTATAGGAATATTATCTGGTCCTACTGATTTACCAACCTTCATATGTTTAAGAGCCTCTTTGACTTCATTCTTTTGAATACGTTGGTAGAAATTGTGGTTTATATATTTTTCTGACTTAGCTAAATCTCCTAAACTATTACTAACATCTTTATCTGCAAAAATACTAGGATTATAAAATACACACCAAGGTACTTGATTTGCCAAGCATGAATCCAAATTGGTTCTCTATTGTACTTGATACTTGTCTTAACCTACGTTCGATAATTCTTTCTCACAATTTTATAGTATAACTCATTAACTTGATACATCGATAATTCGCACAATTTTGAATGTCTCCCTTGTTCATATATATATGGGTATAAGTGTACTCACTCTTCATTCCTCGAGCATCTTTTGGTTTCTCCATGTTTCATTAAATAGTCTTGTGAGTAAGTGATTACTATTTCTCCTAGTATTTTCCAAACTTCTATAGGAATGAAGTCACACTCGCATTTAGTATTGTTGTTTTCTTTGACACTTGTGAGACCTGAAGCCAATGTGAAAGATGGATTCTTGGTTACAACGGGGAGGCAAAGTCAGGCATGTATGCCCCGGGTATCAAGCTCACAGCCTTCATCTTATCATCTTGTCAGGCGATCCCCTTGCCAGTTGAATCAAGGCTCTCAGTGCAAAAAGGCATCGTTAAATTAGAGATGGTTTGTCTTGCATTATATTGGAATCCATAATAACAAGAAGAAGAATACTACAAAAGCATTTGAAAAAAATAATAAAGAATGATCTAACATTTATTAACTATTAACATAACAAGATCTAGCTTTATAAAAACAAATCCATCTAACCCGACTACATCTAGTATAGGAAAAGGATTAGTTGTTGTCGCCGTCTTGCATTACATTGGAGTTGCATTAAATATATGGACTCCCAACGACCTTAAAAGCAATCAAGAATTGCATTTCATGGTACGTAGAATAAGCAAAAGACAATTGCTGAGAAAATTGAACCTTCGGGTTACTATAACATTGGATGAAATGCAATATATCTATCTTTTTTACAAATCATATTACTGGAGGGTAAATACTGCGTGAGTTCGCACACCATGGTCTACGTAGGCACCACGCTGCCATCCAACGAGGGGGTGTCTTCCTCTACAACAGTAGTGTCCTCTTGGTTGTTGTTCTTCTCCTCTTCGTGGAAACCCTCACGATACAGGTCATAGTTTGTTGGTTCTTCAGACTTGAAAGGACGCTCTCCGAGTACCCTTTTCAAGTCATCTTGGT
The DNA here is from genome assembly GCA_036023115.1 of Brasenia schreberi. Lineage (NCBI taxonomy): Eukaryota > Viridiplantae > Streptophyta > Magnoliopsida > Nymphaeales > Cabombaceae > Brasenia > Brasenia schreberi. Next base: position 881,799 of record JAYKKT010000063.1, read on the forward strand.
GCAGAACCTCCTTCTCCAGCAGTAGCTCTGCTATCTGTGCTACTTGCTCCTTGTGTTCCTCAATTAGTTGTACTGTGCGCTGGTAAGCTTTGCCCACCCATTCCCGCACCTCGTTATCGATGATCGCTCCCGTCTTACTGCTGTATGGCTTATTCATTTCAAATGAATCCTCTCTTTGTGGAAAGGAGAGAAGCCCCACTTTGTCGCTGAAGCCATAAACTGCAACTTGGGCGTATGTCATCCTTGTCACCTTCTCCAAGTCATTTTGAGCACCAGTTGAGATCTTCCCTAGCAGAACCTACAAGCAAGAGCCGGTCAGTTACTATCACACTTTTAGCATATCCTGATACAGTGAGGTTAGATGCTTTGATTTCGTGCTTTTAATGGCTAAGTTCATTATTCAACAACACATTATGAAAACCTGCGCTATTCTATTACCAGACAACATGGCGAGAAACTCATCCAAGGTCAAAGGTAGGCAATGAAGATGACCTTGGCAATAACAAAATATGTTCTTCAACACGAATGATCCATTAGAAGTGCCAGAGAATAATTACTCAACCTACAAGATGACTGTGCAACAATTTAGGCAAATTATTAAAGAGTAAAGGTCTTCTTGAATCCATTCATCTAATGTAGCACAGTTGGTCGTGAGATGAAAAGCTATGGCTTTAGACCTGAAAACCAGTTGGTAACAGATTTCAATTTGAAACAAAAGACTGAAAATTTTGTAATTTGTATGTCACAAGAAGTAAACCCTTGTAAAATCGAAGAGCAAATGAAGATGTTAGAAGAGTCAAATGGAAGGTTTCACATGGGAAATCATGCATTACAGCTAGAAAACTATGAAGGTACATGTGGGTGTTTTGGAAAATATATCACAAATACTAGAATCAAGCATTTCCATGCTACGTGGGGCCCGCTGCATGGGTTCTGAATCATCAGTGTACTCCATCTTTTATCCTATTAATGCATTCACTCAAGGAAATCAATGTGTTGTCCAATTTCCATTTACTTTTGACGCTTTACAAAATGTTGCACAAAATATTCATGTAAATGCAAATGAAGGAAATTGTCACGGTACGGTATAAGGTGGGTTTGCCTAATCCCAGCATCCACTGTGGAAGAGAAAAGGAATACAGAATACGAAAAGAAAAAGTACAAGTTGCATGATGCACCTGTTCCGATGCACGACCACCAAGAGTCATGCAAGTCATGTCAAAGAGCTGCTCTTTGGTCATTAGGAGGTTTTCATTTGGTACATATTGAGCAAACCCCAGAGCTGCACTACCGCGAGGCACGATTGTGACCTTAAGCAGGGGTTCTGCATGCTCCAAAAACCAACCAGCAACAGCATGACCAGATTCATGGTATGCAACAGTTCGGCGCTCTGACTTGCTGATTACCTGAAAGATCGGCAAACATTAGCTTCCCTATGAAAAGATAAAAGAAATCACTCCAATCTCAAATAGAGTTGCCTGAGTTGTGGTGATCAGCCCTTAAATGGTAGGGGATAGCAAATGAATTAAATAGACTAACTGGTGAGATTGTGTACAAAAAGAAAAGTTTCCTGCCAAAGTTGCATAAGAAAAAATATTCAAAGTACCTAGAGAAAGAAAGGCTTCTTTTGAATATTAAAAAAACAAATACACAAGAGACAGATAACTATCGGAAAAGGGAAAACTCAAAGCATAACTTGCTTGTCATTTGTTTGTTTAAGCGGACTTTATACACTGCACTATGATAGACAGGGCTTTCAGAACCATGTTGTAATTGATTTTTTTTAAGAGGATATTGATCACGCAAAGGAAATTACCAATTACAGAACTGGCACTGAAAGCAAGTGCCAGATGAAAACATTAATATAGCTCAACCAGCCTGAAGAATAGCAAGCGTGAAATGACCAAAGGTGACAATTGACCTTACACTCACAGAACTAACATTAGACATCGCTGGTTCAAACTGGAACCAAACCAAAGGTAGTCAGAACCAGTCGAATCGACTTTGGAACCGTAACCAGAAATGAGAACCTCTCAGTTCGATAGTGATTTATGATTTCTGGAAACTGCCTTGAAATCAAATCCGAAACCGATCCCATAACCGGTGCTAGAACCATAATGCCTAAAATATATTCCCAAAACCTTCTTATCATAAGTAACATCGTTAACTCAACAGCAAAGCACTCCCCACCATTGGTGTTGGTGGAGAGTTTGACAGCACGACAAGCGGCTATTTGGCTGATAGCCGGTTTGAAAAAATAAAGATTCTAAAAGTAGGCATCAATCATGCTGACAACCTTATTGATTGGTTATCAAGTTGACAACCATTTTTTTTCAAAAAATTGTTTTTAGAAATCGGCAGACTCGGACCTGAAACCGACAATTCTAAAACCGGAACTAGCCTCGGGGTGGTTTGGTTCCGATTCCAGATTGAAACCAGAACTGAACATGTCTGAGTAAAATCTTTAACACGGAAGGCAGAGAGAAGTAGGCGACACAAACACTTGAGCCACAAATGCTGTTCCATGCCTCGAATAAGCACTGGAACCTGTAAACACTAACCAACACACAAGAAGCCCAACTTTGAAAATATGGTCCACTCCTGCGGGAACCAGTGAGAGTACCAAGTCAAAGTAGAGCAATTACAACCATCGCAGGGCAGTTGTATCTATAGAGATTGTGTGCATTGTTATCAGCAGCTCCCACAATTTTTTAACAGAAAAGTTAGTAAAACTGAAGTTTTCATTTTCATGCAAGACCTAAAAAGATTTGTACTACATGCAAAGTATCCATCCCTAGGCTGTGAAAATGATACAGGTGTTATTTAGAGGATAGAAAATTTTACAAGCTAGGATACTTTTAGCAATGACTAGCATTATGTTACACGCACACCCACACCCACACCCACACCCATGTAATGCAACATAGCCTCTAGGTCCATTTCAACACCTAACGTGGATATTGCCTCCAGGAGTTGGAAACTCCAACTTCTAAAGATAATTAAAGAATAGTTCCAAAGACTGGTTGAAACTTGAAAGTCCATTTGAACACCCAATGATAAAGAAAATCTATGCATAAAAAGCTTGAAACAACTCATACATCTGAAAAAAGAAAGATAACATTGCAAACCTTATTTTTCTTCTCCAAACCTCCGATTATCCTATCAATCGCAGCTTCAAAATGCTCCATTGTAATCTGTGACATCTCATTCCTTGCAGCAATAAGAGCAGCTTCATTACAAACATTAGCTATGTCAGCCCCGGCAAACCCAGGTGTAAGTGCTGCCAATCTCTGAGAATAATGTGATGGGCTGCTATCAAGCTTTAATTTCTTCAGATAGATCTGAAATATCTGATCACGTCCTTTGATGTCAGGCTTATCGATAGTGATTTGGCGATCAAAACGTCCAGGCCTTAAAAGAGCTTTGTCCAAAATATCTGGTCTATTTGTGCCAGCAAGAACTACAACACCAGAGGTTGTTCCAAATCCATCCATTTCTACAAGAAGCTGATTAAGAGTACTCTCACGTTCATCATTGGCACCACTGAAGCCACCACGCCCTCTTGCTCGACCAATTGCATCAATTTCATCAATAAAAATTATGCTAGGTGCACATTGCCTAGCTTCTGCAAACAAGCTCCTCACTCTGGATGGTCCAACTCCAACAAACATCTCCATAAAATCAGAACCAGAAATAGATAGAAATGGTACACCTGATTCGCCTGCAGTTGCTTTAGCAAGAAGAGTTTTCCCTGTGCCAGGAGGACCAACAAGAAGAGCGCCTTTTGGAATTTTAGCTCCCAAGTCCTCATATTTCTTTGGATTATTTAGGAAATGTACAAACTCCATGATTTCTTGTTTAGCCTCATCACATCCAGCTACATCTTTGAAAAATACCTGCAACAAAATGTAATATATATTGTAATACTTTCCTAAATTCATCAGTGAAAAGGAAATATGCCTGCACAACAAGACATTTACTAAGACTTGCAGCAGGAATAATATAGTGTGATAACGATTACTCAGAAAATATGGGAGAAATGAAGGACATCCAATCAAGATTATAAATTGATTCCCATACCTTGTTCTTGGAGTTTTTGTCAAACTTAGTAACTTGAGCTTTTCCAATGTTAAATATACCACGGCCACCCTTCCCACTTCCACCACCGATGCCAAATCCACCAGGCACTCTTCTTCCTAAATAATACATGACCCCCAGAATCAATGCTGTCGGAAGAAATTTCAGCAGTTCTTGATACCAGACCACTTCAGAGACATAAGTAACGGGAACATAATCATGAGGATCTACGCCTAATGCTTCCTGGGATTCCTCGAGCTTCTCCTCAAAAGATTCAACACTCCCAATGTTGATGTAATACCTATAGTGGCTCATTCCTTTAGTCGCAGGAGTCTCAGTGGTATGTCCCAATAAGTCATCCTCCTTGGACCGAGTTTTAAAGGGAGGAGAACTCTTTACATACACTTTTGCAACAGACTTGTTAGAAACAACAATATGGTCCACCAATCCAGGTTCTAGAAGCTTGTTTTTGAATTCTTGAAAACTTATCTGCAAAAACAATACACAAGCACAAAGGTAAGCAAAAATAATTAAGTGATAATGTGAAAACTAAACAACATAAAAGAAAACTAATATAACCATCAATCCATCTCTGGATTCAGCAGGAGTATGCAAACAAGAAGTTGAAGAAAATATGACATGTTAACTTGATGGAACACAATTTGTATCTTATCTTCAACAATCGTGCCCAAGCTCTTCCATGGAGTTCAATTCCTGTTGAACAACATCTCATTGGCTTTACCTAAAAAGTATCACAAGCCTATATACAGTCATCCGGTATCTTTTTGAAATTTATGTATTACACTAAAGAAAGAATTTAGATGTGAATGGGATCTTCTCTTAATATCCTTGCTTGTAGAGTTGCACTGCATTTGACAAAATAAAAGTAGGAGGAAGAAGATGTGAAGAACAACAACAGTCATGATGATGAAAATAATAATATAACATAAAACACTGAAAGTATCTTAATGGCCCCTAAATCCCTAGCTGACAACACAAGTTTATTCGTTAAACTTAACAAAATGAATGGAAATGACAATTAAGAAATGAATTTTATAATAATAAGAAACACCTAGTGGTACAATGTAAATCAGTGGTAACAACAAACGGACACCATCTAGACATGGAAATTTATTTCAAGAAAGAAAACATATATAATCATGTCACAAGGATCTGAAAGTACTCTTCCAGGAAGCATATTGTGAAAGAATGACCAAACTTTAAAAAGGTAAAAGGCATCTCAGATGAAATTAGCACTTTTCTTACATAATGGGGAAAGCTTTGGAACTAGCTTATTACTGTTTCAGTATACCATTAGGCGGCACATAAAACATCCCTATCTTAGCCCATGGAGGAAAACCTACATGTCCTTACTCCTTTTGTTTAAGCTGGCTTCTACATTGCTGGTGGAATTTGAACTTGAACCTTTGCTTAAGCTAAAATGCTGGAGCTCAACCATTGCATCCATCTAAATTTACAATGTCCCTCTATTTGTGTCAAAAACAAATCAAATACGTCTGAATTCACAAGAACTTGAAGATGCTACCCCCCCACACACAAAAAAAAAAGAAATGTTGAGATACAAGGAAAAGCAAAAATGTTTGCTAACATAATAAAGCTAACAAAATTCTTGAGAGGCACCAACTCATTTTGACCTTCCAAAGGTGCTTCCCATATATCACAAATTTATGAAACTGATTAGCAAACCCTTATGTTTCTATCCTGCTTAGTTTGAAAGCATTCTACCATCAAAAGTTATGCCTAGCATTGCCTATTACCTGCTATTTGACAGATAAATTTATAACAAATATGACGTTTCCAGCATGAATGCACCAAATCCAATCTGAACTCTGATGTTAAGCATGCACAAGGCAAGAGTAGTACTAGGATGGGTGAGCTAGGAAGTCCTCAGGTTGCACCTCCTATAGACCCCACCTAGGGTGGGAAAAGGCTTACGTAAGGTAAGTTGTGGTTCAATCTTCAAGAGAGGGAAAAGGAAAGAGTTCCCAAGTCTCTAAATGACTCCAATTAACCCCACCAACAGCAACTAAATCATTGTTCAGTCACAACATAGACTAAAACTAAGACGTCAGGTAAGATATTTTCATAGTACTCTGTCACAATCAAGTAAATATCTGGTGTAGGCCTAGCATTCACATAAAGTTACAGAAATGTCATGATCACATAACTGAAAAATCTTTCAGTTTCATAGCATGAAGAGAGCAAATGATAAGTGATTAACAATCGAAGTTTTAGTCAAGTGTTATGAACCCATCGTTTGGAACTTTGGAACATTCCAAGGATGTTCAGTAAGGATGGAAGCTCATTTGTCCAAAGCCTTTGCATCACAAAGATCAATTTAATTGCAACAGTTTGAAGTAGTAGTAAATATAAAGAGATTAGAAACACTGACCTGTTTCTGATCACTAGGACCAAAAGAAAAGGATGAAAGCATAAGTCCAAGAACTAAAAGTGGCGTCAGATAATTCTGAAACTGCTTTGCATAACCATCTTGAAAATTTCCCTCATCTGCATTAGATTCATCTGAGGAATAATTGGATTATAAGTTTGTAATAATCTATCAGAATTTCTCCAATAAGATTGATCAAGCTACCATTAGAAATATTTTGATTTGACACATCAAAAACAGCAGACAAAAGGAAACGGTCATGGAATTAAGCAAATGGACGCATAAGGCACTGGATAAGGAATTCCATATTTACAGATCATATGCCAAAAGTAATGAAAGGCAGAACGAAAGTTGAAGAGGCCTAATCTAGAGGTCTCTTCAGATACAAGACCATGGCACAGAACTTGGAACCATAAACTAATCATACAGCAATATCATAAGCCGAAACTGCCATCTGTCAAGAACAAAGGTAGCGTTGGTAATCCAAATGGTTAAATCAGTGCAATCTCCATCATGTTCATTATTAAGGCTCTGTTGCCCGATTTGAGATGGAGATAGCCCTGGACTGCTCGTACTTACCAAATACCTAGGACTTGCATGTGCATTTGGAACTCCAACTCCTTCATTTCAACCAACCTCGGAGGGTGACATTTCTGGGAAATTCATGTTCAACTGCATCTTCTCCTATCTATCTATAACTATGACCTAATGCTATTAAATTTATGCATGCAAAAATTTAGCTACAGATTATCAAGAGCTATGTATATGACGCATCCTGTATTTACAGGATCCCTAACTTATCAAACACAGTATTAGTTTTCACAGCCCATCTCCAGCTGCCAAACCGATCCTAAAACTAATTATGAATTTCCTATTATTCTAATTTGAAAATGTTACATAAGGGTAATGCTTCATCATCAAATTGAAGAAGAAGGCGCAATAAAAGGCATGCAGATAACCGGCAGATGTTTGGATAGACGGGTATGTCTTTTACTCGATATGGAACTATCAGTCATCCACTTGATGCGAAATATTTACTGAAGATTTGAAGGTAAATATACTATCATCATAAACAGATAAACATGAAAATTGGCCACTTTGGCTAAAGAACGTTGTTTGCCCAGAAATACGAGAAAAATAGCATTTTCCAATGCCAAAAGAAAAGCCAGAACCCAGTACGATAAGCAAAAGCTAAATTAGAACACGTCTTCGATTAAATTGAAACTTCTGTGATTGCAAAAGTTGGAAAACTAGAATTCATCCTGTAAATGGGAAACAAAAGGAATCCCTTCACATGTAAGAAGTACCTTTAGACTCCGATTTGTTTTGATCATTTCCTTTGGGAATTTCCTTCTTTTCCTTCGGAGAAAAGTTCTCATAGTCTGTATAGAGAAGCCAGATCATTGTCATAAAGTTGAAGTAAAAAAGGGAAAAAAATTCCCAGGGCGTGAACTTACTCTTTCTTTTAGGTGCTTCACTACACAAACCCCTCACGGATATCGATTGCATAGTAATGAGAGCGCGAAGAAAGTGAGCATTCTGAGGCAACTCCTTTGCCACACCAAGTGACGTCAAAAACCCCCTTGCAGACGATAAAACGACGCCATTTCCGTGAATATTCGCTGAAAAAGGCTCCGGATTCACAGGCGACGCAGAACGAGCGACGTAACCACCAATCCAATCGCCCTACAATTCAAAGAAGAAATAAAAAGGAAAAATGATTCAATAGGAAACGGAAGAAAGAAAGCCTAAAAGCTGAGTTTTTATGATAAAAACATCACCTTCTCGATCTGGGAACGCGCAGACCTGGAAATCAAACGGCCGACTCTGAGAAAAATCATATTATCAATCTCTTGAGCATGAAATCAGGAAACCGATCGAGCACCAGAGGGAGGGAGGGAGAGTTAGGGTTTGATGATCCGGTAATTTTCCGACTATCGTTTCCCGTGACTTTGTTTTCTAGGAAACCATTTCCACCGAATCTGGGACTCCCGACATCGGAAAGGGGGAAAATGAAAATCGTCCGCGAGGTGAATTCCTCTCATCCCACACGCAGATAAAGCAGGCGACGTGTGCAAAATATCGCACGTTATTTATTTTATTGTCACGAGTAAGTAAGTTAAATATCTTATAATCGGATTGGAATCTACGGATCCTTCAGAACGGAACCCGTCTGGATTTGTTGCAATCCAACGTGCATTTAGATTGAAATAAAATCATTTGATTTGATATTACAATTTGGATCTGTTTTGTACTTTCGCCCATAGACGCCTGTGATGTGACCCGGTGTACAATTTGGATTTACACCAAAGAGATCCGATCCATACCCAACATATTAAGGTTCACTTGTGTAATCCACTCTTTTAATGGATAAAGGTTAAAACAGGCAGGGGAATGGGATATCAGGCTGATAAATGGGGAATGGATGCCCATTTTGAATGCATAATTTGGTGCATTCAGTTACATGTGGGACTTAGGCTCTGCTTGGGAGCTAGATTTGGGATGTAGGAGGCCTCACAGTTTCTATTGTCGACTCGAATCCGTGTTTCGGATCTTAGAATCAGAATCTTATGTGGATTTGCATGCAAATTTGAGGCCCTAATTGTGCGTTTGATTCGCGATTACAGGGAAATTGGACCTATGCTTACATTTTCAAGCCTTGTTTTGCATCAAGCATGGAACTTGTTCTCTGTGTAAAACTATAGTTTTGTAAGCCAAATTTAAGTAAAATTCTTAGTGATAAGAGAGGAGGTGGGACGTAAGAACTAGAGTCATGTGCTTTGCATGAAAACTGAAGCACCTTGTTCTCTCTCATGTTGTTATCTCATGAAAATCTAAGCATTACTTCCATTCATAAATCAAACACAAAATCATGATTGCAAAATCACGTGAATCCAAGTTATTGTTTCAGTACCAAGGACCTAACACCAACAATCAAATACACCCTAAATTCTCATTTGCATTACAAAATAAGTATGCAATCCATATTTGCACTAAGTAAACATAGAAATTTTCAATTTTTTTAATTAGATCTACAAAGATTTAATTTAAGAATTTTATTAGACTCGGAGTTGAAGTACAGGGCGCCTTCCAACTTCTCAACTATCCATAGAGAAAAAGGAACATCCCCATAACTGTGTTCCATCAGACGCAGGACGAAAGTGGAGTACAAAATTGAGGTTCGGGTACTGGGCAGGTGTAGGCGTACCCATGCCCAACCCGCTCGTTGCCATGCATGACGCCTACCTATATAGTAAAAAAGCAACATTTATCAGCATTAGGATAATAAGGTGTGCTGGTTAGGACCCAACGCAAACTTGATGCCCAAGAAAAGCACCTCTCGTCTGACCCAGTGTTTCGTAGTCACGCAAGCGACTCAAGAAGTGGTTCATGACTTGGAGCGAATTGAGGACAATTTGGATTCGAATTGGATCTTCTTCTAAACGGGCCTCATAACATACTTAGCTGTAAGTTATGGAACACTTGCCCTTTGCTGGTTCACCTTGTGCAACTCTGGGACTTGGGTCCGACCCGAACGCAAGACATAGGATTGACCCACCTATCTTGGCAGCGGACTCCAAACTTGAGACGAAACAGGCAATCGATCGGATGCACATGGGTGAGATCGTATTAATTGGGGGTATTTTTAATCCTTTTATTTTTTCTCAAATTGCGAAAATTCTTTAATTTCAAATTTTGTAAAGGCAATTTTATCAGAAAATATTACTTTTTTCCTGAGAAAAAAAACGAGGCTTTTATTCATCTTAAGCTCTAAGGGCATGGGTAGGGTCTATGGTGTTTCAAGTAGACATGTCCGGTTTCGGTTTACTCAAAACCATAACGGAACTGGCTGGAAGCCGGTTTCAGAATTGTCCATTGCAGAGCCGGTTCCGGTTTCATAACTAAAACCGCCTCGAAATTGGTTTAAAGTCGTTAAAAATTATGCAAGCTCCTTGGGAGTTGGACTCCCAAATACCGTTGAGCCATCATAATGCTTGTGATTATGAATAGAGAAAAATATATAAAAACTTTAATAAGCGGCATTTTGGACTCGTTGGTTCCGGTTCCAATTCCAAACTGTTTTTTAAAATCATGAATTGTAGCCGAACCAGAGGTACTCGATTTTGGTTCCAGTTTTAAGACCAATTCAAACGGTTCTGGTTTTGGTTCTAAGACTGATTCAACCAGTTTTGGTTCCAGTTACTGGCGGTTTCACGACTGGTTCCGAATCGACCATGTCTAGTGGCAACCTACTAAGAAACCAAACAAAAGAAAATATGAGAACCCATCACCATGTCTTTAGCGAACGACTAATGATCCTCTTACGAGCCGAAGGATGTTGCTAAATACCTCAAACAAAATGGCCCTTCATTTAGTTAAAGTCATCTTGCAAAAAAGTTGATGACATGGGCATGGCCCTTGATTTACTTAAAATACCTTAATACAAGTTTGCGAGCTCCCATTGTCATGAAGCATAATTTGGAAGTAGGACTATAGTTCGCGAACCAATCAACACACATATTTCCCTTCCTACATGTTATATGGACAATAATGACTTGACAATTGTGCCGGTGTAAGTCATGGATCAAGAATAATGGTCATCTCATTTCATACGTATATGCCTTTCTAGTGTTGATATATGTGACCAAGAGCAAAGAGTCCATCTCAATAATCACTACATCCATCTCAAGAATGGTCATCATAGAGGTGTTGATGGCTTTCTCAAACACTTATCGATCTTGATGTCAAGATTGGGTAAGAAATCAATATATTTTTCGATTTCGGATCACATCCAAACGGGAAATCATGCTGGGCGTTCAGTGTCTAAAAGGGTCACTGTATTTTGATTGTATATACTTCAATACAACTCCAGTTGATGCATTTCTTAATGCATTGAAGAATAAACACATAGGGATGTCCAATGAAAAAAAAGGTGATTATGATAAGAATGTCATTAATAGGTACTTGATATCTATATATGAGGAAACTTCCTTGTCTGCTTGCTTCATTATAACAGAATGCCAGTGTTCAATTCACTTCAACTTGTTAGGTTAGAGTCTCATGTGGATCATCAATTTAGACAATGAGTCAATAGCCAGCAGCTCAACAATTTTAATCCATGAAAAATATATATGCATAATTAAACATATTACAGGATTAATTGCTTTATGTTCCCATCACCCATAAATATGATAACCAAAGATCAACTCAACCTAGTGCTTGTTCTCAAATTCATCCAACTTCATCTCTCTCCTTTATGATGTTTGCGTTAGCTTTGGCTCTTTGCTTGATGTGATTAATGGAAGATCTTGCACATCAAGCCCTAGCAAGGCTTGGTTTATTTAGATGGGGACGATTGTCCATGTCATTTTCCCTTTCTCCCCTCATTTATGTCGTTATTAGTTTTAGATAAGGTAAGAAAAGAGAACTACCTAATACATATTAACATATCTTATATGGCTTAGAGGAGAAACATATTCATTTTAGTGACCTTTGTTTCGTCCGATACTGCTCCAATAATAAAAGCACACTGTTGGAAAATTGGAAAAAGGAAAGGAAGAGGCATATCATTACACTTTACTGGTAATTACATGATCATTCCCTTTCTTTCTTTGAAATAGAAGACAACAGGTAAGAATTACAGCCCTTTTACCCATTCCCAATTTCAACCTAACAAAGGAATCAAAGAAGCTAAACACTTAGAATTTGGATTTGGATTTGTTTGCTTGAGAACCCTAAAAGCACTAAATGTAGTATGTTTTCCTAATGGGTCTTGGGTTTCAGAACTAGAAAATGAATCCAGATTTTGGTAGGTCACTGTGAAATCTACAGAAAATGCACAAACCATAAAGGTGAGTTTACCAGTTACTAAAGAGGTGCAAGATGTTTTCTTTTTCTTTTTTTGACTGATGTAATAGATCAGAGCATGCCCACATCATAGGAAGCATTGTTCAACCAAGAAGAAGCAGCAGAAGAAGAAGGGGAAGGAGAGAATGATGAAGATGACAGTGCTGATGGTAACATAAATGATGTTGAAGATGAAAATTCAATGATGCCATAGCATGGAGACATCAATGGATTCATGATATCCATGGGCACATCTTGAAGCAGGCCAAGTTCTGTGGCTTGGGCTGGTAGAACTGTAGAGGTTTGATCAGCTTCTGCAAAGGGACTACGGCAGTTGGCATGTGGTTGGGTCTGCTGATCATTTTGTGCCACAGTAACTAAAATTGGCTCCTCTAATTGTCCAACACTTGACTCGACCAAATCGAGACCAGTATGCTTGGTGCGGTCGGTCACGGTTGCCATGGTGCTCTGGATGAACCCAAGGATGGGGTAGGCATGATGGAGATGGAGACCTTCATATGTGACCACAATGGAATTTGGGTCCTCTGCCGATCTCTCCACCTGCTTCTTTGCACTGCATTGTGGGTTTGTACACCTGTAGTAGCTCCTATAACCCAAAGTAAAAGCAAAATGGTCAAAAATTATATCAAACTACATATAAAAAATATAAAAGAAACAACTCTAAAGTAAATTTTCAAGAAGTTGGGCTAAATTAAGGTGAATCTAATACATATTTTTCAGGAAATTCAGAATACTTGTATAAACAATTTTCTATTTTTCCAGATTTCGAGTTGGCTTCACCCATGAGTAGATCAACCATTAGCAACCACCACCAGGACCGGGCTAAAACTAGGTGCCTGTTGGTGATGCCTTCACTCAGATTGTAACCCCTCCGCCGCACCGTTTACCACATGATTCACACTAATATCATCTTTAGATTTTTTCTTTATCAATTTTCAAGGAAGAAAATGACATTTTATTGTCTTATTTTTTTTAATAACCCACTCTTTTGGGCTTGAAGGGAGTAGGGTTTAGGGGTTTAAATGTATGGATAGCGCTAGCACCGCCCACCTACCCCACTGTTCAGTCCCTTTCAAGTCAAGCACAACAAAGACCCTGAGTTTTTTCTCTTTAAGGTCCAGAACATGAAAAATGGGCCAATTTTATGAATTCAAAAGTATATATATATAGTTCGACCAGCTTGCTTTTCTCTCTCATATAATATATATACACACGAGTGATTGAATTCTATTCACATTGATATCTGATTGCGTGGTATAAGTGTAATAAAATATTTTTCACTGTTTTAAAACTTATTAAAAAATTTAAATTACACTCTTGTCACTCTAAAACAAAAATAATGAGAAAACAAGATCTAATTTCTCTTTCTTTACACACACACACACACACACACACACACACACACACACATATATATATATATACATATATATATATACATATATATATATATATATATATATATATATATATATATATATATATATATATATATATATATACATATATATATATATATATATATATATATATATATATATAAAGAGATCCGGTGAGATTGACCCGGATCCAATAAGGGCAGGTATGCTTTTACAAAATAATCCTACACTAGAACAGGTCAGATAAGAATGAATCGGATTTGGAGCTGACTCGAACTCAACTCATTGACTGATTCGCCTTCCTTACAGTTAGACATGGTCGGTTGACGTTGAGCTTAAGCTAGGATTAAGCAAAACCTATCAGATGTACATGCATATGCACAGGGAATCGAAGCCTTAACCTCGACCTTAAGCTTCTTTCTAGTCGACCTTTAGCGGGGAGAGCCATGGCTCCTTTGCTTGGGGGGTTGAAAAGCTAGTTTTTCATAATGAGAGAGAGAGAGAGAGAGAGAGAGAGAGAGAGAGAGAGAGAGAGAGAGAGAGAGAGAGAGACCGAGGGTTTGGGCTATTCTTGATGGTCTTTTGGCCGTATTTCCTCCATGTGTATCCATCATCCACCGTCCCACTGTCACTGCACTTCACCCTCAGCGTGTATCTGTTCTCCATCTTGTTCTTATCCAATCCCTTCCCTAGAAACGATGGCCTGCAGTGTTGTGCAACATCAACAATTAGATAATAGCTAACTAGTAATATTTTGATAGAAGAAAAATATTGCCATTTATCTATCATATCATTTATCCTGCTTCATGCTACACGCCTAGATATATATGCATGTACAAATATATAAGAAAATACCACTTACGTTGATCGGAATCCGGTGGTGGTGGTGGTTGTGGAAGTCAACCGTTTTTCGGGCGATGTTTTCTGTTCATACACTGACAATGCATTTTGGACGTCGCTGATCGTGGGGCCGGAGAAGACTCTTGATACAATCCGGCTGCAACGTGTTTCTGGCTCTGGCTTTGTCTCCGGCTCCGTTTCGCTGCTTGTGGGAAGAAGGACGAAGGGGGAATCATCGTCAAGAAGCTCTGTCAGTAGATCTTCATATTCGAACCCCCACTCATCCATGGCGATAGTTTTGAGTGGTTGTGTGCCTTCAAATTGGAAACTGAAGAAAGAGGAGATTGACAGTGTAGAGGAAGTTAATACATAGAAAGATATATAGAGAGAAACATAGATGTCTCCAGGCATCTCTTTTCGTCCTTAAATAAACTATAGACAAGAAAACTTATCTCCTTTCCTCCTCATACATAGAAAATACATTATAAATTATTTTCATTTGTCTCCCTGTACAAAACAAGAAAAACTTTAACTAATTTACCTCTCTCTTTTATCGCTCCTGATCTCTTCAATAAATGCCAACGAACATGCTTTTTCATAAATTTGGGCCGAGAATGTTAGTCGTTACTTTTTTTTTATTAGAGAACTCTTAAGTTTGGACTAATGACGTGTTAGACATTACTTATGCTAAAAGTGCATATTTTATATTGAATAATTAATCTTGGCTTACTGCTTTATATCCATCTCCAATTAAAGTTCTTTTGACTACTCATACGGCTGGATTACTTTTACTGTTTCTTAGTCATTTATTTGTTCCGTCTCTTTGGGCTTACCTTTAAAGCAATAAACCCTGTAAAGACGCAAACCGTGCAAATTTTCTACTTCTATATAAAGCATATATAATCGTGAAAAGTACAGTACTAAACCATGTTAAACCCCAAGAATAACTTAAGAATTCCTATTATGTAAGAAATATGTACAAGAATATGATTTTTCCGCTTGATCTTACGGTCACATATATATGGGATGTTTTATATATATATATTATGGGATGGAGAAAAGTTTAATATGGTAAAATTCGGGTGGGACATGCTATAATTTTTTGAAAAAGCCAACTGATTATATAGATCTTTGGTTTTTTCAGATTTGAGTGAGGCGCCTACTTCACCTCACCGACGATTAGGCCCGACACTACCTCTTCATTCATTTATGTGTCATGTGCCCGAGTGTGAGAGAGAGATTTTCGGTTCTCAACGTTACCTAAATTAACTAGGAGAGTTCTGTGGTATTGCTAGTACAATAATAAATTGGCGACTCGGGAAGATTGTTCACGGTAATTCCAAGATTTTGTGAATATCTTTGAGTTAAGAAATCGAATGAGTTGTTTGAAGATAAGAGCAAATTAAAAGCTCACCTGCCAACCACTGCAAAAGTACAAGAATTGATGGATTGACTTCTTCCAAATTCAACGCCTGGCCGGACTTTATTCAATAAATGTGAGGATTGCCATGCAATGACTGCCGTGCACAGTTCTGTGGATTAAACATGAAGTGATCGTGTTTGACTTGGTCTGGCTGAGTTGAATGATTGCTTGACTTGGTAAAAGTCGAGTGGAAATGGTCAAAAGTACTCGCTCACTACTTTGCTCTTTCCTTCTCTGGTAAATCAATCTAGATTCAACATTTAATTCAGCACCAAGAGAGTTACCTCAACTGGCAGGGCGTGCTGACGCCCTTCTGCTGGTGAGGAGTCGAGGGTGGGGGAGTGTGTGCTTCAGCCTCCCTCTGAGTTTGTGCCCCCTCCACCCCCCCCCCCACCCCCCCCACACACACACACAAAAAAAAAAAAAGAAAAAGAAAAGCCATTTAATTCAGAACAAAAAGGAAACGAATGTCTTCAATCAGCTTCAGCTAGTAAAGTAGGCATGTTTTGTGTAACCAGCAATCGAGATTTGTCGAACAGACAGCCGGAGCAGTCGAGAAACCCTTTAAGAGGTGATTTCTTCAAGCTACCGTTCAAAAAGAAAACCGTGGAGAAAAAAATGATAGTTTTTGTATCAAATTCTCATGCATGACTGAGATTAACGTAATGAATATTTGAAATTCCAAATGCTGTATTTCAGACTTTACACCACATCAAAGAACTCCATCCCCAAAAAGAGAGACTTTCTGTTGTGCACCTTTTAGCTAGGGGCATCAGTAAACTTGAATTCTCCTCCTTGTAAGCTTTCTTCACGAACAGAAAATTAAGATCCGTGTTACTACGGGAGATGAAGACGGCAAAGTTGGAGAGAAATATTTAAACATGATTATGACATTTTTTTTGGAATTTCCGAATAATATGTCATAAGATCGAGCTGTATGAATCTTCATAGTGTGGGAAAAAGGCTTCTCGGTGGTTCTTGTTAGTAAGGGTTTCTCATGCATATGAAGTGGAGATTCGAAAACTTTTATATGTGGTTCGACTTGGTGAAACCTTCATTAAAACTTTTATGGTTGTAGGACAGACCGTCAGTTTAAGAGTAGAACCAGGTATAGGGGAAAGTCAACCGAGCAGAATTGGCCTGTGATTATTGCCGGTCAACATCTTGCCTGTCTCCCTGGTCCATTAAATGAGCCCGGGGAGGTGACATAAGGTTAACCAGCGTGCATGGCCTTCTTGGTTCCATGCCTGGCCTGAGGGTTGCCAGCATGTGTGTGTTAGGTTTCGGCTTCCCATTTTAATGCGAAAAAGGGAGAAATTTATTATATTAAAAAAACTTTTCTAAATCCCCTCTTGTTTACAAATATGAGTTTGGGATGCATCATCTAAGGAGTCGTTTTGCCTCTTAGGGGTCAGGATCCAGGTTGGTGATTGGGGGTGCTTAGGCTATAAATAAAAATATCTTCAAATAGGCACTCAAGGCCCGCGGGGCCGAGCTCTCGGCTCCACAAGATTCAGGTGTGAGTTTGACTCCGGGGTGTGCATACCTGGCTTCGGCTTCACCATTGTTCAAAAGAAAAATCTTCAGAGTATATTTTGAAATCTTTTCAGAAGGTATGTAAAAAAAGAGAAAATAGGCATGCATTCTTATCTATTTCATTTAAATTCCTTTACACATTTTATCTAATATATAAAACGTGTCTCAGTCTCAATCTTATTCTGAAAACCAGGTAGGTTTGTTTCTAGATTTAAACATTTAAAGTGTTATTTACTCTGAAACCCAAATTGCAGTAATTAATAAGCATTTATGTTGATCACGTTATCTCATAAATTGCAAATTTTTTTTTCATAGAACTCACTTATGTTCGATTTTTGCTTTTCAAAAGCATGGATGTAATATATTGTCTTTCATTCTTTTTTTAAAACCCTTAATTTTTTAAATTACACTCTTGTTATCAAAACCCAATGAATTGTTTATGTCAGAAGTGAACAGGGCCCGGTTTTTCTTATTATCATATATAAATATAAAAATAACATTCTTAAGTTCGAGATATGTTTCCTAGAGGGTTTAGCCCTAATAGAAAGGCCTCCATCAGGGTTCCATTCCCATGAGCGGTAAGCCAGTATAGTATAACTGGGCTCGAGTGTCATATCCTTCTTGGAGTTTTATGCTTCGTTGTTCCAACCTATAAAACCTAGACATGCCCTTAAATTTCCAAGCCTTTTAAATTTCTATTTATTTATTTGAAAAATCGTTGTCCATAGTCGATTTCAAGTTTAAAAGCTAGGTTAGACATGACTAGTTTCTTACTGAACCGACAGTTCCAACTGAAACTGAACCGGGTCAAGACTGGGTGAACCCGAAACTAGAACTGGGCCCAAAATTAGGGACCACCCAGTTCAGTTTGGTTTCACTTTTTATAAGATAGAAGCCAAAACCAAACCAAACCGTCGGTTCTGATATTTTTAAATATTTTTATTTACTTTTAAATTTTTTAATAATTTTACCGGTTCCTGAACTATAACCACATCTGAGTGGGTTTGGTTATGGTTCCTGTTACCGAACGGGTCTATGCTAGGCCATCATGTCTCTGTGGTTGGCTCTACAAAGAACAGACTTATTGATACGGCTCGCAGATGGATGACTTAATAGACTCATTAATAATAGAAAAGTGAACACAGACAACACGACATTGGCCCCACTCTAAAGTAGCTAGTGTGCTTCAATTGACTCCGCACTTGGGTTAAAATCTAGGCTAGACATGGCCGGTTCTTGCTGGCTGGACAGTTCCGATCGAAACTGAACCGGGCCAGGAACAAGCTGAATTCAGAACTGGAATCAGGGTTTGGTTCTGGTTCTATCTTTTATAAAAATGGAACTGGAACCAAGCAGACCTGCGGGTTCCAGTATTTAAAAAAAAAATTATCGGTTCCTGAACAATAACCAGAACTGGCCTTGGGTCGTTTCAGTTACTGTTCCAGGTACCGGGCAGGTCTATTCTAGGCCATCATATATCTGTGGTTAGCTCTACAAAGAACAGATTTATTGATACAGCTCACGGATGATTGACTTAATAGACTCATTAATAGTAGAAAAGTGAACACAGACAACACGAAATCGGCCCCACTCTACAGTAGCTAGTGTGCTGCAGTTGAGTCCCCCTCGGGTTTACCTCGAAGAGGATTCTGCGTCATGAACCCAAAAGAGAAGAAAGATGACCGACAAGAAGAAACATCAAGTACCATAGCCAGAAATAGCACTTCTGTGTAATTTACTCGCAGTGATATTTCCAATTCAGGTGCATGGTAGTATGGTACAAATGTACGTAGATTTAGCTTTGAGGCCATTTTGCACTATTACGTCCTCTTTTTAATGAAGCAACATAGCTTATAAATGGTCATGCACATCAATCTTTATAAAAATTATTAAAGACCCTGGAGATTATTCATAAAAATATAATAAATACAACTAGGAGGAGTTTGATGATCTTTAGGAGTTTTGAAGTTTTCCAGTGCATCTGGTTCGAATCGATTGC
Organism: Brasenia schreberi; assembly: GCA_036023115.1. NCBI lineage: Eukaryota > Viridiplantae > Streptophyta > Magnoliopsida > Nymphaeales > Cabombaceae > Brasenia > Brasenia schreberi. Next base: position 901,331 of record JAYKKT010000063.1, read on the forward strand.
CTCGTCGTGCTTGCTAAAATGGGGATCTTGGGATGTAAATATTGTTGGATAGAGAAACCTCCTGCATGGAGGGCCATTGCTAGTAGCTATAGTTCCTTGTTCTTGATTTTGTGCCTGATTGCAGCCTGCCTAATTCAACTTTTTTAATCAAAATTAAAGAAAGCGGAGTTGGAACACCAGTTTGGGTGGTGGGTTCAGGTCTACATTGAGGAGAGGTTGGGAGGCTGGCCGGATCCGAATGTGTTAAATTTGTAAACAGGTATAGCTTGGGTTCAATATGTAGGCTATGATATAGAATCCATGTTACAAGTATAGGCTGCTTGGTCGACCGTAATTTAAGTTTTCATTGGAAAATGTTGGGTTCTGGCATAGGCTGGGTCAGGTTTACCAAGTTGGGTCTTATTAGCTTTCTATTAATGAATGACACAATATATTTCAATAGATGAAACTGTTATGATTGATCATAGCGTATGTCTTAAGGTTGAAGGATTCTATTTATTCTATAAAGTTTGGACCCAATAACCATTTCGTCTCTCAAGCGGTTAAAGATTTTGTGTCCAGTCCAATCCGAGAGATCTATTAAGCTGGTTTTGGTCGCATAAAGTTTGGACCCAATAACCATTTCGTCTCTTAAACAGTTTGGTGAACCCAATCCATGTACATCTCTAACTCTTTGGTCATTTTAGGTTGAAAAGAAAGTGTTAATCCAGATAATTTCTTAAGGGGCTTATGATCCTTATTTTGATTTGGTTACTGACATTTATATTTCCCTGGTAAATGTTAAATACTATGAGTAAGCTTGAGCACTGGCAACTGTGCATATACATACACAAGAATGCATGCACAGGCAGAGGTCATTATTTTGACACAGGATCTCTTGTGTTAATTTTGCTCAGTTAAATTTAAAAATTTAGGGAACATAAACAATATGATGAAGAAAGAATGTAAGGTGTACATACCAACAAGGCTTATATTTTTTTTAATTACGTTCGTATAAAACTTGAATGCAGCCATTAATGACTCTTTCTAATGGTATTAATGACTTTATCTGAACAAATGCACAAATTTTGTGGCTCTGAAAACATTAGCTCAGCTGGCAGGGCGCTCGACGCACAAAATACAGGTCTTGAGTTCGATTACCAGGGCGTGCATACCTTGCTTCAACCTCCCAGTTGTAAGAAAAATTTCCTGCCATGCACATTTTTATGAAGTACCCAAAAAACCAAAACCAACCAATCCCAGCTTTATCATACCCTAAATGGGTTAGGGTATATGGATTCTTAGTCACTATTATGCTCTATCTTGCATGGTATTAGCATTTCTTTTTGTTACAAGAGGAGGCCGGAGCCTAACACACACACACACACACGCACACGCACATGCACCCTTTTTGACCGATCTTTTCGTGTTCGTCAAGCACCTGAACCCCACTAGAGTTTGTAGAAACCTCAAAGAGTAGTTGGAAATGACTCTTTTAAGAAGTTTAAACTCTTGATTGAGTTGGAAGCTGTTAATCATGATCTGCTACCTTCATCACCACCATCTCCTCTGGGTCATCATCTTCATCCTTAGGAGAGACAAAGGAAGAAGAAAGTTCATTATTCAAATTTTGTGAGTCGGTATACAAGCTGATGATACCAAGTTGGCGGTATTTGCTCTCACATCATTACTCCTCTCAAAATCACACAAACACATGCTTGATCTGCTTATTTAGAACAAATTTTTTAATTTTTAATGAGAGTTTCATGGCGAGAAAAGATAAATCTCTTATCACAAACTTATTCATTTTACTTTATTTTTTCTAATCAATTTACATAGTAGAAGGTAGAATTTTTACTTCCTCAGTAAAGGCCTGACTATTCAAGTACTTACATCACACACACTAGACATGGCCTCCGGAACTGCAAGTTCCAGTTTACCTGGAACCAGATACTGGAACCAAACTGGGATCATGCTGGTTTCGGTACCGGTTTGGAACCCACCGTTTTCGGTTCCGGTTTAGGTCCTAAACCGTTTGAAATAAAAAAATATAAAACAATTTGAATTTTAACAAAAGATATAAAAAAATTATGAAACTAGAAACCTTCCGAATCCGGTACTGAAGGTTCCAGTTCTTGGACTAGTTCGGAACGGGTGATGTCTAACAGACACACTTGTATGTGTGCATATGTGTGTATGAGTAACCTATACTGGAACTGCCTACAGTGATACAACCGCTTGTTCATGTACCTAATGAACAAGCTATAGAGATGCCAAGCTGAACCGAGCCACGAGCAGTGTATGTATATAGGCTATGGTGATAAGGCCCACGGGCCACAACAAATTAAAAATTAAGATAAAAGAGTACGAACAGCAAATTGCATCGAAGTGACCAACAAACGCATGTAAAAGAGTACATATGTGTGTCTGTATATACACGTACATATATACATATACATATACAACGAACACCCACAACCATGTGGAAGACCTTTCCCATGAAAACAAAATACACCCTGTTCTGAAATGAAGAGGAGGAGAAATACAAAGGAAAATTCAGGAGCTACCGGCTCCCACTAGAAAAGTAGAAGCAGACGGGAGAAAATTGTTTGGCCTCGTGCCAATAAGGGTAGAAAACAAGGGAACGATACTGGAGGGAAGGGGAGTGATACACGTTGGGAGGTGCTAACTAGTTGTTGCTGGCTCCATTGGAGCAGCTGGCCTCTGACTGTGATGGGTAGGCCTCACTTGGGCACCGGGAACGGTCCGTAGTGCCCTCCTTGAATACAATATCCCACCTGACACACACACATACACACACATAGAGAGAGTTCATCTGCATCAGGGCAGCATGATGCACCTACTAATTTGCGTGCACAGTTTAAGTGATTTGAAGTTGAATAAAGGGAAACCAAAAGGAAAACATACAGGCTTCCACCTGTTTTGGCAAGAAAATAAGGCCGTAGGATTGGTGCCAAGATGCACTGTCTTTAAATATCCGAGAATAAATGGAGCGAAATGAGAATATAGAGAATCTGTACGATGTACAGCAGAAGAAATTAAAGGCATGGATGGTGTTGGAAACAAGTCATAAATCATGGTATTGCCTTTCAAACAAAAAAAATGAAAGTTATAAAGCGTGATATTAGGTGTGTCACAAGATAGATCAATTCCCTTCCAACATGGATTCACGTGTGCTATATGTGTGTGTTGTGTTGCATTACACCCTCGAAACGAGTGCATGTACGTCAGACCTCCTAAGGTGGTTGTCAAAGCTCCAAGTAAATCCTAAATAGGCCATGGCCATGAATCTGTTAAAGAATCAGAATGCCACTGAGATGAAAGAATAATCCACTTTGCTTTGGTTTATGTAAACCTTCTATTCGCCCTCTCAGTATACTGTTAAAATGGGGAGGACCTGATCTCTTTTTACGTGACGAGATGACTCCAATAGAAGTGGATGGTTCTTATATATGTGTTTGTTGATGACTTCCTCTACTCACTTAGATGCAATGTGCTACACATATACATGCACATATAGATAGAGAGAGAAGGAGATGTTAGACAACCTCCCATATTAAACATTTTTTTGATCTCGATCAATGAGAGGATGGTGATCAAGACATCCATTGTGTATTACATTTAATGCATCTATATGAATTAAATAGTATCAATCATTATGTCAATGTTAATGGGCAGCTTGATTTTAGTCGTTCATGCGATCACATGAACGACCCATATCGTCTAAACATGGGAAGGTGTCCAACAACTCCCCATTTTCACATATATATATATACAACAAGTGTGCCTACACTAGTGGGACTTGTTTATACCTTGTTCATGTGCCTAATGAACAAGGCTATGGACAAGCCTAGCTGAATCGAGCCACGAACAGTGTACAGTGATAAGGTCCATAGGCCACAGCCGTATAAAAAGATAAAGAAGTACGAACAGCACATTGCATCCAAGTGGGTAGAGGAAATGATCAAAGCTCGATCCAAAAGAAGGTCGCATGCATTATTGTGGTGACCCGGTCCGCTCTTACTGGTCAAGCAAACACTGAACCCACAACCATGTGAAATACCTTTCCCATGAAAACAAAATACACCTTGTTACTGCTAACAAGGACGCCCGGCCTGCAGCCCCAAGGGGAGGAAAAAATACAAAGGAGAAATTCAGGAACTAAAGGCTCCCACCGGAAAAAGGAGAAGCAGACGCGAGAAAATTGCTTGGCCTCTTTGTGCCAACAAGGGAAAGATACTGGCAGGGAGGTGAGAGATACGCGTTGGTAGGTGTGAACTAGTTGTTTCTTGGCTCCATTTAAGCAGCTGGTCTTTGACTGAGCTTGATGGGTAGGCCTTGCTTGGGCACCGGGAACGGTCCGTACTGTATCCCACCCTCCTTGCAAACAACATCCCACCTGTCACACACACACACACACACAGATCATCTGCGTTAGGCCAGCATGATACACCTGCTAATTTGTATGCACAGTTAAGTGATATTCTGTGTGGCACAAGTTAGATCAATGCCCAACATGGATTCAACGTGTGTGTGTGTGCACGCACCTATGTGTATGTGTGTGTATGAATTGTGTTGCACCTTGGAACGGGTGCACCCGCGTCAGCCCTCCTACGGTGATTGTCAAAGTTCCAAATAAACCCGAAATAGGCCATGACCATGGAATCTACTTTGCTATGGTTGCAAGTGTTAAAAGAGAGAAGGCCCGATCTGATTTCTGTACGACATAAGTTGATGAATCTTTGATTGCATTAATAGATCCTTTGCTTTACTATAGACTGTTCCTATGAGAATGGTTGGTCTCAGTTCACCGGTTCTCGTTCTTCCATGTAGCTGAGCTCATCTTAAATGACACGAGTTTTTGGCTTTTAAATACTTTAACATTGACATTCATAAAGTTTGAGGATTACCTTTTATGGGTGTACTTGATTTACATGTATATTTTTCTTGAAATCTCAATCATTAATTTCTCGAGACATTTATATGCCACTATATCTAAACAAATCTCAAATTTGAATTTAAAATTAAAAAATATACAATTAAATTATACATGCCTTTAAAAAGTGAAGGTATTTAAAATCTCAATCATTTATCTTCCAAAATGAATAATAAAAAGTAAAAATATACATGTTAACACCAAAGTATTATCATATATAGAGTTTTCTTTTTCTTTTTCTCTCTCTATATAGAGAGAAAGAGATATTTTTGTGTAAATTTTTCTATGTATTTATGCATATATATAGATAGATAGAAAGAGAAAGAAAATAGGGGTTTCAATATTTTCACTAGTTTGAAAAGGAAGATATATCGGTTACGTGGCAGCACAAAAAGAGGGTTGACTTTAGTTGCTTAAGTTATGATCAATCATATAATTAAATTCAACGAGTAGTGATGTATACCTGAATCTCAGGGTCAAGTGGTGGAGGAGGACCCTCATCTCCAGCTTGGCCAGCTCGTTCCCGGGGCAAGAGTGAACCCCGTTCCCAAATCCCAAAAACGTGTTTGGCTTAGGTGGGACCTGCACCATACGTATCATGACCATTGAATTGAAAAATGATTCCATATAAACATAAAATAGCAAGATGAAAGCTCGCAAAGAAATATAATATGACTAGAAAAAACCAACACGCGCAAGCACACACACACACAACACAAACACATACCCAGTATTAGAGCATTAACATAAAATTGCATATTAAAATTTCAATTAAAAAGCAATTGGTTAGCATTAATGATTCAATTTTCGGAACCAACAGCATCAATTTTAGACATGAAATTGCATATTAAACTTAAACAATTGGCTGACCTCAAATCTGGAAGGATCAAAATTTTCCGGGTCAGTGAAATAATCTGCACTATGGTGGATGTTTCGGAAGAGGGGCAGAACCTTCCAACCTTTGGGGATAAGATATCCATGAAGCTCTACATCCTGTACAGCTTCTCTGAAAGTGAATGATAGCACACTTGCGATTCTCATAGTTTCTTGGATCACCTGCGAAAGTATTTTTCCTTTAGGTTAGTTTAGGGATGTAAGTATGTATTCCCCCAAATCAAAACATATATACAATCTGCACCCAGATTTATAGTTTGGGTTCAGATCCGGATCAAGGAAATGAACCCTGATTACCCTGCTGGTGAGGGGCATCTTCATTGTGTCTTCCCACGTCAACCCTCTATTTTCTCTCTCTAGAACTCCTCTGATGCCTTCATGTTCTTTCTGCACAAAATGATTCCAATCATGATCTCTCTCACACACACATGATTTCCCAATCCTAGGGCATCAATTCAGTACACAAATGCTTCTTTTACTTTTTTTTTAACTTGGGCGTTGTGACACCATTGAAGAGATAAGATTGAGGTTGTGTATAGCGAGTTATACCCTTATAGGTATGTGGAACAAGGCTTCATTAATATATATACGTACCGTGAGGGAGTCAAGTACAGCAGGGTAGTCATGGAGGTACTTGAGGATCCAAGCAAGGACGCTGGCCGTGGTGTCTTGAGCAGCAAAAAGTACGCCGATTATGTTATCCAGGATCTGCTCGTCCGTGAACTTCAGAAACTTTTGATCGTCCTCCCACCTAATCATAGCTCCTAGTATCCCACCGGTGCCACAACTCATTTTGATCTCCTCCTCTTCTCTCCTCCTGCTCTCTATCTTCTTCCTCAAAATGTCGCTCAGCTCTTCTCTCGCCTGTCATGACCATCACCATTATTGATCAACTAGTAAGCGGGGACAGTTGCCGTGAGGGTTGGACTCTACCAGATTTCTCAACATGCCAATGCGTTGCACAGACCATTCTGATTAGCGAGGGTTATGTCCTCCGGCTATTAGCACCAGAGATATGACATACATTTTTCTTAGACGAGGTTTCATGCTTTTGATGAGAAAGCTAGCTAGGTTGAGACCACAATGACTGCCGGTCTTTTTCTCTTTTTGACCTACCAGATGCATATGACGTACCTCTGGGTATTGAACTTGTGACCTTCAACTTAAGCTTCTTGTTTCTTTTTCTTATTACAAAGGTGGTGGGGGTGGGGGTGTCAGGCAGAGCGCCACCAGATACAGATGATTTAGCGTTGAGTTTGTGACTACCTACTTGAAGCTTCTCATGAGTGGACAATCTAGACGGGGCAGTCATGAGATCTTGTCTCTACAGGACAAGTGAAATTTCAAATGCAGGCATTTTAGTGGAAGGATCGGTGCAACGTCATGTAAATTGGGTCATGCTTGTAGTTGTTTTATATATTTTTGGTAGCCAATCTGGGGTTAGAGAGACTCCCCACCAGAGGCGTACTACCCCAGCATCCTCATTTTCAACATAGAGGTTCTTTTGAGACAGATTGAGATTCCTACCCTTTGTGCTTCTAAATTCGTTTATATATTGATGTGTGCTTGCATGCGTGCGTATATATATATACACACATATATACATACACACATATATATATACATGTATATATATATATATATATATATATATATATATATATATATAGAGAGAGAGAGAGAGAGAGAGAGAGAGAGAGTAGAATAATATGTGGTCGAAAATTAGCGATGGATGCCAAGGTTTGGCTTTCATGTTTTTTTTTGCAGGCAAAACCATCACATCAGTACGAAGCATACCTGTAACGCCATGAATGCCATTGTGGGCAAATGATTCAAAGACAAAAAGTGCACATACGAAGGATGGGCGTGAATGTGCAGTAATATAACCTTGATTGCTTTGTGAAATGAAGTTCCAGGGAGATTCAGAGGCATGGAATTGTAACCCTTCTCCAACAACCTGTACAGGGATTTTACTCGCTCCGACTCTCCGAATTCTTCACACTGGCCGAATATCGCTAGGATGGCTACATTAAATGTTAGCTGCAAAATTGATAAATGAAAAATGAAGAATCATGAAAAGAAAACAATAGGAAAAGAAGAAGAAAAAGCTTAAAAGCAAATTAAAGAGTAGATCTAAGAAGTAACTGCGTTAATACAAGCACGAACCTTCTTCATTTCTTGAAAGGTATCAATGGTGTTATCATTCCATGAATCCATGAGAGAAATCACATTGTGTTCTATCTCGCCAACTAAACCTTTAATTGCTTGAGGAAGGAGAGAGGCCTGCACCAACCTTCTGAGCCTTACGTGGTAGTCTCCTTGCTGAAAGAACAAAGCTTGTGGCCCAATCAGCCTTTCCTTGCTTGAAGGGAAGGATGGCTTGAACAAATGGGCTTGGCTCACCAATACCAGCCTAGCAGCCTCCGGGCTAGATACCATCACACAAGGGCATCCCAGTATATGAGTCTTGAATATGTCACCATACCTACAGGGCACATATATGTAACAGGGGCATTATTTCTGCTTGGAGTCCCTTCGATATGTAGAGACCCCGTGTGTACAATTAAGGATAGGTTCAGTAGAAAGAGAGAACTACAATCTCAAAAGCCAAACTGTTAACATGGGGATGTGCTTTTCCTCTTAGAATTGTTAAAGGTGAAGGAATTGAAACAGAAAGAACACTCATATACACCGAGCGTACTTGGGGAACAGTCCAAAGCATAGAAAGAAGACGCAAGCCATTCAGAATAAGTATGTACAATATTTGATGCAGACAGTCTCTCTCTCCCTCACACACACATGCCTACACATACATGCGGACACAAACACACACACCCACCTTTTCCGCTTGTTTGCGTAGAAGGTATTGGGATCCTGTGAGTATAGTTTTAGCGTCTCCCCTATATATGGCCATCCCATTGAGCCAGGAGGCAAGCGCCTATTCTCTTTTGAATGCCATAGTTTAAGAAAGTAGACAAGGACAGAAAGAAGAATTACACACAGCACATAAAAATGCATGGCGAGAGAGAGAGCTTCAGGTTTGGTTGATGATGGCATCTGCTTAAATAGAGGGGAAGCGATAATTAAGCAGCTGGTAAACAAGTGAATTGCGTCAGCCTCCTTTTGGTAACATCCCATGTCTTCCCAAGACAGATAGAGATAACAAAACGAAGGAAAGGCGGACTCAGCTCAGGTTTGGCTGCACGTGATTCCTCCGAAGTGGGAGTCTAATTGGGCAAGTACTCTTTCTGGCCCTTTGCCTTCCGTGGCTTTTCCCGGTAAACTGTAATGCCAAACTTTCCACTATGATTTCGACTTGTTGAGAGGATAAGTTTTAAATGATGTGGACGTCAAAAGCTAGATCGATAGACCAAAAACATTCAAGAAAAGAATCTAATCCAACAAAAGATGGATCAAGAACTCTTTTGAGTGTCATGTTGTCAGCTACTTTTTGAATATTTATGGTACCAGATAAAAAGATATGAACTCCATTGCTTCCAGCAGAATTGACATCTCGATCACTCATGGACTGTCGTATAAAGATTGGAAGTGATGAAATATTTTAGTATCATGCAACCTTCTTATTTACATCCCAAGCTTCATTTAGTATGAACTCCTATCCATCAAAACCTCTAATTGCTGAAACCCTAGGACTCATAGTGAACAATTTAAAGAACACAGGGAAATGCTTGATGTTGCGTTTCGATCAGCACTAACATGACTAGGAATTTTGGTAGAATGGGGAGGCCAAAGACTGATGCACGTATGCCCCGCATATCAAACTCATGACCTTCAACTTGTGCATCGACCACTTAGCCAGGTCAGTTCTCGCTCGTTGTGCTATTCTAAGTTATATGTTATTATCCAATCACTTCTTAAAATAGGGTTCAAATAAACTTGCATGTGGGCGATTGAGGTAGTTTACTGGGACTTTGTTAGCAAACCTTTTTGTCCTATTAAGCCATCGATCTTACTTTTTGCATGACCAATTTTTTATTGGTAGGAGATATGTCGTATTTAACTAATCTGGGAAATATAAAAATGAAGATCAGCCCAAAGTACAAGCCACTCATGCATCAGGATAACCTAATGCTCGTTTTGTGTGTCTCGTGTCCATTGGTTGTTCATTTCTTTTATTATTTTGTACCGAAAATTTCTCCTCATCAATAATACAACATATATTGACCAACAATCTACTAATAATCATTTTAAAAAAAATTATATACATGTGAGCTATCACGAAAGTCTGTATTCAGTGTACGCATTGAATAGGCTCGCTCTAGAAAGTGGCTAAACTTTTCTGTGGTAGATATGTTTCATATGCTTACTTATGTCATAAAAGTTGAATTTGTGCGAAATTAAAGAGGGGACAATCTACTTAAGATTGAAAAGGTATTAGTGCTGTATCTGTTTAGAAATTTTGTGAGGAAGGTTTCAACTTTCAAGTTAGGCAGAACCTGTTCCTGTTTGTGGCCTTAGGCTCGCATGAGGAGCCAGAAAGAATTTAGCTTTTGGTTTTAGCGAAATTGCACAATCTTTTTATTTCTGAAACTAAATGTGGTGAGACATGAAAAGGACACACACATACACACACACACACACACACACACAGAGAGAGAGAGAGAGAGAGAGAGAGAGAGAGAGAGAGAGAGAGAGAGAGAGAGAGAGAGAGTTGGGTGTTGATTTTCTCAAACAAGAAAGTTGGGTGTTCATGTGTGTGTGACACAAAACTAGTCTAGGTTGGTTGGTTCATGCAAAGACGCAAGAGAGAGGGGGGGAGGGGGCAAAGCCTCACCAGATCGGATTCGATTTTGCATTTAGGTTTTGGATATTCTATTCCAACTTGGATTTTCTTTCTTTCTTCTGTTTTTTTTGTGTGTGGTGGAAGTGGAGGGTGTTACAAGGAGGGATGCCAAAGCCTTGACAAATACCAGCCCATGCATGCCCCGGGATCGAACTCACCACCTGCAAGATGAGCTAATGTTTCGCGTGCTACTCCAATTTGGATTTGGTATTAAGAAAAGTCCAATCGGATTTAGATCCCAATCCAATTATGCAGGATTCGATCTGGGCAGATTAGTTAAGGCCAAGTTCGGGCCCGAATCTGACCTACTAAATCCCTAACGAGCCAATAAAATGCCCTATCAGGATGGATGTCCATGGATTTTTGCTTCTCAAAGCATCGCTTGACTTTGTGCCATAATCCAGATAAGAGAAGGGGTCTATAGAAAATAATGAACTTCTAAGTGAAGTATGAGAATTTGAAACTCCAACAAAATGAAGAAATAAAAGACGCAAGGCGAGACCTTTGAAGAGACTCTTATTCTAGTTTTTATGGTCATGTTTGTTTAGAGGCCTTCAATAAATAATGAACTTTCTTTCGTCTAGTTGTTTGAAGGGCTTGGTCTGTTCTCAATACCTTTTCCTTGGCGGTTGAAGACGCCAGAAAAAACTTACCGATACACACTCCGGTAAGGCCGTCAAAGAAACTACTGATCAGTGCGACCGAAAGCCTGATGCTCGTGGTAGAAAAGACCACTCAGAGGCTTTCTTCTTATTCTTACGATACAATGGCGTTCAGTAACAGGCCTAAACTCCGGGAACTGGTCAGTAGCATATAATTAGACAGCCCCCTCGTTATTTTTATTTGCCTCTTGTAACTAAGAATTCTCGGAGACTGTGAGTTACAGAGACATACGGGGCATGATTAAGTGAGCACCAGCGCAGTGGCAGATGAGCAAGCCAATCGCTGGGAATACGAAAATTCCAACATATCGAAATGGGATTCCTGATTGAATCTATATAAGGTTAACGATAGCTAGTCAGGGAGGCCCATCCTCACCTTGTGCAGTTGTGCAGCAAGCAGTGCTCCTAGTTTCGACTGTTTGGAGCCACCTTCCTTCGAGGAAAATAAAAGGGACTCGACGACGACAACAATCAAAATCTCATGGGGGTGAGCCCACCCACTTGCAGGGGACCATGCAACTCTTGGATAAATCCAAACTTGGCTTTGGAAACCATAGATTCCTTTGGCAGTCGAGAGTGGACAAGTTGGCACAGGTTCTTCATGCCCAATTCTGCACATAAGGCTGCATGTTTTAATGGTGAAAGGCCTCACAAACTTTTCTTTTCACTCTGCGGTTGCCTCAAGACAATCTCTTAGCAGTAATCTTACCCTAGTTTTGTTGTTGAATAATATTTTTATGAACTCAACTAGACTACTCTAAGATGTCGGATCGGGTCCTACACTATGCGATAGACCCTAGTTGGGCTAGAAATTGACCTATCCCTTCCGTACAAAAGCCTGCAAGATAGCCCTGTATCGGGCAGATTTGAAAAACATTGCATGTTATAAACTTGTAAACGACTCTGACTCACGGCTGTGAAGAAATATGCGTACCGTGGATATGTGTTCCTTCCACTTATACTTGATGTGCAGTGAACATTGAAGACGCTTCTGAGCTAATTTTTTTATGGGTTCGGGTCCTCTTTTTTCCCAATGTATAATATATATGTGTGTGTGTGTGAGGTAGGTTGGAGTATGGGTCGGGGTAACTTATCTCGAATCGGGTATTCTCCAACTCATCCGGGTCGTGTCAATATTGCCATTCCCATCTCAATGGGTGATAACTTGCATCTTTCTGTCGTGTTTGTTTTTGCATTTTCGGCATTGTCGAAAATAAGCTCACTTTTTAAAAATTTATCTGCTACTATTTTCCTAATGCAATTTTTTGGGTCTTTGACCAAATAACTATATTGTGAACAATGACCCCTTGAACAGTATTTGCAGAGTGTGCTTATATATTGTGAAACTTTTTAACTATGCTTGGGCGACAATTCGTGTTTTCTGCGTTCTCTTTGTGTCCCGTTTCGTGTACCTAATCAGCAAAACAATGTTCATGCAGTGAGAAGGCCATCATTCGCGTGGTCTGTACTCCCCGCTAAACTGGCCACCCAAAGAATCCATCATCCTTAACAGTATCGAGAGCGGATTCCTCTCCTTTCGTATTTGTGTTTTGTTAGCGCACAGTTTACCTACAAAGTAAGTCGCCGCTTGGTTCTGTGTCGATGTTTCATTTGTTTCAGTTCGTTAAATTATATGAATTGAACATGGCGCCATGATCTAATAACCCACTTTGTTCGCGAATGTTTGTTAACTGGCATTGATGTTGAAGGGCTCCTAGTTAGGGGATGAAGGGGTGCAGTCTCATGCTTTTCCATCTTTACATGACCTCCGTGACAATTAAGAAAGATAAATAAATGTTTATATATATATATATATAGAGAGAGAGAGAGGGAGCAATAGCTGCATAATGTTTAAATTGTATGATTTTATTAAAACATGTCCATTATTTGAGATTAATTGTGAAAAATTGAATTGCTTGACATTAAAATACAAAAATACAACAAAATCCTTTTTTTCATCTCATAATAACAATAACAAGGGTGACCTAACATCTAATGGCTTGTATATTGCACACTTGTGGTTGGATAAATGGTGCATAATGTACCATCTATTGGTACTACCCATTATCATTGGTTGATGCACAAGAGACAGCATAATTTATATTTTTATTAATAGTGAAATGCTTCCTTCAATCTGAAGGTGAGCAGGTTTTTGCACTCTTGTGAGATGCAAGGAAGGTATTCAAATTGTGGGTAGCGCTTGGCGTTTGAGTTCACCTTCTTGTACCCCAACTTTGCCATACCTACACCCTTTCAAATAATTATCTTATACTTTCATGAATCTACTTGCTTTGAAGGTGGCCCCTTGTATCCACCAACCAAATGGTATTTTTGCATTGGACTGGACCTAGATTAAACTCATGATACTTTTAGTTCATATTTCTAGATATACATATTTATATCAACAAATTATTTATGCTAATACATACACCCTGCATAAAAAGATAATCTACTTGCTAATGCATCGGTAAACAAGCTAAACAAACCGAACAGGGTTGACTATGGCTCATTGGTCAGCTATAATTGCTCATGTATGGACACTAGGTCGTCTAAACGAAGCTGAACATCAACAAAACACGAAGCAAGTTAGAGGAGCTGATCAACGAGATGATCGGTAAATACTTTCTAAATCTGATTTTGAGTAAAATTTTGTATCTTGCAGTTAGAAATCAAGTTATTTTCTCACTTGTATTCATTCATCTTGTAGGGAATTTATACAGCTGGTCATTTAATTACCTTATACCTAACCAATAAGTTGCAGTTAGTTGGGTGAACATAGGTTGGTTACATATATGTTCATAAAATATTATATACTTATACTAACCAAGCTTATACGAGCTGCACTGAACCCACTACTCATTTTCTGTACTGAGCCTGTATGGCTTGATGAGCCAGCCCTTTATTCAGTTTGTTTGGATCACCAAGCAAATACGAGCGAGCCGGTCGCAAGCCAAACCAAGATTTACCACAGGTGAACAATCTCCTTTCTATCTGGCTACGGGGTCAACTAACAGGTTGAAAGCCATGAGTTCGATACCTGGGGCATGCATCTGGGTTAGCCTCCTCACAAGAATATCCAGAAAACCATATAGTAGTGACCCAACTTTGCATCTGCTCCATGATCCAATACTTCACTAAATCATACGTTTCAGATACCTAATAAACCAGATGTATTTGGATCCGTATGGAACTCGTTATACCGTACCCAATTACCAATTACCGAACTTTCATTATTCTCTGCATACACAAATCAGCCTAAGAGGATCCGGGTCACTAAAAATCCGTACCCAATTATCCAATTATAGTCATGCCTCCGACGTTCCTGACCCCACCTAGGTTTACACGCAGAGGGAGAGACAGAGAGACAGAGAGGGGGCATGCCGGGTTCCTGGGTCTTGCGTCCCTCATTTCCTTTGACGCGAGACTCCATGGGAGTCGACCTCCCTCGCTCTCACTGAAGCAAGGAGTTGGGGATGCCTCAATCTCAACCCTCCGTCATCCTTGCCACAGCTGGTTACGATCATACGATCAGGTTCTGGGAAGCGCGGAGTGGCCGTTGCTATCGAACTCTTCAATACCCAGATTCTGTATTGTTCATTTTCCTTATATTCTTACTACTTCAAAAGCAACACATGATCTTGATCAGTTTTGCTAATCGCAATTTGGCGTTTAATTAATTTGACAGCAAATCAATCGGTTGGAGATAACTCCTGACAAGCAACGGATAGCAGCAGCAGGAAATCCTCACATTCGGCTCTTCGATGTCAACTCCAGCAGCACTCAGCCGGTATCTTGCTCCGTTCTTTACCATCTGCTTTATGTTCCCATTTAGTGTTTCAATCATGGTCTTGGTGTGTGGTTGATTTGCATCATTCTTCGCTCTCTTATCGGTCACCCATTTTGGGGTTTTATTCATGGTTGTTAGTGTGTGCTTTGTTTTGCAAAATTCTTCATCCTCTATTTGATGACCCGTTTCGGCGTTTTTATCGTGGTTATTAGTGTATGATCCTTACTTGGTTATTTACTTGATGATCTAATTTGTTGTTTTAAAGTTTTGGCCATGGTTGTTGGTGTGTGACTGGTTTGTATCATTTCAGACTTTATTTGATGACTTTTTAGTTTTTTAACGATGTTTTTTTGTTTTCCAGTAGATGATTGGTTTACGAGCCCCTCCTCACCCTATATTTGATCACAACCCTTTTAGCCTTCTAATATGGTTGTCATGGGTGATTTTATTACCCTTCTTCACCATCTATTTGATTATCCCGTTTAATGTGTTACTGATGGTTGTCAATCGCTGCGTTGTTTCGGCCCTTCTTTCACCCTCTAGCTGATCACTCCATGTATAACTTAGATAGTGGTTGTTAATGGGCATTTCATTTTCATTTTGCATGAATGACTCATTTAATGCCTCAGTTTTGCTTCGTAATGGGTAATTGGTTTTGAATTCCAGTTGCTCACCTATGACTCTCACACTAACAATGTTATGGCCGTCGGTTTCCAACATGAGGGGAATTGGATGTATTCAGGTTCCGAAGATGGTACTGTCAAAATCTGGGATTTGAGGTAGTAACTTTTTGTTTAATTCATCATTTGGTTTGGGCTTAATGGTGCCTTTGATATGCATGTACGGCTTGTGAAACTTGATATGTTGACAGTTGATTTATACACAAAAACTGCATCGGGTTTGGGTTTACTTTGGTGTATCTACTGTGGCGATCAACTATGATAACTTACATTATTACACTCATACAGTTGAAGTGGACGAACTTGGTTTTTAAGCTCTGTAGTGTGAGGTGCTTGGATACCATGGGATAGAAGATTGCTTTTATTGTTTCCTATACTTGGGTCTAAGCTGTAGCCTGGCATCATAAGAATGGCTTAACTCTTAAGAATCTGCATGTAGGTCTAGGTGCTAGCTTATATCCGTAATGTTGCCCATGATTTTTGTGACCAGTTGCTCAATTAGTTGATTTTACATGCTAGATGATTCTTTTATTGCAACGAGTGCTTCTGTGATGCACAGAACGATGGATGCATCTGTTCTCTGTGCTGAACCTCTGGGAAGTAGGCTTTATGTGCGATATGGGATTTCATGTTTACCAGAGCATGTATTTTGTTCTATATGTATCTCTTCTACTTGTTTCTAGGTTGATCAGAAGATGGCAAACAGATATACAGATTCACTAGAGCAGAATATATTTGTCATAAACAAAGTATGAATTGGGAGAACTATTAACATTAGAAAATTCATTTATGACTACTTCAATTGATAATGCGTACCTACAAGATGTATCTATGTCATAACAATACTTGGAAAAGGGTGAAGACTGAAGAGCTTTCTAATTGTAGGATAACGAGTTTTACCATCAACTAAAGACTATAATGTGTTTGGTTTGAAAATAGGGCCTATATTGATGGTTATCCTGCCGAATTCTCTCTTATAGTTATGGTCCTGTGAAAAAGTTCTGCAAATTTGATTTTTAGAATTTCTGCTATCATCCTTTCAGGAAACAGTATTTCTTCTATCCAGGTCTTGGGTATAGCATCTTGTTCTTTATTAGAGGCTACCTCTTTAAAATGGTGATGGGTTTTCACCCCATGACAGCCTATATATGATCATGCCTTCAAAGTTATTTTAATTGAACCAAGTGTTTTTTTCTTCTTTCTGCTATCATTGTTGATACCTTGTTTTATTAGTAAAGTTGTTTAGGGCATAGTTAATCATTTACTGTTTACGCTCTTTCTGTTCTTTTTGTCCCATATAAATCTGCAGGGCTCCTGGCTGCCAGAGGGAATATGAAAGTCGGGCTGCTGTTAACACAGTTGTTCTGCATCCAAACCAGGTTTGTTCTACAAATTCCCAGAGGTTTTGCTCTTTTAGTTTGTATTATTTAAACCGGTCAATTGGAGGCCTCTAGGAAACTAAAAGTAACACGCACATGCATAGACACACATTTGACATGCAACAACATTTTATTTTATATCTGGATTCTCTACAACACAATATGCTTGTTAGAGAGGGCACATGCATGCGTGCACATGGACACACACACCATGACGAACTGTGACTGCTTCCTTTCTTATTTTCTTCCAGGTTCTTTGAAAAGCAATCCGCTTGTCTGTGATCATTCTTTTTCCTGTCATATGTCGTTGCTCTGGTGCAGATAATAACAGCATGACTTCTGATTGATTTGCTTGCAAGTTGACGCTCTTCATGTTTAATTAGCAGGAATTATGTGTTGTTTGAAAACCACTTTGTCTTGTTTCAGACTGAACTAATATCTGGAGATCAAAATGGAAATATACGTGTATGGGATTTAACTGCAAACTCATGTAGCTGTGAACTGGTAACAGACAATTCGCTTCATATCGACAATGTCATCACCTAGATGTGTTCAAAATTTTATCTTTAGTTTCTCCAGTCTGAACAGAGAACCTTGTAACTGCTTCATCCAATTGCAGGTTCCAGAGGTAGATACAGCTGTGAAATCTTTGACAGTTATGTGGGATGGGAGTTTAGTAGTTGCTGCAAACAATCATGGCACGTGTTATGTCTGGCGATTGTTGCGTGGAACACAAGTACTCTTCCTTCTATTATCCTTGATTGATAGCAGGGCATATAAAAGCTCTCTTCCGAATTAACTATTTTCATGCTAATGTTTCAATATTTTTGTTGCAGACAATGACTAATTTTGAACCATTGCACAAGCTACAGGCTCACGGTGGATACATCCTCAAATGCTTGTTATCACCTGAGTTCTGTGAGCCTAACCGGTCAGTGTCTTGCATTTTCTAGACATTATTCTGAGGAACAAATTTTCTTATAGATAATGGTTAACCTTTGTGAATGTATTGTGATTTTACCTCACTTAAAGTTTTTCTTTTATTGTAGCTCAGATTTATAATTGCTTCAGTTGTCTTGATATTTATGTTCAAATGCATCAATATGTTTCCAACTGAGTTACAGTTTACCGCTTATAACATCATTTATATTGGACCGTTGGCTCCTCCTAGCTGACATTTGCAGCGAATACAGTAAATCTTTTCTATCCTTATTGATAAATTTATCACGCTGTATCGTAACATGTTTAAGCAAGCCTAAGAACTCTACTTGCCTGAGGGACTTGTTTATACGTTCTCCAAGTTCTTTTTAGTTAAGTGCGAGCTCTTCCTGTGCACATAATTGAGCCCATGGATAGGATTATAATATCAGTTTAAGAAATTGGCATGAGTTTATTTTTAGATCAGCTTTTCTGATTCTCTTTATGCCCTCTTTTCTTTTAGGTATTTGGCCACAACATCATCTGATCATACAGTTAAGATATGGAATGTGGATGGTTTCACGTTGGAGCGAACTTTAACAGGTAATAACTGGTTGTGTAGTATATATCCTATGAGCTGGAGAACAATAAATTATTTCTTTTTCATTTAAACTCTCATGTTCTACATGATTTGAAGAATCTTTGGGTCGTCATCTGCATTTTTTGTTGCTGACTTTTTCTCACCATATGGGCTCCTTACTGCAGGACATCAACGTTGGGTGTGGGACTGTGTATTTTCAGTTGATGGTGCCTATTTGATCACAGGTATCGTAAATGACATTGGTTGTGTTTGCATTGGTGCGGCTTTGAGGGAGAGGTATTCAAGTTACCTTGTTGGGTTTCACTTATAAATTGATTCTCAATCCTTTGAGTTCTTTGTTTAGATTTCCCACCTTCTAATGTGGGAAGTTCGAGTCCCAAAAACTAGGGAGTATACATCAACCCCATAACTTCCAAGAATTGAGACGAAGAGATGATTGTGTCAGTGTGTGCAAGTTCACAGTTAATTCTTCAGAATTATAAAGAGTTCCCATTCTCGAGTGAAATCTTGAGAATTTATCCAAACACTCCCTTAGCTTCTTTCAGTTTTCTGTTTGCGTTTTGATCCCTCTGTCCATGCACGCGTGTGTGCTTGCGTCTCAGTTGCATCTCTTTTTGTTATTTTCAGCTTCTTCAGATACAACAGCAAAGCTGTGGAACATGGCAACCGGTGAAGCTATCAAAACTTACCAAGGCCACCACAAGGCAGTCATTTGTTGTGCACTTCATGATGGTACAGAAACGTCTCCATCCTGAATGAGCAGGTGTGTGTTGCTAAGGAATCCTTTTGGTCACTCTATGAATCTCCAGTTTTTCCATGTCCAGAACCTGTGTCTTGATAGCCTGTCTTTGCCAGTAGCATAATCGAAAAATGAGCAGTTAATGCTTTCTTTTCAATTCTCATGTTTCATGGCAGGTCATGGATTGTCAAAGCTACTCAGCTAAATGTTCTGGATGGCTGTCCTTTGCTTGCAAAATCTTTGTTCTCATCGGCTGGTATTCCATCCGTTGAACAGAAGCAATGGTCGGTTTCGAATTCTCTCCCTATCGTTTTGAATACACGATCATATGCACGTGGAAAAATAATTTAACGGGCACGGGAGAAGATAGAAGGTTATGTCAGGCTCCTCACTGATCTGTATGGTTGCAAGTATCATCGGTGTTCCTGAACCTAAACTATTTGTAACATAACTTGATGTAGGTACGAATTGTTACTATTCACGCAGACTAACGCCAGACCAAGTTGTAGGCTCGCAACAACGTTAAGTGCTGACCTTTATTTATAATGCATGGCCGGGTATAATCAGAAATACTGCTCACTAACCCTAGGCATTCAGGTACAAGCTGGTCGGACTGGATCTGAAACACATCCAGACTGAACTGAACCAAATTTGATCTAATCTGCTCCAATGCTGCTGGCTGATATGCCCAAGCCACACGGACTCATTCCTTCTGGCACGGTTCTGCCCAAAATCGATTTGGTTTTGGGACATATTACCATCCAGTTAGGACCCTGAACCTGCCTAGTGAAAGCACGCTCTAGTTAGCAACCTGTTTAGTGATGATATAGGTCCATCACATCTAAATCCAAGCATAATCCTGATGTGCATTCATACCTAAGCTGGTGGTCAAGTTATAGATCCAAGTTTGGTCCAACTCACTTCATCGATACCCAAATCACTAACCAGGTATGTATGATTTTATATCATGTCAATAGGTCAATAGGAAGTACAGATACTAGAAAACTATCTGCGAGTCCCATGAGTTTATAAAGACGACTGATGGAAGAAGCAATCCGGTAGTACTCTGGCTTGGGCTTTCTCACCCCTGTCTCGTTCGGTTCATTAGACATGTGGCATTGAGCTCATTTCCGAAGTCATCAGGGGAATGTTACGTCCTCAAAAGCTCATTTACATTCATGAAGCACAAAGGGGCGCTTCGAATCCCCGGGTTTCCTTGACTCAAAAGATCCCTTCATTTACACGTTAAAATCTAGCGAAACAGTACCTACCTGTAAGATACGCAGAGCAAAAGCAGTCTAGCTCCTTCATCTTGTCCTCAAACTCATCAGCCTCGGCAAGTTGGTTTCCATCAAGCCATTGGATAGCCTGCTCAATTGCATCTTCAATTTTCT
Source organism: Brasenia schreberi (assembly GCA_036023115.1). NCBI lineage: Eukaryota > Viridiplantae > Streptophyta > Magnoliopsida > Nymphaeales > Cabombaceae > Brasenia > Brasenia schreberi. The sequence continues at coordinate 922,125 of JAYKKT010000063.1, forward strand.
TCTTATCATCAGCGAGCGAAAGCTTGGAAGCAATCTTCTCATCCTTGATCGTGTTTCTCATGTTGTAAGCATAATTCTCCAGCGCATTCTTGGCCTCTACTTTCTTCTTGTGCTCCTCGTCCTCAGACTTGTACTTCTCGGCATCCTGCACCATCTTCTCAATCTCCTCCTTGGAAAGCCTGCCCTTGTCGTTGGTAATGGTGATCTTGTTCTTCTGTCCGGTGGTTTGTCCTCCGCAGAGACATTCAAGATACCATTCGCATCAATATCAAAGCAAACATTGATCTGTGGAACACCCCTTGGAGCAGGAGGAATACCAGACAACTCAAACTTGCCGAGCAAATTGTTATCACGAGTCCTTGTTCGTTCACCCTCATAGACCTGAATCAGCACACCAGGCTGGTTATCTGAGTAGGTTGAAAACACCTGCTCCTTTTTAGTGGGAATGGTGGTGTTTCTCGGTATCAAGACGGTCATGACACCATCCAGCAGTCTCAAACCGAGGGAGAGAGGAGTGACATCGAGAAGGAGAAGATCCTGCACCTTTTCGTTACCCTCGCCGCTTAGAATGGCGGCATGGACGGCAGCACCGTAAGCAACGGCCTCGTCCGGGTTGATGCTCTTGCAAAGCACCTTGCCATTGAAGAAATCTTGCAACAGCTGTTGAACCTTGGGAATCCTAGTAGACCCACCAACAAGAACAACATCGTGGACGCTGCTCTTGTCCATCTTAGCGTCCCTCAAACGCTTCTCCACCGGCTCCATACACTTCCTGAAGAGATCCATGTTGAGCTCCTAAAACAAAAAAAAAAAAATTAAGGAAAGAGAATATATGTAAAATAATACAGATGACACTTGACAGCTTAAAGTATGTAGAGAGCAGCTTCATGATACGCGGCAGGGGCTAGAGTTGAAGCAAGGGAATGACCAAAAGAAAAGCACTAACAGAAACGATTCACCAACTACAATACAACAAAAGGAAGAAGAATCTAAGCCCTCACGGAAAAAAACAAAACTGATTCGACGGTTAAAAACAGGAAACATCCACCTGCGATCTAAACGAAGCAATGATAAATCACAGGAGATACAGAACTCGAATACAAAGTTAAACGGTTCAATCTTTCTCTTCTACAACCATTATGAAGGATATGGACAAAGCAGCGATCAATACACTCTACTGAACTCCCATTCTCAAGATCTAAATAACTACCCTGTGCCTTTTCAAGGATCTAATAAAACCATAGTCGCTTTGGGAAAGACACAAATGAAAAGGTCCGACAATATCCATTTTAGTACCATTCATTTCTGAAATGCTACAATCAGTCCTCAAATTCTCACATTTTTCAAAATAATGGGCTAAATAATCTCCCTCCCCATCATTTTGGTTGTCCAAACGATTAAAAAAGAACTTATGAAACTTGCAGGAGTCATGGCTCTCTTGCCCAGGGAATCGACTGAAAAGAATCTTCACGTTAGAAGTCAAGAGTTCGATACAGGGCATGCCCATCTAACGAAGGTCACGATTTCTAAGTATCTAATGAGACTCGTTAATCAACCATCATTCTTTAACTTTTTTCATGAAAGTTAGACTTTAACTAAAGGAAGGGTTAATTTCTTTATTCTATTTAAGAAATCTCTCTAAACTTGGTTCAACTTCACTTATAAAAGAATGATGAGCCGTTTAAAAAACAGGTTGTCCAGCTAATTGTTAGCACGGCTTAATCCTATACATTACAAGCCAAGTAACCCGAAATTAGTTTCGGTTCGGTTTGGTTCGTTCAGCTCGTTTACGAGCCTCTGGATCTGTCCAACCAACTTGACAATGAAAGGAAACTCTTAGCACCTATTATGATTCTTTCAATATGACTTGATGCACTGTCAATTTGGGGAGGAGTTGATTTAAGTTTCAACACAATTGTACTAAAGCATCAAAGTGCCTCACAAACCAAAAAATTGCAAGCTACGCACGTTGTGTTGCAGATCTAAGTAAAGCCCGGCAATAACAACACGCCACGTAAACAATTGTCCATATTTTCTCACGTATTTATGGCGGTCAAGAACTTGACTTCGTCGTGACGACGCGGCCACGCAGTGGCGTGAAGCCCAAAGACGTTATTCACAAAAAATCCAGACGCGTTTCAGTAATTTTCTGGGAAAGTTCGCATGATTCTGAAATTTCACGTCGGGCGCCGGGAAACTCCTCCGGCTATACGGAGGAGAGGGAGGGTCACACGGCAGACTCTGCTTGGAACCGATCGGAGTCGTCCGGCGAGCTCTTTGAACGGGACGCTGAGGCGGACGCCCATAGGACAGCGGCCGCGAGGAGGATGCCAGCGAAGTCGGCCACGGCGTCTTTGACGGATCCACCGCTGGAGACCCATATCCCAAGCTCGTCTCCGGCCTCCTTCACAGCTCCGGCAGCCGTGGAGACAATACACCCAACCGGAATGCTCCGCCTCCGCAGGAGCGGGTGGCCGCAGCGTCGGGCGAGCTCTGCCGATGCGATTGCGACGACGAAGCAGAACAGAACGTGGTACAGCTTATCCGGGGAGACCCACTCGTCGTCCGCTTGCATCTTCCGGCCGTCCGATCGGAGCTCCGATCTTTCTTTAACTTCTTTCTTCTCTGCGATCGGCGCTCCCACGGCAATGAATTTCTCGAGATTGTATTGTAGCTCGTCTTCTCTGATGGGAATTATTTGTTTGGGATTTTCTGCTTCCAATTCAGGGTTAAGGGTTTGGTGGGTGAGACGAGGCGAACGGTTAGTTATGTGCTGTAATGCTTTCGTGGACCAAAGTGCCCTTCAGAATTGCGTAAAGGACTTTCATCTGGGCGATTTAAGGACTTTCTTCGGATGTTTTGGTCCGTCTTGGTGAGGTTCTTCCTTCTCGCATTTTTTAGTGTTTTCTTTTGAAGAATTATTATTACTTTTATTTTCATGCTGACACTCTTTTGCTGTGGTTTTGAACTCTACTGCATAGATTTCCTTTATGTGTGTCTTGTTTGGAGATTTGGAGTTTTTGTTCTCGGTAAATGTTTTCTGCGGTTCCTCTTATTTTGATATTAATACCAGATGTGTATGGCACAAAGAGCAATAGCTCACATGGGTAAGGGATCAACGAAGGTCATGAATTCGATACCCGGGGCATGGTCCTATTGTAGCCCCCCTGGCTTTGTTATAGTCTTAAGGTGTTCTTTCCCTCGGTATTCAGTATCTCCAATCTCCAAGCATCAACTTTTGATTATGAGTGACCCAAGCCATTAGTGATCCATTGTGTTGAACGTTGTTGCATGAAATACTTCTTACGTCGGTATAGATCATTGGTTATACATGTTCTGAAGATATCATCACGTGAATTGGAAAGTTCAAATATATAATTCTAAGCTATTCTGTTAATTGATATCTTGAAGTATAGCATGATGCATGAAAACAAAAACAAAGATACATCATAGAAAGGTAAGATAAGGGTTCATAAATTTAGTTCATTAATCCATTTATGCGGAGAAGATCAGAGCTATATATGCTTCCCTAGCGGAGAGCTAACCATCTTATTGTGATGCAGATCTATTTTGGTCGGTTCTATTGAACAGTGGACCTAGCCTATCAGCTGGGAGAATTCTTGTCCAAATGGTTCTCGGCATGCTATACCTGCCCTTAGGCTCAATGCATGGGGTTTGGTTTGTATCAGTCCTCTCTCCCTTAAACATCATCTCACCCTTGAGGTGAACGAGTAAAGCGTAGAAGTAGAGAGCCCCATAATCTCAGAACTTTGCAGTGTGGCCCTATTGTAGGTACTGTCTTTATGCACTGAACATCTGCTAGAGACTTGGTGATGGGCTATGAATTTCAAATTGAATGCATAGTTTTAGATGTTAAGCGTAAACAAATGACCCCAGAAATAATTGAAATGGGTCAGCTGCAGTGCTCCAACATATTGATCTGTCTCTTAGCCCTAACAGCCTTTTACGTTGTTGTGTGAAATACTTCTTGAATTGGTATAGATCATTGGTTACACATGTTGAGAAGATACTATCACGTGAATTGGAAAGTTTTTTGAAATGGACATGAATTGAAGTGATCATTTTCTTTTTTTAGAGACATCTAAGAGTGACCTCTCAAGAATAACAATAAGCAGTTTTCAAAGTTCTTAAGAATGGAAAAGGCAATCTACTTCAATAACTTACCAATTATGATCCCGTCTAGCATTGGTAACTTATCAATTATGATCATGTCCAGCATTAGAGATTAGGTTGCACAACACAAACTATCTTACCTAAAGGTGACTTCCAAAGAATAACAACAATAACCATAAAAATAAGTCGTTTTCAAAGTTTTCAAGAATGAAATGAGCAATTTTCTTGAATAATTTACCAATTATATCCGCATCGAGAATTGGTACCATGAATTAAGAAACTAGTCTAACTTAGAATAATTCTTGATTTTTACTGATTTTTTATTATTTTATTTTTAAAAAATTTATGATGCGATACGATACATCCATATCATAGAGAAAAATGCTATACGGTATGATATGGTACAAAAAACACTCAATGATACTTCAATGTATTGAATGGAGCAACGAGTATCAAATACACATATGCAACAATCGTGAGTCACGAAAGGATGATTATAAAAAGCTTTATGAAAAGCTATAAGCTAGAATAATAACAAATGTACTCAAAATAAGTATATAAATTGGCTAAAAAATCTTAATCTTTGTTGAATACATTGAGGTATTTATAGAGAAGAGAGGCTGCACCTGAACATAAAAACAGTCACTGAAAAGAGATTTTGGAAGGGTCCAACGGTTAGTAATGTAGTCGTTGGTGGCTCTGATGTCCCTGGTATGTGGTGGCCCTGATGTCCCTGGTGCCTGATGGGCCTGATTACAAAAGTATGTATTTTCACAAACAGAAAAATACACTAAGATATACATATTTTAACTCTATCTTTATGCACCGAACGCCTGCTATAGACTTGGTGATGGGTTGTGAACTTCACATTGAATGCATAGTATTAGATGTTCAGCGTAAACCAAATGACCCTGGGAATAATTGAAATGGGTCGGTTGTAGTGCTGCTGTAAAGCCCAATATATTGATCTGTCTCATTTCATCAATTGATGGGAAACCATATTCAGTTTTTGCAGTGGAGGTATCAGCAAAAGCTAAGACAATAGTTATCATTTATGGGCTCCCAAACAGAGCCATAGAGTTTCGAGAACTTGTTTGGTCATAGTTCCCTCGCTGACCTGCTTGAGCTCTTGATGCAAGTCAAGTCTTACCTACACTGCAATTTCCGTGCAAGGCGAATGGTTCAAAATGGCCTCTTTTTCCTCTGTCAATGGGATAGAAGCATTGGTTCTGCTGCTTCTATTTAACACATTTTGAGATTCAGCTGCCTTGACAACCAGTGTGCAGGTCCTCATGGCTAAGAAGTACTTGGGTCATTCCTCCTGTAGCATGTATAACAATTAACTTCCTAAACCTATTAGTTCATCTGATCCCTCACCTTTCCCACAGCCCTTCTAACTTGTGACATGGTTGGTTATCTGCAATGACTACTGGTTTTGCGTTCCTCCTAAGAACTTTCGGTCTTTCGCCTGTACCTATGGAGTCATCCCTACCAGTTCAGCAGGTACTTCAAAATCTAAAGCACCATCAAGTCTTATTGTCAACATCTTCTTGTGTTTGTTTGATTGAACACCCACAAGCGTTTCGTGATCCACAAACTAAGGGAAAGATGCTAATGAGTTTCACAAGTATGGTGGCTAGCTCCTCTATTAACTAACATCCATAAAAATGAATTATGCCTAATCTAGTGCTTGTTTTTCATGGGATACGTGAATCTAGATGCATTGATAAGCTTAAATCAAAACATGAGAAAACAGTGGTTTCTTGGGGAACAAAGGAATGGAATCCATTTATAATTTTATACTTAAAATCGGTTATGTTCAGTTCATAAATCTACATTTGCAAGAATTGCTTAAATAGTTCTAATTTTTGTCCAGCATTAGTCCTGATTCTTTAGTTCCATCCATTGATGGCTGTTCACTTCATGTATAAAACGCTGACTAGGTACTTCTGGTAACCATGGTCAGGCCAAGGGAAGGATAGATCGTGCTGTCCATTTCTTTTTGATGTATACGAAGCTAACCATATTTTGGTGCAAGCTTGGTGAGGAGTGGTTGATGCGGTAAAGAAGTTATTTTGGTTTGAAGGAGGTTTCTTTCATCACCCCATTTTACATGTTAAAAGTGAACTGGTGAGGAGTGCACGCAGCATCTGATATTATCAAAATTAAGCAACCCAGGCACGCAAAAGTGGGTCTCTGTGTCTGTGCATGCATGCATGTTGGAGTGCCTGCCGTGAAAGGTGTTTGGAGCTTGCCTTTCTTCAAAATGTAGTGACAAAAAGTTCTGAACTTGAATATCATGACCGAAGAATCTTAGACCAAGAATGTAGTGAGAAGGACGTAAGACTATTACCTTTTTTCTGTCAACTGCCAACAAAGCCTTACGTTCATTATTGAATTTACGGAGATAAGGCAACTTTAGGAATGATGATGACTAAAGTTATATTCCAAGCAGAAAAGCATTGTGATCTTCGATGGATTCTCATCAGTTCCATCCCTTCGTTTATTTGCACTGCAATGTAACGTTGTAGGGATTCACTATTCAGGCTCTGTGGCTGTAATTACCACTCTTGATTTGCAAGGAAATTCAGAGAAAGCAACAAGGTACAAGAAAGAAATATAGACAATTTTTGCATGTTTGAAACAAGATGTTAGTTTGTGGCTGAAATAAAGATGTTTGAGTTAGATGCCCAAAAACACGAGGAAAGAGGGTTTTTTTGTTACAATAGGGAGTTCAAAGCCAGATACATGCGTCGAGTATCAAACACATGACCTTTAACTTGTGAATGGATACCCAAGCTAGGAGAGCTATCGTTGGTTGTGCCACAAGCAAAAATGTTTAACATAATAAAGACATTTAGAGAGGTCTCAAAGGAGCTTCCCCGAAAGGCCTCAAAAAAGTATTGGGAGAAAACAATTAGACGTTAAATGCTAATACAGCACACGGTGTACATAATAGCGGCTAAGAATCCATAGTCTGGTTGAAGGCTTTGTTTTGGTTTGATTTTGGAAGATGTTATGTGAAATGAAAACACAGAAGAATCCCCATAAGAGAACGATATAGCGTATGCATTCATTTAATGTAGGCTTTCTATGCTTTCATATTGAGATGCTCTTCTTTGTTTCACGCTTAGGGGGTGTTTGATTACGAAGATTGGTCCTAGGAACTGAAACTCTAGGCTTAATTCACCTTATAATCAAATGTGGACCACGGTGCACAGTAAAAGGCAGTCTCCTGCAACAAGGCTTACTAGAAGCTCACCATAAGGTGTGGGCTGCTAGAACTGTGCCTGCTTCTGCAGGCTCCCCCTGGTAATCAAACACCCCTTAATGGAAGAGAAACTCCTAAGGGCTGAAATTGAAAGGTTTTCATCCGATAGAAATAAATAGCATTTGAATGGCAGGACAATGGGCAAATAGACAGTACGCTTTTGTCCGATGTAAATGGGAGCTGCAACCCGACGGCTGCGTTCGTTATTTTCATTGTGAAATGCAAACAATCTTTGACGGCATACTAGACTCTACTGTTCTCGCATTCCCATGGGCAGACTCAAACGCCTGAAAGTAGACTGAAGAACGTGGACTGGCAAGAATAAAGCAGTGCCGCACAGTGATTTTCTGCAGACATAGTCTAGCGGTGGCAATTTCGTGTTCGGGGTCATCTTCCTCAAGTACTAAAGTCACTAATTAGTGTGTTGGAAATACATCACAACATGGATTACGGGTCCTTGCACCCAGAGTG